>JAPPUR010000034.1:0-353197 GCA_027569015.1 Ascodesmis sphaerospora | reverse complement strand
CAGGAGGTAGAAGTAAAAGGAAAAGGCCACTGTGTTAGCATCGGGTCATGATGCTATGATGTTTTGACAATCTGTTCTTTATTATAGTTGAAGCCTGCCCCTTGATGGGTTAAGCCAGAAGACCGCAACACATCACTCACCCCAAGGCACGACCAGAGTCTAGATCTAAAGAAAGTAAACTATTTCTTAACCTTATCTCTTATTTGACAAACGTGGAGATGCGGCATGCTCCCTGGTGTGCCGTACATCCGGGCCCACCACGGAGCCTTGCACTTCAGCTGACGCGACTTGATAGTGAATTGCATCATCGGGAAGAAAAGGGCCTGGACCAACACCTCGGCCCTCGATTCCGTCACACAATCGCATCTCCAGAAGACGTTTTCTACATAATCACCGCCAAGACAACGTTGGCTCCGCTGTCGGCAGCATCCATGGTTCCACCTAGTGAGTCGACTATGGCGGCGCGGCTGATGATAAGGCTTCGCGATGCGGCCGTTGATGGATTGCGATATTCGCTCGCTTCATGCCCCGGATTTGCTATTGGATGGGGTAAGAGAGCAAAGTGGGAGACCGAGATGTGGGAGTTTGGACTGCGGGATACACGTAGGATTTAAGACTTTGCATACCGCGCTGTTCATGGTACATCCTCAGCCAATTCTTGCCCGATCATTCGAATAGTCAACATGGCGTGGTCAGAAGCTTTCGGCCGTCTGGCCTTTGCAAAGAAGCATGACAGGACTCCAGAGGAGCGTGCCTTTGTTCGTAGGCTGGACCTGTTCCTCATGACATTTGGATGCATCTCCCAGGGTAAGTGAGAGTTTTCCACAGTGCAATCCACCCTCTAACCAGTGCTTTCGTCTAGTCATCAAGTTCTTGGATCAGACAAACATCACATCCGCATATGTGAGCGGCATGAAGGAGGATCTTGAACTGTTTGGAAATGAGTTAAACTTGTGAGTGACACACGCGTGAGACTGAGACTTTTGCTGACCATGACCAGCTTCACGACCTACTTCAACATCGGCTACTGTATCATGCTCATTCCCTCTCAAATCATCCTGACCTATGTGCGACCAAGCATTTGGCTGTCGACCCTTGAGATTGCGTGGGGTGTCATCACTGGCCTCATTGCTATTGTGCACAATGAGAAGCAGATTTACGCACTCCGCTTCGTTCTTGGTCTGTTGGAGAGCAGTGCATGGCCAGGCATGATCACCTTGCTGAGTGAGCCGCCCCTTTTCTGACCTGGTTCATGGCATAAACTAACCTTTTTCTCACAGTGTTGTGGTATACTCCCTCCGAGCTGGCAAAAAGAATGGGTTTCTACCACTCTGCGCGAGCAGTCGGTGGTATGATGTCTGGAGCCTTGCAGGTTGCAATCCTAAACACCCTTGATGGACACAGTGGCCTCCCTGGTTGGCGGTAAGAATAATCTCGTGCAAATACCGGACAGCAGCTAATTATGGCCCTGCCAGATGGCTCTTTATCATCAACGCCATCATGACCATCGTGCTTGGCTTCTTCGGCTACGTCATGCTCCCCGATACGCCCAACAAGCCAAACCCCTGGGCCAAGTGGTGGTTCACCGAAACCCATGCGCAGATTGCTATGAAGAGACTTGAGCGACATGGCCGATCTGAATCGAAAAAGATCACCTGGGCAGCGTCGAAGTAAGTATGGTCCCTCACAGGTAACCCGTACCTAGCTAACAGATGGGTGTAGACGAGCTGCTCGCATGTGGATCACGTATTACATCCCCGTCTACTGGGTGGTCAGCGGAATGAGCGCTGGAGGCTTGGGTTACTTCAACGTCTTCCTCCGCTCACTAGTTAACGACCAAGGCCAACCTGTCTGGACAAAGACGCAAGTCAATGCAATTCCCATTGGTGGAGGTGCTATCCAGGTTGTTTGCAGTAAGTGAATCCCCTCATCTATGGGACCTCTTCTGACTCGGACCAAGTCTGGTTCTGGTGTATTCTATCAGATCTGCTGCAAGTTCGATGGCAGCTCATTGTCACCCAGAGTAAGTGATCGCCTTGGACATTTCCAACTGGGATGCACTAACACAGTTAGGTGCCATCGGTCTCATCCCAGCCATCATCATGACGATTTGGACACGGAACCCCGACAGCGTGCCTCTGAGTGCAGCTTACGCGAGCTACTTCATGACTTACATGGTCCAAGCCTCGGGTCTTATCTTGCTAGCTTGGTTTACCGATATGTGAGTCCCTTGGATGCGTCTTTGAAGTGAATCATGGTTCTAATCTACGTGAACAACAGGTTCCCAGGAGAGCCCGAGGCTCGTGCCCTGATCGTTGGAATCTCGGTCGTCGCTATCTACGCAGTCGACGCCGGCAGTCAAGTATCTGTTTGGCCAGCAACACAAGCACCGTATTGTACGTGTCATCGCGCACAGCTTCCGTGAGGCAGATGATAAGGATAGGCGCTAATCATTCTTACTAGACAAAACGGGTTGGGTTGTCATGCTCTCCATGTGGACAGCAGGCATCATCCTGATCGTCACTCTGCACTTTATCGACAAACGATATGTCACGTTCGTATTTCCCCAATCACTGACTAGCCGACAACGATGCCTAACAAATAATCACACAGACCAAAGCGGATCGCCACTTCCGAGCCCATCCAGACTGTAGAGTATGAGAACGACTCAGCTGGATCCGATAAGAACGAGAAGCGTGTTCAAGTCAGCAGCTTGGCGTAGGTAGGGTGTAGATGCACCTTTTAGAGCCGGAATGATGGTTATAGGTTGGAGGCGACGAGGAACTGCAGACCGGAGTGTCTAAGTGCAAGGGCGAATGATCAACTTGCGAAAACGTCTCAGGGCACCTCTTATCTAAACCCACACTTGCCTCCATTCTTTCTCTTCTGGCCCCGAATTTGCAACGCCTCCAAGACGAAGCATCTTAGTCCTTGTCTTATAACGAACCGTAAGGTAGCATCACAGGACTCGCCGTTCAACGTTCCATCGGCACTGAGTAGAGTAAGGGCATGCAGATATTATTAGTAGCCACTACCTGATGACGAGTCACAGCTCGTTGCTACAAACAAGCCCCAATGCCACAACCTGACCCCTCAGTATCCTCCGAGCCTATCCTTCACCCATATCCATCCCCCAAGTCGCCAGTAAAGTCCGGCATCGTCCAGTGTCGTCCCTCAAAGAATATCAACACAGTTGGCAAGGGCGATGTTGATCAAAGTGCCCTGTCAATGTTAGATAAGAACCACCTGAGGCGTGATGAGCAGTGACTTACGGTAGCGGCTCCAGTGTTGCAGCAGTAAGCGTTTCCGCCCTTACAATCGTCTCCGAGAACCTGAACAGCGCAGGCGAGAAGGCCAGTGCAGCAAACCTGCTGGTTCTCAACGGAGCAGACCCTGTTGTTGCTGTTGGTGGTCTCGGTGGTGGTAGTGGTGGTGTCACCACCCTTGGGGCCCTTGGGGGGACCAGCACCACGGCCGTCGTCTTCTCCACCACCGAGGATGGGGAGACCGAGACCGGGAGCCGGAGCTGCGGCCACAACAGCGGCGAGGGCGAGGATGGAAGCGAGAGTGAACTGCATTTTGAAAGCAGGTAGTAAAGATTGGATAAGATAAGTGAGTTGTGGAGATTTTAGCGAGTGAGTGATGCTTACTGGAGATGCTGAAGCTGATGAAGAACTGAATGCATTCGAGGGACGAAAGGGCCTGTCTTTATAGTTGAGCAGCGGGCTCGTGTGTTCTCAAGTTCAGGTAAGAGATGAAGAGAAGCTCTCCTCCATTCTCTCCTTTGGTCCCATCGCCCAGAGAATGCAACAGTCCTCCGGATTCTCATGACCCTCACACAGAGACTGGATTCGGTCACGGTTTGTCTCGGGCACCAACTGCCGGGAGATCAGCTAGTGCCGATGTCGATCTTCCGCTTAGGCCCAGTAACCGTCACAGGGCTGAAGATCTCCCCGAGATCCGGTCGGCAGTTGAAAGTCTGACTGCCGAATGAGAATCCCAGGAACTTTTGCAGCGGCCACTGGTCGGCCTCTTGCACATCTTCTGTCGTCTCTCGGCCGGATGGTGCTTGCGCTGTGTGACATCATTGGGAACCATGGTAAACTGCCAGAGTTTGGAGTTTCCCATGAGATTTGCAACCAGGGAAATCCCGAGATGGGAGATTGAAGTTTTGGATAACAGTAGCATCATCCTGCAGATGCACAGCCAGAATAGGCAATGACGGACGGCCTGGCTTACGACTATTGGATACAGTAACATCGCCATTTTGTTTTCCTTCCCCAGCTGTGTGGTAAGCGGCGGTAGGGTGTCAGGTACTATCAGAACCTTAAGCTAATTTCTGAGGGGAATCAAAGGCTGTTGGCCGAATTTGGTCTTCGTGTTCTGAGTCGCAGCTGTAAAAGGGCCGTTTCTAAGCCACACCGTTGGCAGAAACCTTCTTCTTTTAAGCCACATCATTTCAAGAGCAGAGCTGTGAATACTCATGAAAGCTGGCTGCATCTCCATATTATCATCTTTTCCGGTCCAATTGACTTGTTTACTAACTTTGAGAACGTCGGTATGTCTATGCTTGCCAGATTACACAAGGGTTGGTTCACTATCCCATGCTTGGACTTTGCACTGACAGCAGCCGCAACCTAGGTCATCTCAATTGTTTACTGCATCGAAGCAACTGACTGTGCTGCGCAGCTAGAGGCTCAGTGATCGACAGGTCGGTCTATTTTATCGTAGTACCGCCGACTTCCGGCTGAAATACTAATAGACGCGAAAAGTGATTGTTCGTCGCGTCGATGCATGTCCGAACTCACTCAACGAAGATCACTTCCAGATCGAGGAAGTGCCCAAGTGTAAGTTGGTGAACGCCTTGATATCAAAGGTGATTGCCTCTCAGTCCATATTCCCGAGTACTCAAGACGTTGACATGTGTACACCAACAAAAAGAAGTACCAGTACTGTAGTGACTGCCTCTCCTGACCTCATTTGCGAATCATGCAGCCGATCTCTACACAGACCAGCCTCTGCAGCAAGGATCTACAGGTTGCTGGTGCCTTGTGTGTATTCCACTTTGACCAATAGATCATTTAGTTGCATGACTCTGAACCTCATCACTGGTTCCTAGCCCGAAGGTGGGTGAAACCCTTCGCAGTAGCTTCAAGTATTGCTCTAGTGCAAACTGAAAGGAGACTTCTCGGCGTTATTTGACATAGTCTGTTCTTGTGGTGTGGTAATGGTGATAGCAGCACCGCACCAAGCGCAAGAGAACGCGTCGTATTTGCTTTCGCCAACCCTGCAATGGTAAACTTGGCCAGTCTGTTTCCGTTTCTCCTCAGCCTCAATCCCAGATATCACTTTGGCCGGGTTCGGAGGATGACTGGATGTTTGGAGGCTCGGGGGTGTGGTTTGAATGAGTCCGGCCTGGCTATGTTCGGTTTGCACCAGATCCTCCCACCCCCCAATCAGCCATCCACACACAGCATATGTGGAAAATCTGGCTAGCTAGATACCAGGTAGAGAGCAGAACCTGTCGGACTGCAGGGTAGATTAGTATGTGCTACATGTGTGTCGTGGGATCTCGCCTCTGATGCCGTTGTTGAACTGGCCTGGAGGATAAGGCAGATCCTTGTGTATAATGTCTCCATCGACATCTTCGTTGTGTACATATCTGACTACTACGGTTTCATTTACCTTAGCGTTCGGGCTCAAGAATCTGCAAAGAATGCCCCTCACTTGACCTGCCCTTCTAGTGGTGGTTTTAGTGTAGGGTGGTTGACATTCACGATATTCCTCGAAGTGCTGAACTTGGAATGATCTCCGAAGATGCATTGTATTAATCATGTCCTTCATTTATGGCTCATATACCGATCATAGGGTTCATATATCTCGTGCCGTACCTTTATCTACTTCAAGTCTTCAACGAAGGTGGACGAGACCTTGATTCGGTCAGATAAGTAATCTTTTTACCACTAGCAGGCTAGTTCGTTACCTTTTTGGGAGCTCTTGAGTACAGTTGCTGTCCATCCTTCTCAAAGCCAGCAATGACGTCCTGTCCCTTGTCGCTCACCAGCCACTTGACAAACGCGGCGGCCTCGTCAGCGTTGGGTGCCTTGGCGCCAACCAAGGCCCGGGCAGGGTTCAGAAGGAGATCATCGGCGTCATCAGAACCAGCTTTGTAGATTTTAGTCTGGTTTCTCAGATCGGCGTCAAGAGACAGAATGGTTCCTCTGTCTGTGATGGTGTATTCATTGAGCAGGATGGCGGCGGTGAGTGCCTGGATGGGGAAGGCGATGTATTGGTGATACCACGTCGAGTACGCGGTGGCCCATGGAACCTGTTTGAAGATTAATGCGGCTGTTGGCAATGGGAAAAGCTCGTACATACCTGTCCGATACCAGCCCAGAGAAGCGTCTCTTTGATATTGGTCGCAGACTTGTCGTAGCGACTGAGGAAGCGAACAGGTGGATTCGTAGCATTTCCCTCGGCCGCCTCGTGGAGGGCGGCAAACATGGTGAGGATGTCATCCGACTTCGAGAGGTTGGCAGGGTTACGCTCTGGACCGACGAGCAAGAAGTGGTCCCGGAAGGCGTAGTAGCTGGGCGACTTTGCAATGCCCTGCTTGATGGAGATATTCTCAGCAGCCTCGTTGTACGTGATGCCTACATCGGCGTGTCCAGTCTTGAGATACTGGATGCTGTAGTACGTATCGCTCTTAATCCAAGCTACTTGGAAGGGCTTCTCGCCATCCGTCACTCGGTCTTTGATGTATGCATTGGCGAGCTCTGTGGCGTGTTAGTGGGAACGTTGACCTGCCACACTGTGAGCCTACCTTTAATTAGGCCACTTTGACCGGCACCTCCATTGGCGATGCGCAGCTTAATGGAGTCGTTCTTAGGGAAGTCAAAGCCTCCACTATAAACGGCTTCAGGCTCAACTGCGACGCAGCTGCTGAGAAGAAGAGCGGCGACAACAAACAGTCTCATGGCTCTAGTCTAGTCGCGTAGACTTCTGGTTGGCGAGAGAGTGCAGAAAAAGAGGTCAGATCTCGGGGATCGATGAGAAAGTCAGCCATTCCTTTTTCATTGAGGTGAAAGGGGCCTTTAAATGAGAATTCAACGCGACAGAGATTCAGTTCAGCTCGCCTCAGTCTGCACTAGTCAGACCATGTCTCAGAAGCTATTGCGAGCTTCAAGTCGGCGCATCCACCATGGGTAAGGATCGACATAAGCATCAGCGGCACAAACCAGTAGCTCGCCAGGGAGCAAGCCGGGGGTCTTATGGGTGAGTGGTACAGTGGCTACAGCGTATTCGTGACACCTTCCATAGGCCCCGCACTGCAAATTTGTCAATGAAGGACGGCATCTCCGGAAGCATAGGTCCTAATGGTTCTACACGAGCGAAGAATGGTGATGCGGGATGAGCCGTAACTTTGCATCCAGAAGGTGGGCATGACCCATGCTTGTTTTGATCGGCACTGAATGCTGCAGAGGATGGCCTCTGCTGCGTTTTCACATTCCTTGTCCTGTTCACGCACGAATCAGGGCCCTTCTTACAGGAGGTTGGGGTGACAGCCACTGCCGACAGCTGTCATCCGCTTAGGCCGCCGCCTAAGACAGATTAGCTCCCTAATCACCCATGCTGATGGTCGATCATAATTGATCTTGGAAGTGTAGCTGGACGAGTCCGTTAACTACACGTCAACATTGCTAGCCAGTTTTGGAAAACCAAGCCAATTTGGCGGCCGCAATTCACCAGCCAGCTTGAAGGAGACTAGCTCACAGCACGCCACATCATTTCCACCGCCGCCGGCTGGACAAGATCACAGCCGACTTAACCAGTGAGAGACTGCTTCATCCTTGTGCTTGTTATGAAGAAGGGGTTTTAAGCCTGCAGATCTTAGCCTGCTAGTCAAGGTTGACTGAATGACATGGCGGTGAGGCTTTGTGCGATGGCGCAATTTGTATGTTACATCTTCTCTTGAACCTATGACTGACAAGACTGCAGTCAATGTGAGTCTGCTCCCGGGCAAGAAGGGCGGATGCATAATGCTTTCAATTCATTGAGAAAAGGTAGCAGCTTTGACATTCACTAACTGGGCCCGATTTAGAGGAAACAAAGAACCCCAGAGAAGGACATTCACCTGACGGAGCTTGGCCTAGCTGCCTTTTGGGGGACGTTCATCGTGCAATACTTGTATCTAAGCTTAATCTTAGGCACCTAAAAATGTCTGTATAAGCTCGCTACTGTAACTTGGTGTGAGCAATGAAGGAAATTCCACCAAGAATGGTTTCTTGTTATTATAAGAGCAGTCACAAACAGCCTAATAAATAAGCTCTCTTTGCTTAATGGCAAATTGTTAGTTGTTTTTCAGAACCTGAGTATATTAGGTTACTTTTGATGTCTCAACGTTGCGCAGCAGGGGCAAAACGCCTCTGCGATCAATCTATTCTATATCTTACACTCCACCTAGCAACCTCGTATCTATCAGTTATGGTGGTCATTGCAATACTCGCAGAGGTTGCCACCGGGGTAGGTGACAATTCTGACACAATTGCAGACGGTGCAGGAGCAGACTGGGTTAGCATTGTCGACAGGGGCCGCGGTGACGGCAATCTTGGCAGTGGTGCCGGTCTTGGTGGTGTTAGCGTGAGAGCACATGATGATTTTGGTGTAGTGTGTAGTGTGGTTTGTGGTAAAAGAGTTGCTGAATGGCAAAGTGTGTTGTTGAAAGTTGACTGTTGGTTCTTGTTGTGGTTGATGTGATATTGATGATGGGAAGAAAGTTTGGAAGGTACTGTTCTTTATAGATAATCGGAAAAGGCGTCTATGTTAATACTGTGTCTGGCCCAATTCGTGGTATTGTCACGACCAAGCCCTTGAACACACGTTAAACAAAGGGCCTCGGCCCAAACAGAGCCAATATGTTGTGAAGATGCCATCGAACATTATTTTTCATGTTATCATTGGCAAGTCCAGTCTTCAGCCAAGACGAAGACTTACCACCAATGAGCCCAAGGTTCTCGATTGTACTACGTGAAGAACTGCCAACAGATGTAATTCATGGTGGTGCACAATGTGTTCTTTGTTATCTTGGCTGCTGGTTTCTCCTAGAGGCTTCACTACGTTCACGAGTGAATACTTACGAGGCGGCCATTGTCTTTGTTCGAGACTTTCTGAGTTGGGTGATCCTTAGGGAGCATATACTAGACTTGAGATTGCTTGAAAACTCATACAATTGTTGCCTTGATAAAGCGGCTGGAATACTGTTTATTGAGAGGAACAATACCTAGAACAAGCAATAAATAAAACGAAACATTGCTCCTCCTAGCTTTACACTTGAGCCACCAAAGAACCTCAGAGTGCTCAGAGGTGCCATCTAAATCACAAACACAGCCATCAACATAGCACCCAAAAACCCAACAGAGGCAGCAACTCTACTACTGCCACCAACGGCTGGGGTGTGAGCCACGGTCCCAGCTGAAGCCGCAGGGGTAGGCCCAGGCTTGGTTCCATTCCTTCCACAAGTAGCCTGCTGCTTCAGAAGCTTGACCTCATCGCCTACAGCACCAGTATCGCCTCGAATGAACTGCCACCGCAGCTCGCCCTCATCAACAATGGACATCTTGCCAAATCCAAAGTGAGTCTGGTCAAGGACCTGAGTAAAGTTCTTGATCGGTTCATCCTTAGCCAAGAAGCTGTGACTCTCGATATTTCCAGCAGCGCCGTTGGTGATGTGGGTGATTGATTTGCCGTTGTTTACGCGGTATGTGCTGTTATCGATGACGGAGCCCATGTCGATAGTGCCGTTGAAACCCATCGGCAGAAGACGCTCGTACCAGTGGATGTGTCCGGCGATGTAAACATCAACACCATGCTTGAGCATCAACTCTTCCCAAGCAGCACGCATGTTTGCCTGGTACGTAGAGACCTCGGAGCTGTAAAGTGGACGGTGAGACATGACGATGACCCAGGGAGTCTTGCATCGGTCAACGTTGGCAAGATCCTTCTCGAGCCATTGATACTGCTGATAAGCCTTCTTGTCGTTAATGTCCCCTTCGACCTTTCCAAACGGACCAGAGTCTGTCACATAGGTATCTCCAGGAACAAGCGTATCGTTATGCTTCTTAGCCTTATCCCGAGCAAAAGACGACTCTGGGCTGTTGGGATAATCCGTCTCACCGTTGAGCGAGACAAAGTGGGCAAGACCGTAATCGAAGGAATACCAAAAGTTGCCAACACCTCCAGAAACATCACCTGGCATCTGGAAACGATATTGGTAGGCGGTGAAGTTGCGCTGGGAAGGCGGGCAGCTGTAGTAGGTAAGGTTTGAGGTCTTGGAGGTACCATTTGCCTTATCGTCGTTGAGATAAGCAGTCAATTCATTGTTGGGGCCATCAAACTCGGAGCAAGTTGCCTCATGGTTTCCAGGAAGGACCATGTATGGGATCTTGGTAGTGATGGCCCCCATCCATTGCTGCCAGAGATCCCAGTTGGACTCGTAGATGACGTTCATGTCTCCGCCTTGAGCACCACCCTGGTTCGGTATCTCGCCCTCAGGAAGAGGAGTCTTGTACTCCTCGGGGATTGGGCCACCTCCTGGGAGCTCGGTATCGGTGCCATTGTAGCAGAGCGGCCAGTCGTCAGTGCAGGGGAGAATGCCAGAGTACCAGTCGTCAGCGTAGGAAATATCACCACCGTGCCAAGCAAAAGAGGCACCATCTTCGACCGCCTTCTCAAGGTACTTGTGGGTGCCTTGAGCGTTGGTGTAACCCATGTCGTTGATCACTAAAGCAGTGAAACCCTTCGAGTCTCCAGCTGGGCGAGCAGTCTTGAAGGTCTGCACATCAGACTCGGTAGTTCCATTGGCGGCAGGGATCTGATAGTAGTAGGTAGTATCAGGCTCAAGACCAGTGATTTCGACGTTGTGGAAAAACTGGCTGCACTGGGTGACTGCTTTGATCATGGAGCAAGGCGGTGTCCGGTCATATCTGTGAAAGGTTAGCATGTGAAGGGTTCAAAGCTATCCCGTGTGTGGCCATACGTCTTGGATGAGCCATTGGCGATGTTGGTCAGGCTGTCGGCAGATTTACCCCAGCGAACAGAAGGAGACTCTCCCAAGCCGAACGGGGTCTGGAAGTGGACGTTGATGCCCTTGGGCCAGTATGAGAGGGAGATAACATTGACGTTGTTGGTGGGATTCTCGCTCTTTGGCTTTACTGCCGGTGGCTCAACGAGACGAGGGAAGCCTTTGCCATTTCCGTTGACACTAGGATCGACCCAGTCACCAACAGGAACCTCAGGACCGGTGTATGGGTATGTCTCGTCCACATCACGACCCTCAATGGCCGGGGCAGCAATGGCGCCGCATGAGAGAATGGCCGCAATAGCGAGACGGTTCATGGTGACAACGAATGGCGATGCTTGATCAGAGGCTTGCAGACATGTACAAGCCGAAGACAAGAATCCGCAGCATCAGTTATATACCCATGGCCGGAGCTCGCGCACCTATCTTCAAAAGAACTCAATTTCCGACTTACCAAAGATGAACACCGAGACTCTGGTTCTCATGAACCGGATCTATACCCAATCTTGGTATTTCCGTGCTGTTAGATTCGATCTGCGGCCAATTGGTTGCCGAACATCCGCTATCACCCAAGATTGGCGAAGCGTTTCTCCCACGTGCATGGGGACGTTGAAAACCCCTGCAGCCGTTTGTTCCGGCGCCCGCTAAATAAGTAGTTGGGAACTTTTGTTTGAACAAATCAAGGATTTGGTATCATTGTGCAAAAAGTAGTAACTGTTAATCAACTGATTTCTATTGGGCCCTGCAAGATTGACCGTGTAAGCTTGAACAGCGTTCGGACCTTGCCGATGTCCGATGTGGTTGGCAGTGGATGAGACCTGTGGTGTGGAGGAGCGAGTCCCGAAGAGCAAAGACAGGTATTGTCAGCATCTTCTCATGGCGGACGATGAAAAGAATAACTCAAGAGGCTATTTAGACCCGCGATCCTTCATTTTGAGGCGCTTGAGGGAGATTAAGCTGTAAAGTTTGCACTTTCTGTAGAATATCCTGCCGGATGTTTCATACGGGGTTATCGGCGTGGTGTCTCATAATAACTTGGAGATTGGCGGTGTCCTTTCGAACATATTAAGGTCAATTGGTCTCTATCTCGACTGAACATATAGAAGGAATACGGCTATCATCTGATTTCGCTCAAGCACAAGGGATAGAAAAATCATGCCTTCTTCCATGCATGAGCATCTTGTGTGGCTGAGTCGATGGTTGGATCTTGTCTGACAAAATGAGGTCATCGCGTGGCTCGCAAACTCTTGTCGAATCAGTGAACGTTGCGAGCTTCCCTGCGCCACAGTTAACGGGGAGTGACTCTTCGGCGTCCTTCGTCACAACCATGAGCGGACTCGAGTAGTATATAAGTCCTTGATCTGTTGGGATTATTTGAAGATACCAATTGGACTTTAACTACAATCACATCCCAACCATGCCCAAAAACAGACCATCCAAAGCCAAACGAGATGCGGCGAAGTACGGCAGGCTCCATGAGCAAAGGGAAAAGAGGGAATATGAAGCCGCAAAGCAAGTGGTCGACGACGAATCCCTCGATTTCCCGGCCAAAATCGACCACCTAGCCACAGTGCGAAGGTGGTTCACCGCTGACACGACAATCATCGACAAGTACATGGCAGGCCAGTTGTCAACTACTGAGACCGTCGAGATGCTGGCCAAGCCAGTTGATGAGGCATACTCGTCGGCAGACTTTGGCCGACAATGGCATAAGCAAGAAATGATTGCTCGCGGCCAGCGCAAGTACCACAGCCCCGAGAAAGCATTGAAGATGTGGGGGCCAGAGGAGTACTGGCCAGAGCCTGAGACAGAGTTCGATGCTTCGCAGAGCACCGAGATGCTCTTGTGGGATCTGTGGTACTCCATCCTCCATGCCGCGAAACGCATACCATATACCGACAATCCACGACATGAAAGGCTCGTAGAGTTGGTAAGGGCTTTCAAAGCCCGGCCTAATCCTCCTCCACCTGTCCCAATGACGATTCCCCTCAAAAGAGAATGGATATGGGAGTCTGGAAAGCTCTGGACAGACCTGACCGTCTTGGGCATATCAGTGGCCGAAGTCTCAAACGATTCTCCTGGCTGCGGAGCTGGTTGGTTGTGGCCAGAGCTTCGAGCATGGGAGAATGTCAATGCTTTCCTAGCGAGACTAACAGCGAGTCATCTCATGACCTTCCAAAGTCTCGGTCTTTGGGCTCTAACGGATGCCACAGAGAGATCTCTCAGCCTTAGGTACAGGCGAACTTGTCCGCCATCTGATAATGAGATCCTCTCCCACAGAGTGATACTGGCATCGCTGTGGGTGACGATCGCTGGTGAACAAGTTTTTGCCGAATACTACCCCAAGATCCGCGACCAGAGGGATGTAGAGGTTGTGGATAGGATTCTAGATCTGAGAGATGATAAACTACCTTGGACCCGATCTAGAAAGAAGCACAAAGGTCGAGCTCGTTGGGAAACAGCTCGGAGGGAGTTTGTGCGCAGGCGGTTCGAGGTGGAATCGCACGATGAGACCTTACCTCTAGAAACTCGGGAAATGGCTTCAAGGGCAGCTAAGGCGATGATTCCATTTGTCCAGTTTGGAGAAAACTAATGAAATGGATTGCTTAGTTCCGTTAACGAGAAGTCTACTTTCTTTTAAAAAGACAATCATCATACTCGGAGGGATTGCCAGCGAATATTGTAAAGCATCTCTTTTCATTGTCTATCAACTTTCACTCAGTAGGGGCAAATCCTTAATCTTATAAACACATCATAAACGAAAAATCGCTTTCCGTCAAGTGCGTCCTATTTTCAAGTCCCGATTCCTTAGTAGATGCCCATCTCCAAGTCAAACCTCGTCAAGACCGCCCAGACCGCTGTATCACACCTCCCTCCAATCCAAAGCTCCTTAGGCTTTCGCCAGCGTGCTGCTGTACCAATCCGTACCCAACCTTCACCTTATTCTTCTCCAACTCGCCTCCAGGTCCCAGATCGTTCAGGCTTGGCGCTCTTGTGGCTTCAATGATGGACGATGGCTTCATGTCGCGCATCAACCCTTCTTCACGAGCCGCTCGAAATCCCAGGAGCACACCGACCGAAGCTAAGACGAAGCTGACTAGATACACCACTATGAGTTGTAGCATATCATAGCGAAAAGTAGTGCTCGATCGAGTCAGATAACACGAATATTCCGTCTCGGGGCCTCCGGAAGCGTTTCCCGAGGGTTTCCCGTTTGACGCCCAGGAGACGACAAGGAAATCCGGTTCAGATAAGAGCGATATGAGAAGGTCTTCGTACATATTTTGGATGGCTTTGTGGAGGTTATGAACTGGTAGGTAGTGCGGCTGAGTGAGAAGCGATGTATCTCTAAGCTTTGAGTTGACCATCTGCTGTCCCCCTTTTATGGCGATGCTTCCATTGAGGTATTGCCTCAAGCCAGATCCAAGCACATGGTAGGCTGCTACTCGGCGGTACCTATGTAGATCATTCGGGAGTACATAGTTCTCTTCTGGGGTAGCCACGGTGCGGTCCTTGAGCCTTTCGTCTGTGTCGCTTTGGTTCGAGAGGTATCTTGTGTCGACCACTTGGTTGAGGAATTTGCGGTCAATCACCCTGTGGAATTGTTGGCCTTGGGCGTACTTAAAATTGACGGTATAGTTGACATCGTAATGTTCGCACCCGAAAATGACGGGCTTGTAGGCTTCATACCAATCTGATGCATCTCTTCCCAGAGGTTGCCGGAGCGAGGTGTCGTTGACGGTAACATATCCAATCCAAATGATGGGTTCAGTGCGAAAAGCCCCCATGTTCTTCGGATACGGGGGTTTGAAAGTAGGAACCCCACCGAAAGTGTGATTGGTTATTTGCTGCGCACCGTACTCGCCCCTGTGCGTCTCAGCGAGGTAGGTAAAGTTGCCCTCAGGCGCCATCATGCTCATGTTGAACGGTGCTTCAGAGCCTCCGAGCTTCTTCACCTTGGAACCCACCCCAGACGCGAGCTCTGTGCACTTGTATCCTGGTCCGATGAAATTGATAGTGTAGGAACAGTTCCAGCCCTCGGAGCACATCTCAGTGGCCGCATTTTCTCGGACAACAGCTTGGCGTTCGTAAATCGTCCGAGAGAGAAGGAGCTCAACCCAAAAAGATTCACCAGCGAAGTAATCAAACTTGTCCTTTGTATTTGCCTCTCCGCTTAGTCGTTCTTCCGGGCTGAACGTAACATTCCAGTTTGACAGCGATCTCCCCCGGCGGTTGTTGATTATCGTGGGCTTGGCCCAATCGTTTGTTTCTTCGTTTGAGAAGTTGATGGTCCTCGCAGATGAACACAAAGCACTGGCGGTCAGGACTGAAGGGACGGTAGAGAGAGTTTCTGAAGTCATGATAACAACTAGAGGCGTAAGCCAACAGTAGAGAGCGAGACAAGTCGACACTTTGGCTCTCTTTATCGCCCTCCAATCGAGCAGAGAAGTGAACTCTGTGTTTGCGGTGAAGATTGAATCGACTGTGTCGAGCCTTGCCATTTTTTGTCGTACGACGAGCCAGGCCCTTTGCTGAAATGCCATGGTCACGGCGGTTCCGAAGCTGGCTTTGGCACAGAAGGCGATGACGGTACCATATCGGAACATGAGAGACTGGGCATCGCCTTCCCTGCCATCGAGATAAGTGTAAAATACATGATGACCGATGGAAAAGACGGTTCCTGTGAATAGGAGTAAGCACATTTTCCAGGGCCTAAGCAAGAAGGCCTCCCAGGAGCTGTTGACACGTGCGCATGTTCTCACGATGGCATTCCTAGACCGCGGAGCGTCCGAGTCGGATGGGATCGCAGGGGACGCGGCAGCCAGAACAGGAGACTTGATCTCATTTTCCAAGGGAGACACTGATCGTGTTTCATCCCATGCCAGGATAGACTCATCCTGCTGGGGGTGAGTATTGTGCTGGTTGGATTGTGGTTGTGTTGGGGGGCTCTCCATTTTGCCCGAGGATCCGTAATCTGGGGAAAAGTGAGAAATGATGAAACGAGTTAAGCAAGAGAAAACTCTTCCGGGCGGGGCCAGGTGCCAATTTATGCGGGAAATGGGTTTCTTGCTCCCAGCCGGCTTTCTTCTGGATCGGCATATTACCAAGCCACAGCTGAGGTACGAAACACGGCTCAGCGTCGCACAACTTGGGGCTATGAGGCTTAGACTGTCCAAAGCCCCTCCAAGATCATCTATTAGTCATTTTAATTGGATAGCCTGCCGTCTCTTGCCAAGAAGACGCTGTAAGCCGGGCTTGTGCTCGGGGCTTGGGCAAGTCAAGCTGTGTCCTCAGACAGGCTCCTGGACATTATTGGTTATGATACAATGCAGAGAGGTCTCTATTTTTAGTTTAAGCGGGGGATTTCAGAAATTCTCAATGATCAACAACAAGCAGTTTCATGAGTAGGCACAAAGCTTTAACTCATCGTCGTGTGAAACCGAGATCATTTGTTCCTTAGCCCAATATACCTAGGTAGTCCCACTATATATTTATTAAGACTTTCTATTAATTCCTATAATATCTCTATAAAACTATAATATTTAACTAACATTCCTTTATCCTTTGCTTTATCTTAGCGCCGCTGCTATAGTCCCCTACGTCCCCTATATATACGTGTTCATATGGTTGGGGTATGAGTGTTTGAGGGGTTTCCATTTCGCGCTTAATTCTGTAATGAGAAGAAAAACAAGAGAGGAGGAAAAAGATGGGAAGGGCAGGGTTAGGAAATCTCTGTCATGGGGTAAAGAGGTTTATATGGCAAAGAATTGTCTTATTGCTAGCCTGATATTTGTTTGATCTGCAGCCACGGCTGAAGTACGAAACATGGCTGAGCGTTACAAGACTTGGAGCTGTGAGGCCTGGGCCTACCAAGATCCCAAGAATAGCATGCATTAACAAATTTGATTGGCTGGCCTGCAGCCTCAGAGCCTACAACCACCACAAGGTAGTCCTGTTTGAGGGGCTTAGACAAGTGGCAGAGACATGATCTTCTAGCTTAATCAGCCCACGACTATCCGTTGGCGACGTATCAACCCGCGTTGAGTGGAGACACCAAGACATGCCTGGCCATGAGAGTAGAGGGTATGCTTCCAAGTTATGGTCTTAGTGGAAGTCCTTCAGACTGAATGAACAGAATTCAGGCGAGCTCGGAGCTAAGTCCTCATACAAAGACATCAACCATCTAACAATCCATGCAGAACATCCCACCACTTTTACTGGGCATCAAGTTAACCATTCTTGGAAGCCGCCACACGTTGCTCAAGCCACTCCTCCTACGTCGTCGGCTTCCTCCCAAGTAGCCATTGGAGAACATTGGGTGAACCGTTCAGGCCGTATCTTTCATACCACAGTACAAGTCTCTCAGCAACGTCTAGATTTTCTAGTTTATAATTGTCGACGAACGATGCTTTCACGAGCTTCTCCACGGTTTCCAGGTAGGGCAACTTGACAATCTTGATCTGCTTCCCTAGGGCTTTTTCTGTCGGCGGCACAAGGTCCTTGTAGGCAATTGGGTATGTTGAACTAAGAGGATATTCCGAGTGACAATGTTTCTCGCGCTCCTATAGCACCTTGACTGTAGCCTCCGCTAGATCTTCGAGAAAGATGTGTAAGTTGGGGATGTTGTGATCATATGGAAGACTTGGAACAGGCTCGTCTTCATGGATCCATTTGGCGATGGGGTACAAATTCTCTGCCAGGAAATTGCAAGGCTGCAAGACCGTGTAATTCAGCGGGCTTTCAAAGAGGTACTCTTCGATGTAGCGTTTGTTATCGTGGTTGAGCGGCTTGCGTAGTTGTGGCTTCAGGACTGACGAAAAGCTGCATTGTTTTATTAAGTGACTTATACAAATAAGTGTGGCCAAAGAAAAGCTTACACAAAGTGCTTCAAATTGCCTTCTGCTTGTTCTACGATAGCGGCGTCGACGGCATGGTATCCATTCTGGGTTTCTTGATGGTGCATGCTCGGGCCAACGTAGTACACGGCCGTGACACCTCGAAAGACCTCGCGCATAGCTTTGGGGTCGCTTTGGTCCACACGAATAATATCCGCATCCGGAAATTGGGAGCGCAACTTCTGTTGAGAAGCTTCGCTATTGACGACGAGGCGGAGATTCTTGAAGTTCTTGGCTAGGAGGGGTACGAGCAGACGGGTCTGTTTGCCGGCCGCGGCAAACACCAAGATGAGGTCTTGACCAGAAGAAGACATTTTTTGTGTTTTATGGGCTGAGGGGGATATCAGGTGTCTACTTTTGAAAATACTAAAGAGCCAGTAGCCAGTATGCGATGATATATCGCGTTTATATCACTGTGTTTGCTCCTTGGGATGATAAGTTGATAAATTGCGACTATAAGCCTAGTCCTTGTATCATGGTGAAATTTACGCCCATTACGCCCTTTACGCCCTTTACGCTATCAAGATCTTTTAACACCAATAAGACTACCCGCCATGGTGTGATGCGATCAGAGATCAATCGCACCATTGCATAATAAATGACATAATTTTAGCAAGTCATACGTACACCGCTGGCGGTGCAAATAAGAACCTAATCATTTAAGGTAACAACCCAATTACGCTAAAGGCCCTGGTTGTAAATCATACGGAACCGAGATCGTTTCCTCCCACCCAGCCCAGTGTGTCCGGTCCCTCCAGGGATACTCGTTGGGACCTTCCGCTGACCCCCGTAGCATCTCGTCAATGTCGTGGCATCTAATCAGTATTGCTTTGACTTTTCTTATCCTTGTCCTGGCGCCGCTACTATAGTCGCCCGCATCCCCCATATACTCGACAACCCAACAAGCGCTGATTCTGGAACACTCTGAGACCTGTCTAGGTTTTTCTAGGATGCCTTCACTTGACTTTGTTGACTGCTCTTCCCTCTGAACAACGGTGGAGGCCACGGCAGCCTCGATTTCACCAACCCAGGGACCCTCCCTACCACTTTTCTGCAACAACGTGATGGCTCTGCGTCGCCAAGTAGGATGCCTGTATTTGAGTGCCGTGAACTGCAAAGGGTGAATAATTCCCATCTCTGGAGCAAAGAACGGCAGGCCATTTCCGCCATTTGAGTCGCCGCAATCGTCGGCGTGATAGAAAAGTGTCTCGACAGAAGTCACTATTTCTTGGAATTCGGGGGCATAGTCATCGAAAGCCGATTCATGAGGCTCAAGGGCGTTGGCGACATGCACGAAAGCGGCGAGGCATTGTGTTCGGAGGACTAGTAGCTGTTCATCGCGTGCTGTGGGTTTGTGACGTGATAGCCATTGCTTCAAATCAGCAAGATGGCGACCTTGTTCGATGAGAAGCCCAGGCGGTAATATTCGACGGCTGACGTATCTGTATTTCGATGCGTTGGCGATGAAGTGATAACATGGGTGTAAGATGCGAAACAGAGCTTTATCAGGAGCGCAAGACAACAGAGCCCCCGGGCTAGGAATAGGCAAAGGGGGCAAATCTGGTGCGCGGCCGACCGCGAACGTTGCAGAATGGAGATCCAGTTTTCGTAATAGCAGCGATACTTGGTCCATGTTCATGATGGCCTTCTCTGCCAGGTTTTGTTCAGATCTCAGCAATGCAAAGGCTCCTTGAAGATGCAAGAGACCCTTGTCGAGCCGTTGTTGCAAAGCCTCAGCACATGAGAGAAAGAGACACGCCACAATGCAGGGAACTGTCCCATACTGGAGTGAGCAGAGATCAACTTGCACAAGACGCAATGCTCTAGTGTAGTGCTCTATGGTCTCGGAAGACTGGTTGCATCTGAGTACGTATGCATCGTATGAAGCACCAAAAGCAGCAGCTGCCGCTTGTACAGATGGGATGGATTGCGTCAGCTGGGGAATGGTGTGCGACCAGAATGCTACCTCAAGGTCGTTCTTTGACCTTTGGGGTCCTTGCACCAAGACTCTGCATATGAGATTGACGAAGCGATTCTGTGGGAGGGTTGGGTTGGGTGCAAGGCATGTTGGTGCTGGTGCAGGAGGTGCTCCATGTGGGTAGGCACATGGTCGCTTCGATGTCAAACACCGTCGGCAGATTGGCTTTAACTCATCACATTTGATTCGCCGGGATCTTCAGGCAAGTCGTCAGCGTCATCATGAGGTCCAGATACGGACAAGAGACTCACTTGCAAGTGAAGCACCCGAATTTTGATTGCTTGACGTTGGTCCTGGTTCGCTTGGGCTTGGCCTTATCTGCTGCAGGCGTAAGCATGCTCCGCACTGGTTAGTGAGCCTGGCAGGGCTGACGACGACATATAAAGACCGAGGTATGAAATGCAGGAGGGAAAGACCGAGAATTTAAAGGATTGCTCCATCAGCAGTATTTAAAAGAACGAGTTCATCATCAACGTGGTGGATCTAGGTTCCATCCCTAATCGCGTCCAACCCAAAAGAATCCTAGCGTAAACTCAAAGACCGAGGGAATACTGGGGCTAGAGAGACAATGGCAAATGGATGGCCTCCATCAAAGACCGAGGATCCCTGTAGATCTGGAGGATTTCGTGGTTTCATGCAGGGGAGCCGCTCCTCCACAGGCAGCTCGGTCTTTGATGCAACTATTTTTGGGGAGGAAACCATCGTAATAAAAAGACAATTCGAGTCGACACGTTGAGGGAGATATACAGGCCATTCTGTTATTTATTTATTTGCCATGCCTCTGGCTGTTCTGCTCGTTCATCTCATTCTTCAACTTCCCCCCAGCCGCCCGTCCTGTCTCCCTCATTTCCCTTGTACGCATTAACTTTTCATTCCACCTATTTTCGGCCTTCTGACACTTTGCCGTGGGCTAAAACACCCGAATCTCGATCCCAAAATGGCCCCAGAACCACAGTTCTGCACAGACATCACCCCCGAGTGCCTCAAATACACCATCTATGGATACCGACCCAACCTGGGCGTCAACGCCTTCTTTGTCGCCTTCTTCGCCGTCTGCTTCGGTGCAAACATTTGGTTGGGCATTCGCTACCGCATCAAAGGCTATGCCATTGCACTAGCTCTTGGCTGCTTGGCCATGGTGTTGGGGTATCTCGGTCGTCTAGGCCTATACTTTCGACCCTTCGACGCCATCCCCTTCCAAGCTCAAGTCTGCTGCCTCATCATTGCACCGGCTTTTAACAGCGCGGCTGTTTATCTCATGCTCAAATATCTTGTCGAACTGTTTGGTCCTGAGTGCTCTATTCTCAAACCGAAACAGTATACCATTGTGTTCGTTACAGCCGACATCATTTCCCTAGTTTTACAGGCAACTGGTGGTGGCATCGCAGCAACTGCCGGCTCCGACAAAGATATGCTTGAACTGGGCAACAATATCATGATGGCAGGAATCGCGTTCCAAGTCGTCACACTCTCCATATTCGCCATCTTGTCGGTCCTGTTCCTCGTCAAGCGAATCGCGGCTCGTCCTGTAGATCCTCTCTCCGGCACCGCATTAGAGGCATGGCGCAGCATGCGTTTTCACCTTTTTTTGCTCGGTCTTATTACTGCGTTTACAGCTATTTATATCCGCTGTGTCTACCGAATTGCCGAAATGAGAGGAGGCTGGGGTAATGACCTCATGAAGGATGAGATTGCCTTTATCATTCTAGAAGGATTGTAAGTTTCATAACAATTCTTAAAGATTCAGTCATATTTCTAACAATGTCATAGTATGATGCTCATTGCCACATTGGCTCAGACCGTCTTGCATCCTGGCCTTCTCTTCCCGGCAATGCTTGGTCCACAAATGAAGTCGAGTACGAAAGCCTGACCCTACCACTATTACAGGCTAATGGATCTCAGAGGACTTTTCAGGAACATGGACCGACATCACCGAGCTACCTATCATCACCAAATGAGTGACTGTCGTGAGAGAGCTACGAGACTTGTAAGGGTTGGTTCTGCGGGGGAATGTCAGGTCGCGACTCTAGGGTAGGTCAGATCACGACGCTCCTCTATGCAAAAACGAGAGCCGGCCTAGGAACCTTTTGCGGGCAGGAGAGAAAGATCTGGAATGAGAAGGCTTTCGCTGATAGATAATCACTGGTATAAAAATTGGTAGAACTTTGACATACCTAATTTAGGTTGTTGGTTGATGAGTTTGGGGTGATTTAAGCGATAAAAAATATGCCTCTGTTTCATTCTCTCCATAATCATCATGTCTATTTCAATGCCTTGCTTAATTCATTCTGCATGCAGACAGATCAGAGATACTGTCGAACATTTTTCAAGTTAAAGATGGCGCTGACACAAGATCTCAGGGAAGCCAAACAACATGGACAAGTGCGAAATCGCCCAAGCCGAAGTGGGAGGAGGGCATTCCAAGATATCGCCAGTCGTGGGGTTCAGGAGGATTTCATTGTTCCGAATTCCATGCGAAAGCTTGCTAAAGACCCGAGCATCTTTAACAGGACATGTCTGGACTCTCTTAGGTAGTCAACCACGAAGCAGCAAGAGGACCACGGCCAAGTCCAATGTTTGCCATTGCGAAACCATCAGGAATTCCTGCATGCTCTTGAGCCTTGCGGTGCGAGTCAAGGCCAAGAAGAGCATTCTGACATCGGCTAAGCTTTGAGATCAAATCTCCCATATGCCCGTCGCTCGTCAGGTAGTAATGGATGCGCCTGTACAGCACATTGGATACGCGAAGCTGCTTTGAGCCGTCGCTAGAATGCTGCACGCCGTGACGAGTTCCAAAGACCTTGAACTTGCCCGAGTGATAAATGTCGACCTCGGTATTCTTTCTTGTTGATCGATACGACAAGGGTTGCCCGGCTGGTGGAGACAACGAGATATTTTGCAGACTCATGCTTGATGGAAATGCCCCCAGTATGCTCCGTTCTCGCATCAGAAGCGCTTGGCATGATAAACCCCGTGACGACCGAGGTTACTACTAACGGAGTGAGCTGTCCACTTGAGCGAGCCGTTGGGCCAGTAGTCAATCTCGCGAGAGTCGAGAGGGTATGTCAGGTAATGTCCCCCGACGGGCCGACGGTAAAGGCGTGGCCCGGATCAAGATATCCTTGGGCTAGGGTATGCCCAACATGATGCCGCTAACCGAGCTCATGTCGGCCACCAACCAACACACACTGGCGGTCGACATTGTCCCGAGCTGCAAGGACACGACCAACAGACTGTTGGTCGAAGGGGTGACAAGGGTCGGAAATGGAGTCGGGTGACTCTTGTTCTTGGCATTCGCATGAGGGTAGAGAAGGTGCCTTTTTTCATCTCGGAAGAAGTTGGATTGAGGCTATCGCGGTGTCATCTTCCCACGGTCGTAATCCTAACTTATTGTTGTTGTGTCATGAGAGCCTGGGTTATTTCCGTTAGGTTGCTCAGAGACGTTGACAGCAACCTTGGGGGTTGAGCAGGAATTAAGTTTAGCCTTTCGTGTGGTAAACGCGGGGAAAAGGGCGGGGAAAATATGCATAGTATCAGGCCCTCAAAGTCTTGGTATTGGGTAATTCCACCAATCCAGGCTACTCCCCCCGGCGGATCTCGCGCCGAGATGCGGCCAGCATTGGACGGTATCTGATTGACCGACATGACCGAGCATTCATTACGGCACAGCAGTGACTGGCTCAAGGGTATACTCAGGGGGTAAGGTCGGCGAGTGACGCATCCTCTCTCTACTCATCACAGAGGGGATCAGAACTTGTAATAGCGTCGCTCTGACTATTAACTGATATCAAACTAGCTACTAAATAAAACTAACCCTGAGATACGTCCCCTGGGAAGTAGGTCTAAAATCTTATTCTTTTCCTGATTTCTTATTTTTGTCAAGTAGTTAATTTTGTGTATGTTGATCGAGGTTACAGGATCGACGGGGTTACAGGTTTTGATGCCCCTCTCTGAGGAACGAAGGGAGGGGCACTTTGATAGAATGTGCCCCCGGGGTATGTACCAACGCTTTAGACTATGACCAAATGGGATTTCACTTACTCAACATGCTGCAAAAGGGCAGGGGGAAGGGGCCGGGGCCTCGGAGCAACACAACAGAGTCAATACAGCCGTAATAGAACTGAAGCTTATACCTGAGCATCAATATCACAACAACATCCAAACAAGATTACAAAAGTGCTTTGCATACTATCACCTGGCCAGTTTGAGGTACCCAAGACGGTAAAATGGTGACCCTATTGGTGGAAAACACAGATCAGTATTGTCGTAAAGGCCGCAATGTTCGAGAAAGGCTGCGGCCTCTAGCTTGGCGCATGTACCTTGTTCTTTCCGTATCCTGGTTGGCCCTCTCGCTTTGATCAGGTGAATACACCTTCCTGTTTTATCCGAGGCATGGTATTGTGATATGTAGTAATGCGAAACTTGGCATTTGGGAGAAAGTCTATATAATGGTCTCAACGCCGGCTGTCCCCCTCGACAGTTGAAACCATCATCACAACATCACTGCCAGAAACTCCTTACAAACTTCTTCACTTCCATCCATCTCACAATGCTGCCTACTCGTATCTTCGTCGCCGCAACGGCCCTGATGCTGGGTGCTACTGCCGCCCCAGCCCCAGCCCCTGAAACCGAAGACAGGACTATTGTCACACGCCGTAAGTGG
Source organism: Ascodesmis sphaerospora (assembly GCA_027569015.1). Classification (NCBI taxonomy): domain Eukaryota; kingdom Fungi; phylum Ascomycota; class Pezizomycetes; order Pezizales; family Ascodesmidaceae; genus Ascodesmis; species Ascodesmis sphaerospora. Next base: position 328,583 of record JAPPUR010000034.1, on the reverse strand, counting down.
CTTTATTTTTGACAGACACCCGATTCTAGCCTTACCTCATCACCCTGCATCTTATATCTGGGGGTTACCTGCTACATCTTCTCTTTTGGTTTCCTTCTATGATCTTTAGCCGTGGTAGACCTTGTGCAAGAGCTTCTACTAACCGCTGCTAAATCATCCGCAGAGGCCTGCCGCGACTACAACAGATGGTCTCAGTGCCAACAGAACTGCCCGGTCTCAAACGAGTCCATCGCTTGCCTGACCGGCTGCCTCATCCTCTGGTGCTCCTAAGGAGCATGCTCAAAGCCTAGGGCAGCGACGAGACTGAGATGTATGGAGGAGGGTGGGGATGATAGGCTGCCTTAAGAGGGCATTGCAGGGCTTGGATGGAATTCTTTTCCACATATTTGTACTGCAACGTACCGACTTGAATCAAACAGAGCTTGTCCCTCCGCCTGTGGCTTATTGCCGCAAGAATTTGAAGCATGAGGCCATCAGCGCTGACGTCAATTCAATCATCAGCCTCAACTTTACGGTCTCTGATTCGTCCATCTCCTTTTTTGTCAGTGCATGTTAGGGGTCCTTTCCGTGTTGTTCATCTCTTCAAAAACTATTGGCCTGCGGGCTGGTTCAAACCCGCGTTTGATAGCTTAATTAGTCGCCCTTGCGTAGATCGAGTTAATCGTACGGGGAGAAGCAGATTTAAGGCTGGCTACCTCCGTAGTGACCATGGTAGTAGCTTTCAACCTCGCCAGGCAGACCAAGTTTGCTTGCGCCATTGGTAGTGTACTAGTGTCCTCCTGATCGAGTGCTTTGTCATCTTCATCATCTGCGTTCCCATCATCTACACCGTCGTCACCAAGATCCCCTCCACCTATCTTTGGATCAAGAATGTTGCCGGCACCTGAGCGGCCTACAACGCCACGAACTCATCTGCGGCCAGTTTGTTCCCGGCATGGTCCAACGCGCCGCCCGGAACTGGGGAACCAAGTCTGGTTTGTTCCACGGTAGAATCATGTGCATTAATCTCGCCTGGGTCTTCTTCCGTATTCCCGAGACCAAACACCGCACTTTTGCTGAGATTGGTATTCTGTTTGAGCAGAAGGTCTTGGCTAGGGACTTTCGAAAGGCCAAGGTTGGCTTGACGATCAAGACTGTGACTATCGATAAGGAGGCAAAGTAAACAATGAATTTGTATATGTGTACTTGATGATCTACTTTCTTATGGTCTGATCACTTCACCATAGCCTCTGGATATGGCGATAAGATCTCGACCTTGGAACTCTATATGGCAATCTATAATAATGTTGCCTACACTAGAGCGTTCGATGCTGCTTAGTGATAAAATTTACAACGAAATTGACAATGTAATGCTTGAGATTGAATCTGTTATTATTCTTGTCGCTCTAGTTCTACTTGGTATGCCCTCGAACAAACTCATAGCTTCCCATCCTTGGTTCCTCCTTGTAGCCCACTGCAATTCTTCCAAGTTAGGCGCCATTGCCGTTGTACAGCAACAGATTCGGGACCTCCCGTCGATCCGAGATAAGGTCCTTAGTCGCTAGTGCCAAAATCCTCGCCTTGATCTGTGCAGGGGTTCGTGGACCCTCCAGCGCCAGAAGATACGCCGCCACTCCAGCAACATGAGGTGCCGCCTGAGACGTGCCAGAAGTGGTATAAGTTGATGTAGACGACGTGATCCAAGCAGATGTGATACTCTCTCCGGGGGCAAAGAGATCAACTACAGAGCCCCAGTTAGAGTTCCTCCATCGCTGATAGTTATTGTTGCTTGCGGCAACCGTGATGGCGGCGGGAAGGTTGGCGGGAGACCAGTCAGCTGAGTTAATATTGGAGTTGCCTGCGGCCGCCACCACTGGGATGCCATTATCGATGGCTGCCTGAACGGCGTTGTTGACCACGGTCGAGCTAGCAGTCAGAAGAGACATGTTGATGACAGACTTGCCGACGCGGTTCTTGGAAATGATGTCGCGAACAGTCCAGTCTAGACCATCCAAGATCCATGCACCAGAGCCAGAAGAGGCACCAGTAACTTGGACACCAATGATTGAAGTCTTCTTCGCAACTCCGTAGGTAACTCCACCAACAATGCCCGCGACGTGAGTACCATGACCGTGGTCCGTCGCCGCTCCGTTTGTCGCATCGTAGGCAAGGGCAGCTCTCCCCTCAAACTCCCTATGACTGGCCAGAAGTCCGGAGTCCAGAACGTAGGAAAATGTCCCGGCACCGGCGCTGGAGTCATACCTGTAGTTGGAGGAGGAAGAGGGGGGGTTGGCGTGCGAGATGGCAGACAAGCCCCAGGGAGGGTTCTCTTGTGTGACTGGCGAGGCCAAGAAGACCTCCGGGTTCTTCTCCACAGCAGTAACCTGTACACCATACTTAGTATTCCTTTGTCAAAATTTCCATCTCCGAAAGGCCACTTACATTGGGGTTATGCTTGATGGCATCCAGCGTTTCCTCGTCAAAAGACCCGACATACGCCGAAAAACCAGGAAACTGGAAAGTCTTTTCAAGTCCAGCGGGAGCATCGTCGCGCTTCTGCACGTTCTTGGCATGTACCTCCGAGACCCACCGAGCATGAAGTTCCAAGTCGGAATCAGAGGAGACCTCGGGTTTCAGTGCCACGATCCATTGCTCGGCAGCCGGGGCGGCGGATCCTTGAGAAGCAGGTAGGGCGACAGCCAGCCCGATGGCTTGGAAGACGAGGGCCAGAGATGTCAGACGAGCCATTCTTGAAGAGTTTAGGTAGCACGTCGTCTGTGATGAGCACCCATAATGAGCGGACATTGCGGCCAATAAATAGTTACTGCGCCAAGAAGCCTATCCAAGTAGCCTACCCATCGTATCCAAAGCAGGAAGGTGTCTGTAAGTATGCCTGCCAAAAGCTCTATTTCGTCAGTTTACAGGGGGTTCAGTGGTATTCCGGATGGAGTTGCGACAAGGGTGCCGAAACAGCCTTCCCGAGTCGGTAGACTGCTCCGATAACGTTAAGACGGAGTCTTATCTCGCTATTTTAAACTTTAAACTTTGCAGATCATGCCAGGGGATAGAATAAAGTGATAAGATGGCGTTTTGACGCGTCTGCACAGGCGTGACAATACGAGGTGAAGGGAGGTTCGTGGCAATAGGTCATCTGTTTGCTGCACCCCAACCTCCTTCACTTTCTTATTATTGTTAGAACGTTTGCCCTTGGTGATTAAATTGCAAACCTTTGCTTTGTGCTTGTAGGAAGCCTTTATAATGCCCCCGCGCCTTGTAATCGCCTTTTCTATGTCGGCCGGCTCAAACTGAAGTTGCTCGCCACCGATGGTCAATTAATTGAGCCCAAGATCAATACTGATGACTTCCTCAACATATGCCTTTTCAAAAAGGCGCAATTACACCATCATGAGGCTGGATATGATTATTGATGAAGGCGAATGACTCGACAATCACAGACCAAACGCCGATTCCCACTGTCACTAACCTAATGAGCTTGTGACTCAGTTAACCCATCAAGTCTCTTTGCACATCTGGCACAGCCTGAGGCTTGCTAGTGGGTTCCCATAATCAACCTATTCGAATTAGCTACAATGTGAGATGTAGGACTCCATTGTGCAGAGCATTCCTTGTCCTTTGCTGCCACCCTCATGACTTTGGCGAATTAGAACCCAAGTTTTAGTGATAAGGCAAATAAGGCGCACAGGAGGCGAACCCGTGGCTATCGACATGATAGGCGGCGTTTTGCAGGTTGACAACAAGGAGGGAAGCGTGACCTGCGCCCAACTGCAACCTTGCCCAATCCCGCGCTCTTAAGATTCAGCCTAGAGGCTTTTTCAGACATAGCCACTGCTTCAAGCTCCACTACCAACACCAAACCCAGCCGCCAACAAAGGTACTCCAGTCTCCAACCGCAGAAGCGCTCATTGGTGCTGCTAGTACCGTTCCCGTCGCCGACTTGTCGGCGGAGATCGCTGCACTCTCCTGCATGGAGATGTTGAGTGCAAGCCAAACGATGGGAACTGAGTGTGGTGAGGCCAGTCTCTCCCAGTTCCGTTCCTACAGGAAGGTCTAATAGTTGTCGCTAAAACACACAACTTAGCTGTGTTCTATTTGCTGAAGAAGTCCGAAAATCTGAAAGCCCCCAACGAAGAAAATGACGAGAATACAGCGATGCCGACACCATCCAACTTTTTAGAACAGTCCACGTTTCCTGCTGGCTGTGACGTATCCGTCTCACCTGCAGAATCACTGCAGCACCCTGCCACCTTGTGACGTGTTTACTGGAGGGTAGAGAAGCCGAATCAGTCTCGATCCCCCCCTCCACTAGTCCGTCCGTAGACGATCTCATTCACAGGAAAGCCCGGTCTGCCTTGTAACGCCAAATTACAATTGGCATGCAAGCGACGTGGCTACCCCTCTCCCCCTTCCTGTCCCTAAAGGCATATTCTGCACCGCTCATGATATGATTTAAGAAGCCCTATGGAGCTGAGGACGAAAAAGACTTTCCTTCCAGGACCTACAAGTCATTCCATTTCGAGCACCCTAAAGCACACCTCCGCACTCCTTTTTCCACACATTCAACATGTTCGGTGTCGGCACATCTCCTCTAGAAATTGCCAATTACCTACAGTTGCTATGGATGTTGATTCGATTTCTCAAGGAGGGTGCGGTTGCCGGATTCGCACAGTTCGTTCAAACGTATGAAGACCTTTTCACAGAGGCGAAGGTACTGGAGCAATACGCAAAGGACGACCGGTATATCCAGAAAAGGCTCTTGGCCACACAGAAGCTCCTTCATGACTTCTTTCACAGCATCGAAGAGTTCTCGCCGCACTTGGGAAAATCCAGAAAGCGAGACTGGAGATCACGTCTCGCAACTGCTATGGCCAAGGTGAAATGGGCCGCACGGTCAAGGCAGCTCGAGGAACTGCAGAGCGATCTCAAACAACACCTTGACCACTTCATGCGGCTGCGCGTTCTGGCGACGGGGGAACTGAGGTGAGTTGAAAGAAGGCCCAGCAGCCACCAAGGCTTTTGTCGCCAATACCTGAGGGAACAAACGGCGCTAAGCTCCAGCTTGACATTTCAGGTCCACGGATCGAATCTCTATTCGCATCAACGCAAGCTCGACCGGCTCAGCTTCTATTCCCCAGGCGCCCGATTTAGGTGGTCACTTCACATTCGAAACTGCTTGTAGAAGGACGTACACGATCTTGTTTTACGAGATATCAAGCTTGGAGGTGAGTTGTCATCACTTGTTGGAGATCCGCTGGGAGACGTTCTAATATGATCCCAGGACTTGCACCAATGGCTCCTCCGCGTCTTTGATCGAGGTCACGCCGGCCGGAAGTTTATACAAGACATGTCTTATGTTTTAACGAACACCAACACCAATAAAGACATCCTCCCAAGCAGCCCTTGTCCTAGGCCTTTTCGCGATATCATCTCAGCAAATCATCGGATCGAGATGAGCATCGTCGTCTCATACGAGAATCTACCCAAAAGAAGAGGCAAATGTCCAAGATGCAAGACTAGAGGAAAGAGATGGTATCGTCGGTCCACAGAGGTGACTTGGTATGTGCAACCTTTCAATCACGACCACCGAAGAAGTGATCTATACTAATGAGACGCCACATCCAGCTCAAAGTGCGGTCTTGGCATCCGATTTCTAAGTTCAAACCCCATTGGGCCGGACCCATTGACCAAGGTCGCCCTCGATGATATTCAGGCCAACGGCATTAAGCAGTTTTTCGAATCCCAAGCAGCTCCTGTCCATAAATCATCTACCGCAGCCGAAATAGAACGCTCGCTTGAATCAAAGGCTATTGAAACTCGCCCTTCCTTTGATCAACCTCTCCATCCTGCGAGGAACAACGAAGCTCCTGACCTCTGGGTCTTCCGGAGAGTAGCGGTTTGCAGCTCGCAATGCCCAGGAGATTCAACCTGGTCCAACATAGAGAGAGCCGAACAATCCTTATTGGATACCGTGTGTATATTGAATTTCTGGATCACGCAAATGGATGCGGAACATGACTCGGCCGCCGTACGCTTTGGCAAGTGGATTGGGGCTAAGCACTTCGATCCCGTCATAGGAGACCAGGATCTCTTGAGGTGGGCCGCTCGCCTACACCGCGATCGCCGACCTAGCCCCAGCAGCACTTTTACATTGCGAAAGCGATTTGAATTGGACGGACCCTCTGGAAAGCAGTTTCACTCCACTGTCGTCAGTAGTCGTTGTTCCTTATGGATATATGCCGACATTCTTTCAGTGGAAGCCAACGTTCTGCGCGCTTGCTCGGCGGCTCTAGACGCATGTGCGCCACAACAGTCCTTTCCCAAACTCGGGATGATACAGAAGGCAGCGAGTTTCATTTTCATTCCTCATACAATCATGGATCGATGCTATTTCGATATTGTACAGGATGTCGTCGAGGCTTTCACCGTACCTGAACACCGTGCTATCCCTCCTGCGATATGCCGGCTCATTAGTGGGTCGCGAGACCTTTGTTTTCACTATCACATGAACGGAAACCTAAATCAAATCACGTTGGATCCCTTCCCTAAGTGTTTCTTCAAAGAAACTCTAGTCACGGGATCCGCTGAGAGGGTCGCTTGGTTGGAGGCATACCGTCAATGCCTAGCGTCCATCATAGAGACTGAAGGGAAGGTATTGATGCTTTCGGATAGCATTCAGCGAGTTAGGTTACGCTAGGAAGGAAACAGGCGGTCCCCGACTTGCATCACCCTAAGGTTCCAATGCCACGCAGATTGGTGGAAGAAGATCAACACGAAGTCAAGTTTTGAGGATGATCGAGAAGGGTATTTTTACGACAGATAGCGCCGCTCCAGCGTATAAAGCTGGGCAAGCCCCGCCACGAATATTCCAAAATTTCCAAAGACTTCTCCCTTTCATCTCGACTCCACCATGTCTCTACTCGACCACAGCTCAGGCGCTGGTGATATACAAGACCCGAAAATCCCGGGTCCTGGTCTTCCTGTACGGGCGTACAAGGCCTGCGCCACCGAAGATAGGGCGGGGGGGAGCGCACCAGGCATTCTCGAAGCCGCCTTTGGTGCCGGTGCTCCATACTATCTATCGCTCTTCTACCAGCGTCGCGAATTAGGACTTCGTGTCTCTATCTTGATCCAAATGTCGCCACTTGCAAACTGTTTTGCAGCGTCGCTCGCGTACGGCATTGCTCAGATTAACGCATCTCTCGAGCCATGGAGGCTCATTCCTCTTCTCGGTGAGTTCGAAGGCTAGTATAACTATTTATGATGCTGATACTTGATATAGAGGGTGCTCCCGCTATCATTGTCGCACCTTTTGTCTACTTCTTCCTCGCCGACTCCGCCCAGAAAGCCAAATTCCTGACCGAGGACGAAAAGGAGGCAGCAACCGCCCGACTCGGCACAAGAGACACCACGGAAAAGACAAAACTCAACTGGAAGCAAGTCACAGCCGGTCTCAGTGACTACCAGCCCTACGTGCATGCTCTCATCCACTTCTGCTGTAACTACTCATTCGCCGGTCTCGCCAACTTCCTCCCGACTATCGTCCAGGCCCTCGGATACAGCAGTATCAAGGCTCAGGGCCTGACTGCTCCTCCATATGTAGCTGCATTCATCCTTTGCATCGCTGCGACCTTCTTCTCCGACAAGTTTGGACACCGCGGTTTCGTGATTGCCGGCTGCTCCGCCATGGCGGGTGTCGGATACCTGCTCCTCACCATCGTCGAAGACACTAACAGAATGAATATTCGTTACCTTGGAATCTGGTTTGCCGTCATTGGAGTCTTTCCTTCGCTGACTCTCAATATTACTTGGCTTCTGAACAATCAAGGTGGTGAGACCAAGCGTGGCATCGGAATTGCCGTCATCGCCATTCTGGGACAGTGTAGTTCATTCCTCAGCAGCGCCATGTATCCCAAGAAAGACGCGTAAGTGTTCGTTTTCGGCTTGTTAATGGGGGTACTAACATGTTTAGTCCTTTCTTTGTCCGTGGTTGCGCCATCGGATGCGCCCTCACGTTCTTGATTACGATTCTATCTCTAGGCTTGCACTTCAAGCTCGACCACGAGAATCGCAAGAGGGACCGCGAGTTTGGGCCAGTCGAGGATCATGAGCAGCTAGACGTGACCCTTTTGGGAGACAAACACCCCAAGTTTCGTTATCTCACTTGAGCGTATCTCAGAGTCTTGGGAGAAACTCGAATCCTGTTTTTGATGATTTGATCAAAACGGAGGTGTTTCTGAGCTTTTTTCTACTCTGAGCTACTTCGTGTATTTTCCGTCGTAATCTGTCCGGATCTCATCTTATGGGGCGTCAGTTACTGCTTCCTTTCATTCCTTTTCCTTCTCATTAGCTACTTCCGTGTTTCTTGCACCAAAAAATAATAATAAATCAAAACATGATTTCATGAAGACCCAATGGAAATAAGACTTCCCTTTCAGTAATCATACGCAATATTAGAAGTGTCAATGCTGCTACAGGGGGGACGATTCTCTTCGGTCAGAAACTCGAGAAATGCTGGGCTTAATAAAGTGGATCTTTCTCAAGCGACGAAAGCTCATTGGCTATAGCGGATATATGACGGAGATGAAAGGAGCAGCTTGCGCTCTGATTTGAGAAGGTAGGGGCGTGGCTGGCCACTAAGCCATTAACGTCCAAAGTGGAGTCAACGTTGGAAATGCCATCATTTTGGGGGTTTCTTGAGCAGTTGGCTCAAGTGCCTACCCTAGAGACTCAGATGACAATTCGCGGCGCTCCGTTCGTCTGTCCTTGTTATATCAGGAGCAAAGGCTTTAGGTATTTTTTTTTTTCTCTCTTTTTCTTTAATATCAGACACCAAATTGCGGCTTATTTGTATATTTACATGTCATATAAAGGAGATTCCCTTTGCGTGGAACAGTAAAACCGATTCGAAACGGTATTCTCGTTGGTGAGCTTATGCCAAAAATGGATTGGAAGCGCAACAAGGAAATTCAGCAAGCCAATCGGACCTGATCGGGACGTTTATCCGGATCACTCAGCCAATCAGATAGAATCCTGTTTCATCAGTGGAGACCAGCATGTGGGGTCAGCCCTGCTAATGAGTACAGATGTCTCACGCAAGATATGACGCTCCTGTAAGTACTTCTTATCGGCCTCCTTCCTACTTCTTCAATGACGTACTTGTCAGACACATGAACACGGAACACTGAGAAAGACATCAAAACGCAATGCTGCGAAACACCGCAATTCCAGCTTCCTCCTCTCCCACCCTTGCGTTCGATGCTTATCTGCTTAAAGGCAAGAATCACGGATTTGTCGGAATGCCAACCTACAAAAATGTTCAGCAACTTTTCGTCTCTACAATGCGAAAGAAGCTCTTACCGGCAGGAGCATATTGAAGAGGAATGGACTCATGTAAGGCAAAGGCCGAGTCTCGTCAGCTGCAATCTCCGGGTGATTGGCAACCTTATAGACCTTGAGAACATCGTTATTAGTATAAACTACCCTGAGTGAGTTATCCAATGACAGACTTACTTCGGCCACAATTGTGTTCATCATGAAACGGCACTGCATCCTGGCTGACTCAACACCGTACATGGTGGGAGGGTACGGCTTGTCGATAACCAGAGGATTAGTGGTCGGTGTCGGTGCGATGCTTGGATTAATGATCCTCTTCGATTTGTCTCCTTTAGGAGGGTCTTTTGCTTCACCTTGGTCGTCACTGGCATCTTCAGTTTCCTCTGAGGCAGCGTCCGAAGTTGTCGCCGGTGGTGTCTTGGCTGGTGTATCACTCTCTTTGGAGAGCTTGCTGGACTTCTCTTCTAGTTTCTTCTCAAGAGAGTCCATCTGACTCTCACTCATGACATTCTCTAGCAGACTAGGTGTCGAAGCCTTGAGAGTCTTTTGCGCGAAGTCTGTACCAAAGAGTCAACCCGAGTTCGTGATATCATCGTTCATAGCGCGATTGGTGACAACATACCTTTGTCCAATTTCTCCTTCTGGGTAACAAGTTGTTGAGTACCTGCATTTACATCAAGTGCAAGAACAGCAAGCCCCTTGGTGATGTTTTGATAGTCCAAAAATGCGTGTCGGAGTGCAGACGTGTAAACACGCGCGTTCTCATAAGATAACGGGTTGAAGTGGGTGCTAGAGCTGTGAAAGCTCTTGAGGGAGCTATACTTTGTCAACACAGCGTGAGTTCTCATGGGACACTTTGCAACCCTGTCAGGGAACTTCAAAGCCACTGCCCTCATGGTATCAAAAGTCCAATCCTCCTCAGCTGCCATGCGATCGATTAGTAGGTATTCCGTCACAGGTTGGGTGGAGATACTCACGCTTCTTGAGATCTTGTCCGCCTCCGGTCCAAGTGACGGAAATGGTGGTCTCATTCTCCGTCAAGATGTCGCGCTTGATCTTGTCGACAGCACCCTCGAGACTTCCACTAGCCTTTTCAAGAGTTAGGCTTACGGAAGCACTGGTAATATGGTCAGCTTGTTGCGGGTGTCTAGCTTTTGTGTTACACACTCTATTTTCAGTGTGTTTGCCTGAGAGCGATCCTTGGCACGGATGGAGATGATGGCTGTGAATTCGCCACCCTCTTGGAAGCCTATCATGGTGTTAGTCGCCAACCTGCTCATCACGTCAATGATTCGCAACTTTACCAGAAAGAAAGGAATCGCCGTAAACGCGAGGAAGGTCAGTAGCCTTCAGGCCTTGAACAGGTGAGAACTTGGTTAAGCTCTGGTCCGAGGTGATCGGGTTGACAACCTTGCAAGACACCATGTACGTGAAATCAGCATTCTTGATCTTGGACACATTCAAGAAGTCGCCGCTGCCTTCGACACTGCCCTTGCCGAACTTGACCGTAAACGCGGCGTTGATGTTCAAGTTGTCAAAGACATCAGAGACCTTGTCGATGATGCTCGTCTTGTAGGTCACTGACTGAGGGACGGGCTTTAGAGATGCGTCAATATCTGCGGGTTTGGCTGGGCTGCTGCCGTCTTCTCGCACGACTGCCCCTGCACGGCATAGTTCTTGCGTGAAGGAGTTGAAACCTGATTGATGTGAGTAAAATCCTAGCCAAGATAGAGAGATTGAAGCTTACCGGCTCCAAGGGTCATGCCATCATGGTATGGTGCGAGGAGAGCCATATTGTGAGATGATGTGTTGAGTAGTTTGAAGGTGAGTGTGTTGCACCAGTTGGCAGTTGAACCTAACGAGGCGGAATTTGAGCCTTTTTGAAAATCCGCAAGCTGAAAGTGTCGAGAGACATGCTGTGTAGCTATTGGCGAGCAATGAAAGAGTGTTGTCACTTTCTAATTCCAAGACCCTCACCCCAATCCTCGCCACTAGGAGCGGCTGGGGATCGGTCTGGGCGTCAATAGCTGGTGGAAAATGCTCCCATGTCTCAGTCTAGCTCGCCTTGGCTCAGCTAGCTACAGAAGACTAGCATGGAACGTGGACTCGAGCTTTTTTGACATCATCCGATCATCTTTCTTTGTGATGAAGCAAAAATATGTGACGGGTTTGCGTATTTCATCAAAGAATCGCGAGGCCAGCCAGCCACAAGGCTTTGTTCGATGCCCTAGAAGTAATGCCAAGTCTCGGAAGCATTGAACTATAGGCCAGCAAACACAAGAAAATGTCATCTCGAGTTCAGCTACGATCGATAGTTTTGAGCGTGGCTTGCCAATTTTAGCACGAATATGTGACAACATGATGGACAGCGGCACGGGAAGCTGCCAATGTGCGTGCCAGACAGCAATTCTCACATTCTTCCTCGGTAGGTAATGTAATCCCGCAACTTTGCATATGGCAGTAGTTGAATCTCGATGACCATACCAGACGTCAAGATTTCTTCAACCTGGCTCTGTGAAACCACGGCTCCATCAACCAGCGCAAATTTCCGCGCCGCCTCCTGCAAACGACCCTGCAGCAGCTTTCCCTTTTCCAAGTTGCCATTCGCTCTCCCTATGATGAGTTGATGAGATGAATAGTCTTTCCCTGAAGCATCCGTGTGAGAGGTGGACAAAGTGTCGTAGCCGTTGAACTTGATCGTGCCAGATGCTTTCAAGCTGCTTTGAGACGAAGAATCGGACTTTGTTGTCGTTGCCGTCCAGCACAAGACTTTGACCTTTACTGTTACCGAATATGACTTTGATTCTGAAGAGAAGTCTGAAGATGAAGCAGCAGACAACTCGGTACCGTTTGCCGCCCCGATTCGTAGACCTGCAACGTAATAGTCGCCGTATTTGGTCTTGAATGGATCATCGGTTGAGTTGCGGCCTTGTCTGACTGCTTCACGAGCAGCCCGCGAGAACTCGGGCGGTTCTTCAAACTCGATGCATCCAGCAAACACCCTGCTTAGGAGACTGCTCTTGATATTCTGTGAATAAGGTCAGTAGACCCCTTGCGGCTAGTCGTTTCAACGAGTACTTACGTCGGTGTTCTTTATCGCATTTTGCTCAAACTTGGCCTGTCCTGACACATTTACAATGGCCACATCCGCTGACGCTGCCAGGCTAAAATCCATATGATCTCGACTGTGCGCTGCAGTCGAAGACTCGGTATGCGCATATGTACCGCCTGTCTCGCTTCGATATCTGAGTCGAGCAGACTTCAGTGAGTACTCATCAAAGGCGGACTCAGACGCAAAGGGATTATCCGAACTGGCGAGCCTCGAATGAAATCCTGTGCCAACTTTGATCTTGTTCGTGCTCCATGGTAGGTTGAAGGGGATTAGCGATGATGCAGCATATTGCAAACTTGGCTGGTACGGGTCTTCTGGAAAGACGTCTTCCAAAGACATGGTGATTATTGCACCGTCTGCGAGTTTTCGAGAATTTGGCCATGAGGATAACGGATATGTGAGCTTGGTCAAGGGCTTGAAGAAGCGGTGGGGGGTGGGCTTCTGAGCAACCCAACGGAAACAACACAGGTGTAACACAGCTGAAGCCTATACCCAAGCTACGGATATGTGAGCATTCTTCACCAAGATTAGCCGCGCTTTCCTTCCCTCAGCTCGGCCTGTGACCCCTGCCGTGGCGTTCTGATAGTCTACAGGACGGCAGAGCGGCCCCGCTCACCCACGGAACTTGTTCAACGCCTTGCCGCGTTGAGGTTTGCCTGATGCTTGCTTTGGAGGGTCTAGACCAGTTTTCGTTTACTGTCGAATGTGATGTTCCCAGACTGGAAAAACAGAGTCAGGATGGGGAGAAGCTGAACAAACGTGGCTGGCGAACGGCCAACTCAATAAGACCAAGACATGTTGGAATCTATCGAACAATAGCGTGGGCACGAGACATGTTGTAGCTGGCTGTTACTGCATTCGTTCTCGCCCTCCTCAGATGCTCGACTTGGATGTTTTTGGTGACCAGCTGAGCAGCACCTACTGACGATATCTCCTCGCTTAATCCTTCAACTTCTTTGCGTTTAGTACCTATCTCATTCGTGACCAAACCATTCTTTCTGTGTCATCTCATTCAACTTACCGTCATAAACACGTCTCTAACATGGCGTTGCTACTGGCCCCTTACAATGATGCCATGCGTCTGGGCATGGGGTAAGCACCAGTCTGTCACTATGGAGAGTGAATACTTACAACGGGCAGATTCAACAGCTTCACCCAACAACTTTGCGTGAATGACGCCGTGCAACTGCCTGGCGGGATACCGGCTACTGCGAAAGATCTGATAGCTGGACCACCGGCTGATGAGAATGGCCAGCCTGCGCCTGGGGTTAAACGCCATGTTCCTACAGGGGAGATGACACGGCATGGCTATCCCAAGGTTCACGGTGGTACATTCACAAGATTGCATGAGGACAAGTCGCAGGCAGAGATCAGCCAGATTGTTACATGGAAGTCAGAGTTCATCAACAACATCAGCGAAATCACCAGCAGTATGGACATCAAAGGTATGTGGCTCTTTCAACATCCTTCGGCTCGACTAACCGGGAACTAGGATCACTGGCTATCAAACTCGATGCCATCGGTGGAGGAGCCAAAGCCCAGGCCAACTACTTGAATGTCGAAAACGTCAAGAAGAGCGACATCACGTACCATCTCCAAGTCACTGTGGTCAATCAGCGACTTGTTGGAGAAAACGTGACCGAGTTCATGCCCATCAAGAACGTGCAGCCGAACCAATTCCAGGACGTCTACGGCGACTGTTTCATCTCGGGATTTCTAGAAGGCGGCGTGTTTGATGCTCTTGTGCTTATTGAGCTCGAAGACAAGAACAACGTCAAGAACTTTGGTGGAGAACTGGCCATCAAGGCCTCACTTGCCGGTGGTGCGGTGGAGATTGAGGGTTCTGGTAAAGGCCAGAAGGAATCGAGTGAGAAGAACACAAACGACAAAATGACTATCACGTAAGTTGTCACTCCCCACCTTGCGTGAGAATGTGTCCACCAACGCCTGAATAGAGTCTCTTGGTCTGGAGGTGGTGACATCATCACAAAGGACGTTGAACAAAAGGGATGGACGATGGAGACCCTCAAGGCCGTCGCGATCTCCTTTGCCGACAAAGTTGCCGTCTGCCCTCAAAAGACCAGCGCCATCCTCACGAGATACAGCAGCCTTAGGAGCTTCTATGAGAAGAGCCTCCATGGTTCGCCCCTCGACTATGAAAACGCCGGTGTCTATTCTTCCTCTCTCTTGGACGCCTACATGGACTACAAAGCTGCGTGGAAAGAACTCCAGGCTATGTCGTGGCAAGTCAACAATGGCCTTGTGACGCTCAGACAAGGTACCAGTCCACCCGAGTTGGAGGGAATCGCCAAGGATGCCAACGAGAATTTCGAAGAGCAGACAAAGGTCTATAATGAGAGCCTTGAAGCCTTGAAAAAGCAAGAGAGTGATACGAGCATGGTTCGATACAACTCATCAGCTGCCAAGTCGCCAAAGCGCAAGATCGAGAAGCCACTACCTCCCAACAAGCTATTTCCCTACCCAGCAACAGTCTACGGTCTAGACAAGGCACAACGGGAGTGCAGGTTCGAAATGATCAAGATTGTTCGAGAGGTTGACGCTGTCGCTGAAGACCCTCAGGTGGCCGTCGACCCTGCCAGAAACAACCAGTATCTGAGCCCAATCATCTTCAGGCAGCTCATACCATACGTGACAAAGGTCGATCCGGTGGCAATGCAGAAGAAGATCGACGAGCTTGAAGTCAAGATTGCCGCAGAGGCGGAGGAGTTGGCGAAAGGAAGAGAAAAGCTTTTGTCCATCACGGCAGAGAAGGAGGCTCTATCGACGGAACTTGATAGCGCAAAGACAAGCCTCCAAAGTGCTACCAACGACCGAAACACTCTCATGTCAAAGAACGAGACACTTGGGGATCAGTTGCGAGACTCTGAGGCACTTGCGCAAGCCCTGGCGAAGGAGAAAGACAAAGAGGTGGTTGACTTGGAAAATCGCAAATGTGAGCTCGCAGCTCAATTGGAAGAGACAAAGGTCTCTTTGAGAACCCGGGAGGAGATCATCACAAAACTCAACAACGAGGTGACGACATTGAAAGAGATCAACAAAGACGCGGCGAAGGCGACCGAGATGATTGCTGCCAAGGAGGCTGAGCTGGACGCAACAAGACAGAGGCTCAAAGGCGAAGCGGAAACCAGAGCGCAAAGGGAGACAGAGCGCGACGATCTCAAGAACAAGCTTGAACAGGAATCAAGGGCCAAGGGCGACGTGATAGCAGAGCGTGACAATCTCAAGAGCATGCTCGAGCAAGAAGCAAGGACAAAAGCCCAACTCGAAGAGGAGCTCTCGCGCGTCAAGATTCAAGCAAACCCCAACTGGCATGAAGAAAACACTCTGGATCAAGGATTTGATGGAAGAGAGGTGGCGTTTGTTAACATTGCCAGTATGTCGTCGAACCGACCTGGAATTTGCCTTGCGATGGATAACGGTAGGTGTCGTCTCTTCTGACCAACCTTGCACATGCCATGAAACGATGCTGACGGCTAAACAGATAATCAAGGGGTCTGGGGGTCGTTTAATGTCGACAGCAATTATCACAGATTCAAGCTCGAAAGAGTTGATTCTAAAGATCGAGCGTCATCCTGGAATATCAGGTCATGCGCAACCGGTGCTCTAGTATGGTATACGCCAAATGAGAGAATTACTTGCTCGCGCAACACAGGAAAGATTCCAGGGATAGATCTATGGCGGATCAAGAAGTTGCGTGGGCAGGGCTACACGTGAGTACAAATCACCTGGAGAAGAAGCGTGGCTATGAACTCTATCACTGGAGTCTTGACGCCATCATTGTCAATTGGTTGATGTGGTGGCCGCTACCAAGTGTCAAGTTCTCGCTGACTCGGTGCTTAGCATCAGAAGCACGTACGGTTATTTAGAGCACAAGCAGGACAGGTGAGTCGTGTGACCTAAAGCGGGAATGATAGATGTCTGATTCAGAGTAGGTCATGGCTAGACCTGGGATACAGAGACGAAACGGGCTCTAGTCAGACCTGGGCCATTGTTGCTCTCTAAGCCAGGGAATCAGATGAAAAGAAGGGGCTGATGGGCTGAAAGATGGATGTGGTGGCGAAGGCCTGCAACATATCACCACAGGCAGGGGGGCCAGTATTCGTGGAGAAGAAGCAAGCGGGAAAGACATAGAATGGCAACAATTTGGGGCATCGAAGATTGATGCTGTGATGTCCTGATAGGTGCGTGATTTGCCACTGTGGTTGATGGCTTTTGCCATCATTGTAGAGAATAGCAATGCGTGTTGTCTTCAAAGTGATGAATGAGCTGTCGTGTCCATTGAATGCTGTGACAGTCTGTTGAAAGTGCACTGGTCAATTTTCCCGCAACCCCCAAGTTACTCGTTCGGATGGTCGGAAAGTCTATCTGCAGTTCACCCATTGGTGAATTATATAGCAACGAACCTGGAGTAGGGCTGCGTAATGGTAAGATGATGATATTATAAATACGCCTGAAGTTCATCAGAGCTCAATCTGCCATCTCTTGAGAACTACATCCCAAAGGCAGTCTATCACAATGCCTACTCAGGAAGAACAACAGAACCTTGCCGTCGTCTCCGAGTACTTTGACGAGTACTGGAACAAGGCCAACCCCGAGATTGTCGACAAGTTGTGTGCAGACAACTTTGTCATCAACTATCCCATGCATGGCCCTCGCTATGGAAAGGAGGCTGCTAAAGAGATGATGCGAGGATTGAACGAGGTGAGCCGTTTTCTCTATGCTGTATTTGCCAATGGAAATTTCCCGCTGATTACACCAGGCTTTCCCAGACATTTCGTTCCGCGTCTACCAACATCCCCTCGTTGCGAGCGGTCCCTATGTTATTGGGCGATGGATCGGGGGTGGGACACATACCGGTGTCGCTATTAGCGATTTGGCGGTTGGTTCCCTAGACCGCGCCAACAGCGGCAAGAATATTTACTTTTCTGGAATCACTATCTTTACTCTGAAGGACGGAAAGATAATTGATGAGACGGCCGAGGAAGGTACGTTGACTGCGCTGCAGCAGCTTGGTCTTGTTGCACAGCCTAACCCCGGTAAGGAGATCAAGTATCTTCATGAGTGATGGGTTGTGAACGAGAAAGGTTGACGGAATATTGACTTGAAAATATTGGAAAATCGAACTGAATGTGTATCTCGTTTACTCAATGTGTTTAGCATAAATAGTGCATGTACTTGAGGACTCGAGATGACAGTCTGAATGCAGCCAGGGACGAGTTTAGTGTCGTGCTCGTATTTTAATTAAATATTAAAAGGGAGATTATTCTAATGGAAGTAAAAACAACCAAATCATACTGCATAGAACCTGGGGAGTTCCCCAACGTCTTAGGGGACTCGCTTAACTATTATAACACCCGTGAAGCAACAGACCAGTCAGAACGATCTTCTGGCTTGGTGAGCTCACCAAGGGGCGGGCTTCAACTATAACAAAGAAAACATTAAGAAAGGTATGATCAGTCAGAACAAGCTATCTTGAAAACAACCCCCCTCCCTGTTCGAATCACACCTTTTGTCATTCCGATCCTATAGCTATGCGCAGACGGATGACGTACCAGTCTCATAAGGTTAATAGTGAGCATCCTACCACAGGCGCTAACTTCTCTGTTCCATCTTACCCATCTTGGACTTGATAGCCTGAATGTCGGCCTCGGCCTTTTCCAGTTCCTTTCGGAGCTGTTCCGTCGAGTTGCGTGCGACCTCAGGATCCCCCTTCTTTCCCCACCACGTGGAGAACAGCCAAGAAGAATTCTGCTCTTCAGTTGAATCCGCAACTTTCCTCCGCTTAGCTGGGACATCGGGAATGGCCCCAGGGACCTCGAGCTTCCGCTTGTTCGAGACAGTATCGGGGGAAATAGTGGTAGTAGGAGGTAACATGTATGAGGCCAAGGGATGCTTCGGCTGGCTAGATCTGCTTGTTTTGCTTAAAGATGCAGACTCGGCGTTCTGAGGTACTGGTGGTGGACTTTTGAACAATGATTTAGCATTTTGCAAACCAATGGGACTGGTCCATTGGTTGAGTCGACGATTTGGCCGCTTTGAACGCGTCATGGTTTTCATTCTCTGAATGAACTCGAGACGACGTTGGGCGGGATCAAAGCCCGCGCAACAAGAATAGCCTCTGGCAAGCGCAATGACGTTGGCAATGGAAATAATGACGGCATCATCGTGCTGTTGGCATTCCTACATAGTTCACGTTAGTGGAGATGGGGACATGTCATCGTCGTTTGGGACGAACCTTTTCAAACAAATTGAGCTTTTCGTCAATATTGCCTTGGTCGAGATGTGCCTCCAGCCACCGCACCAAAAGGTTTCTGATACGGATGGGATGACTGGATGTGTCGGAGCTCTTAGGGTCCAGATAAGCTGCCTCCATGTCGACAAGGTCCACATGGACAACGACCCAGTGTTCTAGCATGATAATAAAGACAACATGCCGATGCAACTGCAGGTTCATGACAGGGGGCATACAGCCTCCCTCGCCGACGATGAAAAAGATCCAGCTCTCGGGTCTCTCGAAGAAGCACAGACACGAGAAGATGTCTGTCTTTGAGAGCGTCTTATCCCCTCTGCATAGGTGCTTGAGAGTAGAGCTCCATGGCTTTGGCACCTCTTCCATTAAGGCCTTGGCCGCGTTTCTGGGTTGGGTCTCTCTGACTTGTCCAAGTCTTGCCATTCTTTTGAAGATGGTTGGGTAGTGAGGTTTGGAGTGTGTTGAAGATGCCTTGTTCCTTAGAGGCAGTGAGAAGATGAGAATAATGAAGAAAAGAGTGGGAAAACAACTCACGAAGGGAACCATGTATTTAGCAAGTAGTCAAGAAGCATGGCTTTGTTCATATGATACTCGCGAAACAAAGGAAGTCTGGAACATCGAGGTTTGGTCTTCTCAAAGACATCCTTTCAAGTCACAACTCTCCGACAATTTATTACTATTCTGGCATACTTTTTCTGCCCGATTTAGTCTTCTTTGTCTTCATCCCCGTTACGCTTTGAAGGTAACCTCGAGCTCTGACGCTGCTGAGTAGCTTCCCCATAAACTCAACAACGTTTGATATCCGTACCATTTCCGGAGATCTCCTGGCTTTATCCTTTGCAGTTTGTTCATTGTTCAAGCTAGAGAGCTAGACAAGGTAGGGTGCTCTACATTAAGTGCAACAAAGCAATGGCCGCAACTTCGTTCCTCACGCCTTGATGGATCTGCCCCTGTTGTGAGAGTAGACGCCATCATATGCCAACAATTACGGCCCTGTCAGCCCAGCCAGCCACACTGCCATGTCTGCAATATTACACGAATCAGTTGTTTAATTGATGACCTGCATTGTATACAAGTCCAGTTCCATGCCGCGACTTGAACGAGTCACTGGTTTCTTTTCAGCCTCCGGCTTTCTGTAGAAAGAGACATATTTGGTGTCCGAATAGGAGGCCTTCGGAGACCACTCTTCTTCCCTTTGCACTATATGCCCCCTCGAGCTGGGCTGGAACCTGCTGTGCCCGGTGCCCATCAATGAAAGTATTGTATCCGTGGTAAGAGAATTATTCTGCCTAACTGGCGATAACTTAGTTTGACAGATAAAGCGATAACCAGTTATATGCCTTTGCCGGTCTCGAGCCCAAATCAGAGGTCTCACGCTTGACCAAGTTTTTTCGCCTGCCCAAGGAGGTCTTTTGGGTAATCTTCTGTTAGACCCGGCGACTCGCATTCACAGCACTCGCAGTTTTATTCGTGTTCCGGGAGGTCTTCTTGGGGGCCTGGCGACTCGCATCCCCGGGTGCTCTTGAAGTCGCGGGAGCTTCATCTGCAGCCTCTGAAGCGCGTGATCAGTCTGGAGAGAGTTCAACAGAACGGGAGATAGTTTACCGGTGTCTTCTTCATCTTCTTGAATGTCTTGGGCCATGTAACCATCGCTTTCGGTGGCCATCAAGGCTTCGAATTTAAGCTGCATTTGCTCCCAAGCAGCGTCGGGGTCAGCCGTGAACGACTGTACCCACTCGTCGAAGTCGAATGGTTCTTCATCTTCGGCTGGATCACTGGAAGAGGCTTTGGCCTTCCCGTCCGCTACATCTTGGGTCTTGGTTTCTTCCTTGGCCGTTGATTCGGTCTTTTCAGGCACAGGACGCTCAGCCGGTGGGCTCTCGCTGGTCTGGTTGTTCGTGTTAGGCTCGAGCCGGGTGTCAGCGTCGGGCATAATGAAGGAGGAAAAAGGAAGAAGATATTGAACCAAGTTACTCTTGGTGGGATAGCAGATGCTCTGAAGAAGGCAATCTGGTGGTGTATTTTTGTTGAAGTGCATGGATGCAGAGTAGAAACACTACGGCGGAGGCAATCTAACTATGTCATGTGATGAGACGTTGAATTATGTTAAAAACGGAAAGAACGATGTATTTGACCGTCGGCCCGATAGATGTCACGGGGAATGAGGGCATCGCGACCTTGGGAGGTTTGCTGCCTAAAGTGCCAGCCCCAGTGCCATGCCAGTAAAGACTAGGGATATCGGCATTCAATTTGATAGTGAAGGATACACATATTTTATCTAAAGTCGAAAGAAAATATCTTGGTGCGCGATCTTGTTAGCGATGAATGATTTTAGATGATACGTCTTTCTACTTGGGGCTGACCCGAAACTGCTAGTGAAATGGCCTCTCGCCTGGCGTTTGATCACCTGGAGATCTCATCTCACAATTGATATTATTCAGACATGCTGTCTATCGCTCCGAGACAGTGAATGTGCTCCCCGAGAGGATGTGATGTACTGTTTAGGGCCTCCTTGAATATCTGTCACACCCTTGGACGCTTAGCACACGTGTTGAGGACAAGCAAGTACCAACTCATTGATTCCCACCTGGTACACCGCCTCGTGTGCCGTCCGTGGAGGCATACAGTAATTCAAGTGCGAATTGCGACATCCCGTTTGCTACGGACTATCGCCCATTCAAGTCGTTGTCCGATCACTCGTTCTCGGGGTGTTCTTGTGACAGACCAGGGGTATAAGGCGCACCAATAGCCAGGTTGCCCACACCATCAGTAATTGTAACCCACCTGCATATCTAGTGAGCTGTGTTTCATAATATCCACCAAGCAGATGCTTGTCCTGGTTTTAGCCACGCTACACACGAGTGACGGGCCGAGCCAAGATACTAGAGGGGGAGGTCGGTATGTCGGGTTAAAGACCACCGAGGTCATGCGAGTCCCGGACGACGATCACAATATTTCCTATTTTGGGGGCACTTATTGACGAGACATCTCGATATATACTAGCTCGATATCTAGAAATGACACTATGTACAAGCTTGATGTCCTTCGCCTGCCGCAGAGGTGAATCCCCCACAAGTCCGCTTAGCAGACATTCTTGGCGGCGTTGCCAGTGATGCCCCAGAAAATGTTCTCGGCACAAGGAGACTCCCGAACAGAGGTGTTGTCAATCTTGGCCTTGACATAGATACCGCTGTTGTTGGGGAACTCGCTGCGAGCAGCAACGCGCACCTCTCCTCCACCGTTGACGGTGCCGTCCCGAATAGCAAGGTTATAGCAGTTCTCAATCAGGATAGCATTGTTTCCGTTGTTTGCAAGATCAATCTGCTTGATCTCGGCAGCGCCGGACATGGACACGCAGAAGATACCGCGGCCGCCGCCTCGAGAGTAAACCTTGTCGATAAAGACGTTGGTCTTGGTGTACTGGCCGTCGGGGAGTTGTCCGTTGTTGTTGGCAAAGCGAAGAGTAGCGTAGCCGGTTCCAGTGCCGACGTTGTTGCCCTCAACATAGCCGACCTGGGCATTAGTGGTCTTTTGAAGGAGCAGGCCGCACTCGCCGCAATCGCGGGCAATGACGGAGTTGATGGTCAAGCCATCAATGTTCCAGGTTTCAACGGCGTGGCTGCCGGCGCCGGTAACGGTGATGGTGTCCATCTTGACGTTGGAGTTGGCAGCGAGATCGCGGTCGAAACGGATGCCGATACCGCCGCTGAGGTTCATGGTGATCTGGCCCAGGTTCAGGTTCTTGGTGCCTGAGAAGCGAAGACCGAAGTAGGGGTTTCCGGTCATCTTGAGGTAAGGGATCTTGACATCATTCTGGTTGGTAACCT
Organism: Ascodesmis sphaerospora; assembly: GCA_027569015.1. NCBI lineage: Eukaryota > Fungi > Ascomycota > Pezizomycetes > Pezizales > Ascodesmidaceae > Ascodesmis > Ascodesmis sphaerospora. Next base: position 306,043 of record JAPPUR010000034.1, on the reverse strand, counting down.
CGATAGCACCACGGCCGGACCTGTTGGAGACGTTGATGGTGCCGCAGACCTCAAACGTCTTGCCGCTGGTGATGGTGATAGTGTTGGCGCCGATGCTGCCTGAGGAAGAAACGACAACACGCTGGCCGCTGCTGATGCGATCAAGGGCTGTCTGAATGGCAAGACGATAGTCGGATCCAGAGTAGACGTTGGATCCGCCGACCTTGGCGGTAAAGGTGCCAGAGCCAGTGACAGTAGCCTGAGGGCTGCCGTCACCACAGGCGGCGTTGACAGCGCTGGCGAAAGCCAGGGCCGCCGTAGCGATGGAAGACAGATGAACCATGATGTTGCCTTGACCGAGCTGATACTCAAAGATAGAGTTGAGAGCAAAGACACTGAGCAGTTCCCTCTACCGCGATAATGCGAGCGACATCCGTGCCTTTTATGCCCCCATGGTATTGTGTTTTAAGGTGTCATTATAAGCTTCCTACTAGTCCCTGTCGCAACAGGGGTCCTCCCAGAATCCTCCAACCGGAGCCGAGAGAACCATCTCTCAAATGGTCAAGGACCGGCGGTGTGGGAGGATTTGCGGCCCACAAGAGGGTGACGGAATGACCTTCTCCGAGTGGTGCCCCCAAACTACGCGTTTCCACCTATCGGCAATAGAATCGTTGTTAGACTTAAAATGCCGCGGACGCTGAATGCGGGAGGTGGAAGCGTTGGCGATGTTACTGCCGCTAGGTTATACCGGCTTGGCCAAGTCCGGGGTGCAGAATCTGGTCTGTTTTCAGTCTTTGCATCGTCTTAGACAACGTGATTGAGAAGGTTTCTCAATGTCAGGATCTTTGGCAGCACAGACAGTAAATCAGCTCATATCCGGATCGTCCGGGGCCTGTCAATTGCGTTGTTTCATGTTGACAAGCTTATTTTAACCATGGTGAGACGCCATCACCAAATACGGTTAGGCCAAATATCGAGGCTATTCGGGCTTTTTACCCCAGACCACCTTCATGCGGAAATAGGCGTGAATCTTGCTATTCCGCATTTCACGCCGCAGCCTCGCAGCGTAGACTGATACCTCCTCTCTCGACCAACCCTCCGAAGTAGCCATATACAGGACGTAACCTTCGGTATCCTGCTCTAGAGTGGCCCGTGAGAACCGACCCATCTCCTTCAACTTTGGGTCCTTTGGCCAGTCTCCAAGAGGAACCTATGCCATGAAGTTAGCAAGACTCTGCAATGTCTTACTGGGATCAAAGCCTACCTTGATATTGAACTCCTGAATGTCGACAAACCCAGCGGCTTCCATCCCCTTCCGCTGCTCGTCATCGTCCACCAGAGTGAATGACCGACCGATCTTGAGACCACCCTGAACAAACAGCTTCCCCCACTGAGACATAGCCGTTTTATCAGTAACGGTTTCGTCGTCGCTTTCCAGCCACGGTGCTGATTCTAGGCTCTCGATGTATCCTCCTGGCTTGCAGCATCTGAAAGCTTCACGGAACAAGGCCCTCCAGTCGACAATGCTGCCAGTCAAATATCGCATGTGCACATAGTCGAGAGAGTCTGGTGAAAAAGTCCATTCTTGCGTACAGTCATCGATGTGGCTGGAAAATATTAGTAATTGCGAATAGGAGGATTTCTGGGTTGTGCGTACAACTCCAAGTTTGGCGGCACCCAACCAGGTTGGATAGGTGATATATCAGTACCAATCACCTTACATCCAGGATTCTCATCTGCAAAGTCACTGTGATAAGAGACGTTAACTTGCAGCTTCACAAGTGGAAGAGCACTCACATAGCCCAGATACCTGTCCCAGTACCGATGTCAACTGCTCTCTGGGTTGAACCGGTTAGCAATGGAGCAGCAGGAGTTAAAGGCTGGCTAAACTAACTTCTAAGTCCTTTTTCAGTGGAGCTAGATGCAACTTGTCGCCAATAGCTAGAGTGAGAAGATGATGGCTTGCTGTATCAGCGTCACTAGTTTCAATATGGAAAAAGACCCGACTCACTTGATATCCATTGACTCATTCTGCTGCTCATCGTTCGAACCCCTTCAATCATATTAGTCGCACACTGGGAGAGGAATTATTTAGAGGACAGTACCAGTACTGTGCGTTCCCTCTCTCGCTGTGATACGTCCGGCCGTGGATGGTTCGATACTGGAGAACACTTTCGCTAATCGATGTGGTTGACTCAGCCAACTCGTCATCATCCTGACCTGAGTCTCTGTCTTCGGTGTTGGCAGCCTATGAGGGGTTAGTACATTAGTCCTGCATGAACTCAAGGGTTTTGCGGTACAAACTGGGCGTTGGCCAGTAACGGCAGCAGCCGGCTCAGTCACGCCGGCAGCTTCCGTTTCGCCGGCTCCAGGGGCAGGAACAGCACTGGTAGACATGATTCAAGATAAGGTATCGTTAACAGAAGTGAACAAGAGTGTTTCGTCCTCGCGAGGGGAAGAAAGGAGGGGTTGAGATGGCATGACAGCTTTCATGCACACCCTTGACAGTTGCAGCGCTCCGATCATTTGTCCGTCTTGTGTCCCCCACCAAATTGCTGATCCCATACGGAAACGGAATTGAAGTTGCCAGAATTGCGAGGAATCAGCGAGTTCATAGGGCGGGAGTCATTTCTTTACAAGACGATGCGATCACGTATTGTCATCAGGTGGATGAGGGTAAGTCTGCTTATCATCTACCAATAATAGTCAAAGGAAGCATTTAAAATAGTGAATTATCGAAATTAAATAGTCTAACCAAATCATCTCTAGTACAAATGCTCACTAGACGACAGGTCGCCGCTGCTCCTAGGAAGTGAGAACATGATGAGGCAAGGGCGTGATTTGTCTGGATACCCATGGGATTAATAAATAGCGTACAAAGGAAAAAAACAAAAAGAAAGGATCAAATGTCCTGGAAGATGTTCCATACTAGGCTCCTCATCTCTGGAGCAATCTCAGCTCGCCGATAGACGAACAGGAAAACACAGACGATGCATCGTCGTCATCTTCGGCAGTCGCCATACTATTCTCATGGCTCAAGAAGCCAAGACGATATAGGAACAGGTCTTGGCGATCATCAATTAATCGAAGGGCTGCTGCTTCCTGGAGAAGGAACGGAGGCAGGGCTCGGAGCCAATGGCGAAGTTCGTTCTTGAACCAAGACCTGAACCGTCTAGACTTGTAAGACTTCTGGGGCCATTCGGGGACTTCCTCATCTGGAGGCATCAGCTGGGCAAGCGCTCGGAGCCTGTACCAACCATCCTCAATCGTGTCTAAGAGATTATATCTGTCTCCGTGTTCTCGGAAGTGAAGAAGAACTCGCTGAGCACGGCGAGAGCGGTTTCTCGCTGAGACAAACTCTGATGGATGACAACTCGTTCCACCGAAGCGCCGTAGCAACTCAATATGAAGTTGATAGTACATCTGATGGAAATACCTGCGGCTGACTGCAGCAGAACGTTCTGCGAAATCTTCCACTGTGATGCTTTCTCCCTCTCCGTCATCAGCATGGGGGATAACCGTGAACAGCGAACCCATGATACAAAGTGTAGAGAACTCTAAAGACTATCCTCTAGCTAGACTATCCAGTGGAAAAGCCGTGACGGAGATGATTAGGCGATAAGAACCCATTCTCCACGGCTTTATTTATCTTTGACACTTATTGTTTACTGAGATAGAGCCCTGATCATGTGTGTGGGACAAAGCAACAAACAAGTTGCGAATACAGGTAACTGTAGGTTGAACACGTTATGCAGTATCGGGTTTTGATGCTGCCGTGTGTTTCAAAGTGTGTTCTTTGATCCAGTGTTTGACTACGTACGTCATTAGTTAGATTAGATAGGTTGAACACAGGCAGTTCCTCATGATGCCCAGCTTTGGGCCACAGATCTCAGTAATAATAAAAGAAAACACGGAAGAACAAAGACTAGGCTTCAGGCGAGCAGATTTTCTTGATCAACGGTGAGCGTCATGCACGTAGTGACTAGCTAGAACAGGCCTACAGCGAGACAAAGACAGAACAAACAGTGGGTTCAACCTTGCTCGAAGGGGAAACAATCCATCCAACCTGGGCAATATTGTCTCTCGGGCAGAGACATGGGAATCACACTGGACCTATCGTTGGCGAAATTACGCATACTGCCTCAAACCATTCCCCCTGATGAGTCAGGGTTAGTAAATCTGTCATCAACAAGATGACCTCACCACTTTCGGCACTTCGTAACACAAACTTATACGTGACAAGCCTCATGCGCCCACGAGCCAGATACCAGTCATCCCATTTGCTTAGCCTTTTCAGGATGTGGAACTCCTCAAAAAAAGCTTCTTTCGGTTCTGGGTTCAAGCCAACGGCTTGACTCAGCCTCCATGTGCCTACTAGTATTATTTTGCTGATTGAAAGATGGTGTTCGATACGTAAACATGCAAGTTGTCCGAGCTCTGGACTTGTGACAGCATTGGAACGAAGAGTCGGGATCCCATTCTATGGCCTGAATTACTGTGCATCATGATATCGATCTGAGCCGCACAGATTTGATTCTCTTACATACCTTTCTCGGCCGAGCACCGCCACCAACGCCCTATGAGCATATCGAAGTCTTCGGCGCCGAGGAAAGATGCAACGGCGCCTCATTTGGCCGAAACCATGCAAGTTGATCATCTGTGGTATGCCCTCGAATGCAGAGAGAAAAGCTTCTGTCGGCACAGGAGCTTGTTGAGATGGTGGTGAAACCTGCTCAGTATGGTTTGAGTTTCCGATTCAGGGAGGCAGTGTTCGTGAGATTACAACCCTCAAAAGTATTTTCCAAACGTTACGTGGCTCTAGAATTGTTGTTGCCAACGTGCCGAGAGATTCTCTAGTGTACTTCAGAACAGGTAAGGCATTACCACAGTCGAACCGTAACTTCTCAGGAAAGGCCTTGCTGTAGCAGCTTCTGTGCTAGCAGATTCGATCCGAAAACTGAAATCGATATCCATTGGCGAATAAAAGGGAATTACGCTGCCATGGTCATGTAGTATCTTGGCTTGATATCAATAGCACTTCCCAGCAATTTGCCATTGGCCACCTTTTGATGCTGCATGCTGCGAGACCAATACTCGGCATATATCATGACGATGGATGGCTGTTTGGAGTTTACAAAACGATTGGTGTCGGCTCGGTTAACTCGGTGTTTATACGTATGAGTTGCAAGCCCAAGCAGCCCCTGTCACCATGGCTGCCGCCCAAATATGTGGGAATAGCGTCACCATCAACTCAAGCAGCGCCAAGATACTCTTCATTTCCCAACTGACGCTTCCTTATCTTCTGTAGCGAGTGATGATGTTGACGTACTGCAAAAGACGTCAAGACCACATACGGAGACAGATGTACAAAGCAGTGAGAGACATAGGTGTTGTTTTCATCGGTTTCCAAGGCACAACTCAATCTTGCTACAACAAGGGCAAGCCCTCGCATGAAGAACCATGCAGATACACAGGAAAAGAATAAAACTAATCGGTCAAGTCCGTAGACTTTCACAAGCAATCGAAAACTGGAGATTTCGTGATATACCATCGACAGATATAAATCCCCTCTTACCACGGTGTCCTTCTCGTTCCCCAAGCGGAAGCATCTCATCCAGACGGCATCATTGCCACCGCATGAGAGTATCAATTCACTTGATCGAATTCTCGTCTTCACATCTTTGAGACGCAAACATGCAGCTCAAACTCTTGGTCCTGGCCGCCCTACAGGGCTTCGCCGCTTCGCAAAGCACAGTCTTCACCTCACAGGTCTGTGTGACCTCGTCCGGGCGAGTTTCTGTTAGCCCAATCCGTCGTACCACTGTCACCTCGACTACTGGCTTGACCTTTCGCACCACCGTCTGCCCGCCGCCTCGCACTACTACCAGAACTGTTACACCACCTTTTGTCACTGCCACGTCCACGGTGAGCGTCACGGCGTTCAGTACCGTTACTACCGTTCAAGTAACTGGTACCACCACGGACTTCGTGACCGGCGACCCTGGTAAGCTTCCCATGACTCGCACCTTTGGCTGTCTTGCTGACCATCTTAGTTACCGTCTTCAACACTGTCACCGTGACGAGCACCGCCACGACCGGCAGTACCTCAACTGTCACCCAGACCACCACTGGGACAGTGACGCAGCCAGCACCGGCAGGCTTCACTGCCCTCGCCGATGAGCCAGATTACGTTGCCAAGAAGAAGAAGAAGCGCTCCCTCGCAGGTCGCATCCCACTCCTGAAGCGAGCTCCGTGCAAAAAGAGAAAGGCCAGCTCCGGCTCTGGCTCCGGTTCAAGCCCCGATTCCGGCTCCAATTCGAACCCTATCAAAATTTCCCGGAGATGGTATCCCCAGTCTGTTAGATGCATCAAGGTTGTCAAGACAGCGACAGTCAGCACCGTCGTGCCCGCGACCTGCGCTCGAACCAGGTCTACCACCGTCACGCTTGCCACCAGCACCTCGACTGATATCACGACCACCACTGTGACTTCCACTACTACAGTCACAGTTCCAACTTTTACTGGTGTTACTGTCACTGTCAGCCCCACCGTCACGGCCCAGACTACCGTAACGTCGACGGCTACGACTACCACCACTGCTACTAGTATGGCATCCTCATCTCTATCCTTGATACTTGAACAGCTAGCTGACCATTCTTACTCTAGCCACGGTAACCGAGACCGCCCCAGCCCAGACTGTCTACGCTGCATGCGGCGCAAGAAACCAGGTCTCATCCGCCAATGGCGGTCACCTGTTTTCGGCCATCAACGTCAACGTTCCTGGTGGCCAGAACCAGGTCTTCACCAGGACTGCCAACACGGCTTACGACTGCTGCGTGAGCTGCCTGCAAGCCACTAACTGTATCTTTTCATACTACGACAACGCCGGCAGTTGCGAGATCGTTATTGGAGAGACGTGCAACCAGCAGGATGCCATGGGAACTTCTTTTGAAACATCCGAGGATGGTCAGTTGAACTATGTTCTCAGCAATGGACCTTGTGGCCGTATCGCGAACGGTGGCGATGTGTGATTTAGTTCACGTTGCCACAGTAACTGGTCGAGATCGGCTATAAATTGGCTCGTCATTTGGATATTGTGTACCGGATCAAGATTGATGGTAGCTACATACTCAGACCAAGAAGGAACCCAGAGCAGATGTCATAGCCAACAGATGAAAAGACACACTGCTCCATCAAGCTCGGACGAAGGAGTACACTCTTCTAACCATCTCCCCGGTGACCAGATGCAACGTAGGTATCCCAATTCATGCTCCGGTCCATGCACTTTCCGTTTAGACACCCCAGGCAGAAAGTTTCTCTTGTCCCTTATCTGTAAATAGCAGCTTGCCAGTCATGAATCCAACACCATAAATAAGAGGGTACCGGCAATGCCACCACCAAAAATGTTCATGTGCCCCAAACCAACCAAAGACAAGATCCAGATTATAACAGAGGTCATTGCAGGCGCCCAATACGAGCAAGCTCATGATGGCGCAAAAGTGGACGGCCTTGCTTCCGTAATGCTTATCGACAATGAACGCGTTGACAAGCCCGCCCATAGCTCCTCCCATCCCGAGTGGACAGAAGAAGATGGTCCACATGAGCCTGGGAAACATGTCTTTGAAGCCTGAGAAGACAAAGATGCTGATGATGAGCATTGTCACCTCGAATATGAAAGAGTTGAGCCAAAAGAGAAAAAAGGGGCGGATGTAGAGGGTACGCCGCTTTTCAGCCACCTCCTTTGTCTCCTCGGAGGTGATGAGGACTTGGTACTGGTGGGTTTGAGTCGACATTGGTATTTGAGATTCTGAAGTGTTTGGTTTGGTGTTTGATGATGGAAGCGAGGGTTGATGGGTGAGAAGACATATTCCAGGTCGGAAGAGACATGTTATATAGAGGCTCTATGAACATGCAGATCCTATTGCAACCCCGTGGGGAAGAAGCACAGTGCAGATACATCCGGGGAATACGGGGAAACTGAGGACGGGGTTTCTCCAGAACCTCGGCGGCCCCACTTGTTGCCGGAAGACCGAGCCTTACAGTAGCATCTAATACGGACAATTGAATAGTGATACTCGGTGTATTCAGATTGTGGCCGGGAATATTATCAAATAATACCGAACTGGTGTCTTCCGGCATGTGAGTTAGCTCTAGCATCCAACTGAGCGGTTAGCCTCTACCGAGTTGCCAGCTTGCAGGTGTCATGGATGCGAGGCTTAAATGGAATAGCTGCATAAGGCGTGGCCACAGAACTGTCTTCAAGAGCCACGTCTCTCAGTCTAAATAAGTACGCTTTTGTCTTTAATCTACAACTGGTTCGATACACCGTTGAATGAACAGAAGATATAACAGAGTCGTGTCGATAAAACGGCATGACCAACATCGCAGATATTGTGTGCTAAATCCTCTCCACATGCCATTAAATGACTTACGATCTTGATAATCTTACGTGTAGAGCCCACAACACTCCAGCTTTTGCGATATGCCGAGGTTCCTGGTAGAACGACAGTAACTATTCTTCACCGGCTACTGTGCCCACCCTCCTTGACATCTTGACATTACTACCGCAGAGCGACGACTATTCTCATTGATGGAAGGCATAGAACTACATCTCAAAGCCCGTCGGAGTTTTTGAAACGCGGGGGAGGTGGTGTTGACGATCACTTGGTCCATTGCCCGATACGGAGACCCTGGGGACGCTTATATAAGCCTGCATCTTATGATTATTTGTGAGCGCATTGATCTTCAAGTTCATTAGAAAATCCCTACCATCAGCAACTGCAAAAATAACCAACATGCCACGATACACCAGTCCATTTGATGGAGCCCAGCTCTTTTATCGCGATTTTGTTCCAGCAAAGAACCCTCCTCCCTTCAATGTTGTTGACGGCCCAGAAGAAGGCGAGAAGCCTGCTCTAGTCTTCCTTCATCAATGGCCTCTGTCATCTCGGATGTACGATCCTCTACTGGTTAGTCTTTGCGAAAGTCATCGATTCCGATGCATCGCAATCGACAGGCGAGGCTTTGGTCAGAGTGACTGGTCTGGACCAGAGCTCAAGGGGGACATTGATTACAGTGTGCTGGCCTGTGACGTCGTTGCGTTGCTGGAAAAGATCAATCCAGGGCCTTTCGTTTTTATCGCCGCAAGTATGGGCACTGGGGAGACTGTACTTGCACATGGCCTTAGTGAGTACGTGAGATGCAACTGCAAGGTATGTTGGGCACCTCAGTATTGGCCGCCCATCGGGATTGTTTAATGACATGAACAGGGTTACGTCTGGATCAGTACATCCCTCCCTCTACCAGTTGCGTCGCCAGACTTTCCAGATGGTCCACCAAGGGCGCTATGGGATCACGTCCTCGGCTCACTTAGGACTCACCGATCACAATTCGTTTCGAGCAACTTCCGCGGCCCACTAGGAGTCGGAGCGGCCGGCGAGGTATCAGACAAGGATATTGAGATGTTTGAGCGCATCTTTGACGCCGCAGACGCTTTAGCTGTCGAACGAGCGGCTCAGATATTCACCTCTGAGGATTTAACCGAGGACCTGGCTTGGTTTGGCAAGAAAAAGCGTGGAGAGCTGCTGCTGATTCATGGAGGTGCAGACGGCGGAGTACCACTGGCCGCGAGTGCACATCGGATCCAGAAACTCATCCCGGATGCAACATTGACTGTCTATGAAGACGGGGGACATGGTGAGTATCTTGGCTCTGCTTCCAAGGGATGGTTCGATTGCTCACATACCTAGTGCTTGTGCTGTCGCACGCTGAAAGGCTGCTGGAAGATATACTAGCCTTTGTCAGGAAACAAGCGCAATGAGTCTGCGTCCCGCCAGACCTGTAACCAACATTCTAGGCCCTATACCGTACTGCGGTTCTTGTTAGTGGTGTCTGAGTGGAGTATCCATGACATCCTCTTCACTCGATCCTACAATGTGGTGTTCAATCACTGTGTCGCAAAATCCCTCACGACGGAAGTGGATTATTTCCCATTCGAAGCGTTTAGATTAAAGAAAGTGCGACTGGAAAAGACATTCTCTGGCTTCCCTGACGCTATGCTTTGGCCTAGTCGAGTATCACAATCACCAAGTGATTCCATCAGCCTTGATGAAAATATCACGACGCTCTGCCCTCTGCCATCGAACCGGTTGTAGATTAAATACTGGCGCTCGGTGAGGACGTGCCGTCTTGGTTGCCGGAATCGTTCCTCATTAGCGAGGATAAATTGAAGGCGTGCACATTAGATGCTGCCGCTGAGGGAATAATGAGCATGTTCACCGATGAGTCGTCTAAGTCGTAAGAGGCTTGTTGGGTATACTAAGTAACCTTGGCTGTTACTGTTCTTTCCACGGGTGTTGTTTCTACAATAAAGAAGATGATATATTATACGACTCTAATATTGGAGGAATGAACCTCAAGAAGTAGTACTAGGAGCCTGGTGAATTGATGAATTTGGCCAATCTCAACGGGAGCACTCACTGTGTATGTGATTGATAGTTGAACAGCTTCAGGAGTCTATCCTTGGAAAGAAAAGTAGATGTCCTTGAATTGCTGTAGATGCATGGCACCCCATGCCACAAATGTGCAATCGTCTCCAATGACCGAGGCAAGCGGATCAGATCAATCACGCTTCAATTCTTCCCCGCCTCGAAAGCAAGTGACGCTAGCTGATGGGATATGGAGAGATCTTGGCTCATCCCAAATGCAACCCTGACCCCGCAGAGCCGGTCGATTTCAGGCCAACCCAGCCATCCGCCACAGAAATTGGCCGGTCCCCTTGACGCTACGAGAGAATGAGCCGGCTCATTTACCGTTGTCCGCCGATGGCGCAATTCATCGGATTGGGGAGGCCGATCCTTGGCAGCATCACCATGAATAAATACTATGAAGCGATCCTGTCCATCCTCAGTCACTGAGAACTTCCCTCGATAAAAACACTGCGACCCTGTCAACTCAATATCTCGACCAAACCATAACCATGACTATTGACCCTCCACAGGTTCCATCGGCGCCCTGGGAGGCTCGAGCCGCAGAGAAGCGTGCCCGCTGTGCCGATGCCATTCCAAAGCTTTGGCGCCTCCCCTCTCGCGTCCTAGATACTCTGAAGACACCACTAGAGACGAGCAAAAATGACCTCATTTCGCTCGATATCCCCCGTCGCTCTGGTATCCTTACCGATTTAGAACTTGATATCACCGAGAACTACAAAGTCAGCGGCTTGCTGGCGAAGCTGGCTGATGGGTCCTTTACAGCAACGCAGGTAGTCACTGCGTTTTCCAAGAGAGCAGCCATTGCTCAACAATTGGTGCGCTCGTCTATTCGAGATACTCACTACTTTGTAATATGCTTACTTGAGTAGACTAATTGCCTCACCGAAACCTTTTTCGATCAAGCTGAATCACGGGCTCGGCAACTCGACGAACTGCAACAAGAGGGCAAGCTTGCTGGTCCCCTTCACGGTCTTCCTGTCAGTCTCAAAGACACCTTCCAGGTCGTTGGCACCCAAGCTACTATCGGACTTGTTGCCTATCTCGATGAGTTTTCCAAGACCAATTCTCCTCTCGTTGAGATTCTGCTCTCTCTGGGTGCGGTACCGTTCGTCAAGACCAATGTCCCACAGACCATGATGGTGAGTGATGACAAGGCGTAGAGCCAAATCCAGGCAATTCTGACAATATCCAGACAGCGGATTCGCAAAATAATGTGTTTGGTCGTACTTTGAATCCGATAAACACGGCTCTTGGAGCAGGCGGTTCAAGCGGTGGCGAGGGCGCGTTGGTTGCATTTCGAGGGTCGCCCATCGGAGTTGGGACAGACATTGCAGGTATGCTTTTCGCCTTTCATCCCCATTCTCGAGTGCACCAGAGGCCTTATACATGACATAGGATCAGTCAGAATACCCTCTCTTTGCTGTGGAACCTATGGCTTTAAGCCAACAGCGGGACGGATTCCATACGGTGGCCAACGGGGCTGCAGCAACCCGGGTCTCAAGTTCATCCTCGCCTGTGCTGGTCCATTGGCCAACGATATGCAGAGTCTCGAGATCTTCACTAAGGCTGTTATAGATGCTCGACCAGCCGATCTTGACTCGACAGCAATCGATGTTCCCTGGAGACACGTTCCTGCTTCTGAGGGGAAGAAGTTAAGGCTGGGTGTTCTCCCCGAGGATCCATCCTATCCTCTACACCCACCTGTCAGAAATGCCATCTCACAAGCTGTTGCCAAGCTACGAGCTGAAGGCCATATACTCATCAACCTAGACCCCAAAGAGTGCCTCATCGATGGTATAAACGATGTCGCCTGGGGCACCTTTGGACTTGACAAAACATCTAGCCGTATCGTAACCGATGCAGGAGAGCCGGACATCCCATCCAGACAGCGAATCGTTGACGAATTGAAGAGATTGAAGTCAGATTACTTGCCAGATCTGACTGGGCTTAGCGACTTGGACAAGCTCGCGACACTTACTATCAAGAAGGCTGCTGCCGTTGAAGGGTGGCGAAGAATCTGGCAAAACCACCGTCTCGACGCTGTTATTGGACCATCTGCCCAGAATACGGCGGTGCAGCATGACCTATTCGGGGTCCCGCCATATACCTGTTTCCTCAACGTGTTGAACGTGAGTCATGTCTGCCTGTTTGAAACTGTTTCCTATACTGACCCTTTTGTAGTATCCAGCGTGCGTGATTCCGTTTGGAAAAGCAAAGCCGGTCCCTGGAGAAGACTTTGTACTAAAATCTGGCCAAGTCGGCCCTCCTTGTGCGTTCCTCTTTCCGTGACATACACACGGCGCTAATGCATACAGATGATGCTGAACTGACTGAGGGAGCGCCTTGCTCTGTTCAAGTCTTCACAAGCTCGATGCGGGACGAGGAATGCATTGCCGTTTCGTCCATCATCGACAACATCCTGAATTGATAGACATCATCACCGGTTGGAAGTGTTCCGTGTCTCAATTATACAGCTGAACCATCTCCCTAATATTATACCAAGCTACAATCTCCACATCATCGATTAGCTCCCAGAACCTTGTCACATGCTTTTGCAGATGCCGTGAAAAGTCGACAGAATAGCCCACCAGGCTCGGTATCCTTGACAGCCACATCTTCCTGTCTGCTTCGTCCTTGATCTCGAAACATGCCGCCAGTAATGGCAATGTGATGGATAAAATGCTGTGATTGGTTGCGGCTCGTGTCAAGTCAAGTTGCGTGAGAATGGCGGTGGCTAGGGCCAGTGCCAGGCCGTTGTTTGTGCCAAAAGGATATCGTAGTCGGTGAATGAGAAGAAGGGCTCCTAGTCTAACCACCTGGGCCTGACAGAGCATGTGAGAGACCTCATTTGTTGTGAAGCGGGTGGCAAAGCCTTCTGGGATGTGTGGTTGCCAGGCCGTCACCGTCAGCTCGACGCGATCAATAGCTTCCAGTATGTCATGCAAGTCCTGATGATCTGCATGTGAGAGAGCATTGTTGAGCTCACAAATGTCGTACAAGCTTGGCAGCATCGGACAGAAAAGGCCGGTATATCGGTCGACATAGTCTTCGGCTCCGGGTCGGCAGCGGAACCTCAACGTGGGCACCGACCCTTGCATCAGACAGTCGATGATCTCGGGCAGTATGAGACACGGAACAAAAACCAGGTCATCCGGTTCCAGGTCCTCGTTTGACTCGTACATGTCCTTGATCAAGCTGAGGGTCTGCCTGCATATTGGTGACGAGTCCGGCGATGGTGAGTTGTAATGAGTAAAGGAAATGATGAGGGCGCCCAAAGCCAGACACTCAGAGACACCATGGCTACTGTGAACTTTGTATTCACGTAGCTTTCTTATAGCCGAGGACGCGTGTTTATATTGTACTTCGGTGTTGCGTTGAGCCAGTGCTGTGTTGTGGTCGAAGGCGAGAGCCAAGGCAAGGAAGGCCTCCTTCAGTGTGTGTCGTGAGACGACAAAGTGAGAAATAAGAAGTCCACGGTGATGTTCTTTAAAAGTAGGGCCTATTAGGAAGACGTTCAATGCGGCATCGCCAAACAGGCTGTCCTGAATGAGGCGCTGGTCCGAGCATGTAAGGTCGTTGAACAGTGGCAGACACCGAGGGACCATGGGGCCCAAGGCGGAATAGACAAGTCCAAGACCCTTCCCCTGGCTCGTTGCGTTGTCTTTGGGCGGTGTTCTGATTACTGCTGTGGCATAACGGCGTGGGCGGCCAGGTTTGCGGGCAGGACGATCAACCAGACACTCAAAGCCAAGACGATGGCAGCGAGCGCATGTGCCCTGGTCCTGCCGCCAGTGGCATCGCTCCTTGAGCGAATGACAGCGGTCACAAGCGCGGCGAGATCCGACGGGAGGCATTGTAAGTGTGTGCGTGTGTGTTGAAGGGATGATAACGAGCTTTCTGTCAGTCTCGTTTTCTCGAGTTTGTAGAGATAAGGGAATGACTAGGATGCTTGTTTCCCCGCAAACCAAGCGCCAGCCGCTTTGCTGCTTTTGGCACGCTTATCTTTCGGCCTAGGGGAGTCGGCATGTGGACACGGCCCATTGTTTTGGTGCGTGTTGACTTACCCCAGATCTTGGGACATGAGCAGTTGATTCATCACAAGTTCTCGGTGGAACTGTTGTTTTAATCCCTTTGTTATATATATAATATCCCACTTGACACTCGAGTAAAAAGGTCACTCCCATCGACTAAGAAACCCTTCACATTTGCCCATCCTCATAATTCCAAGCCCACGTTAACATGAACCGACTTGATCTGCATGTACCCCTCCAAACCAGCTTCACCAAGTTCCCTCCCAACCCCGCTCTGCTTCATCCCTCCAAACGGAACCCGAAAGTCCGAGTCCGTCGAAGAGTTCACCCACACCATGCCGGCATCCAGTCGGGTCGAGACCCTGTGCGACCGCTGAATGTTTCCCGTGAAAACAGACGCCGCCAGGCCAAACTCGCTGTCATTGGCCATGGCAATGGCTTCTTCTTCCTCATCAAACGACGAAATGGCCACTACGGGCCCGAAAATCTCCTCTCGATAGATCTTCATGCTTGAGGAGACATTGGAAAAGACGGTAGGCTGCATGAAAAATCCTTTCTCTCCCCATTTTTCTCCTCCAGTCTCCAACGTGGCCCCCTCCTCGACTGCACCTTTGGTGTAGGACAGGATCTTTTCTAGGTGTGTCTTGGTGATCTGAGGTCCTTGGAACGTGTCTTCATCAAAAGGATTTCCGATTTTATGAGCTTCAACAAGCTCTACAAATCTTTTGATGAACTGCTTGTACACTCCTGACTGAACCAACAGTCTGGAATTTGCTGTGCAGATTTGACCCTGGTTGCTCATAATTCCGCAGTGCGCCCACTTCGCTGCTTGCTCAATGTCGGCGTCATTGAACACAAGAAGAGGCGACTTGCCACCTGTTTCAAGGGTGACCTTTTTCAATGTGGCCCCTGCTGTCTGCTGGATGAGTCGACCTGTGATGGTTGACCCAGTGAATGCAATCTTGGCCACGTTGGGATGCGACACAAGCGCATTGCCGGCAGTCCTTCCATAACCGTTGACAATGTTAACAACGCCAGGCGGGAATCCTGCACGAATAACGAGCTCTGCCACATACAGCATCGAAAGAGGCGTCTGCTCAGCTGGTTTTAACACGATCGTGTTTCCTGTAGCGAGCGCTGGACCCAACTTCCATGCCGCCATCAAGACGGGATAGTTCCAGGGAATAATCTGACCGCAGACTCCAATTGGCTGTTTGACTGTATATGCAAACTTCTTAGGATGCGTTGGAATCGTTTGACCGTGAATCTTATCTGCCCAGCCGGCGTAGTAACGGATACAACCAATGGCAGCAGGAAGCTCGAGGCTGAGGACCGAAGTGTACGGCTTGCCAGCGTTCCAGGATTCCAATGTCGCTAGAACTTCTTGGTTCTGTTCCATTAGATCTGCGAGCCTGGTCATCATCGCCCCTCTTTCGGTGCCCGAGATGTCGCGCCATGACGGGTTATTAAGGGCTCGTTGGGCTGCCTTGACAGCGCGATCGATATCGTCCGCATTTGCCGCATCGACTTGGCAGATTTCTGCTTCAGTGCTATCTTGCGTCAGCAGGTGAAGGCCATGGTACTTGACTACCGTACCCATCATCGCTGGGTTACTCACGTGGGATCGGTAGGGCTCAAAATGTCGCCTCCAGTTGATGAGACAAACTTGTTATCAACAAACAGCCCTCGATTGAGAGATATCTGCCGGCCATTGGGCGCTGTGAGACTCAGCTGCAGACTTGGCTTGGACATTCTAACAAATGTCTTTAATGTCGATAATCAGTGAAGCTGCAGGTGGTTAGGACAAGATGCTCTGCCTAAGCGGGCGACTGAAATAGCGATAAGTAGTTACCTACTACGTTATGAACTGTACATGGCATTTATCAAGCGTATCTAATTTGAGTGGGCTTTTCTCCTGTTGTCGACTCTTCACCGATAACACGATACGAGCCCGGTCGGCTTGAAGTCCCACATGAGAGCCGCGGCTCGACTTGCCTGATTATGCCTAGTCTCATCCGCAAGTTATGAATCGCTTACATGAAATTGGCCGGTCTGAATGTCTGAGCAAGTGGGAGGGTTAACGAACCGGCGAGTTTTGACGTCAGAGCAACCAACTAGGCTATCTAATTAGTGGTCGTTTATCTTTAACAGAGGATTCTTACCGCTGCTCAGCCATTGTGGCATCGAATTTACCGATCACGTTCCCGGACGCCATTGTTCTCAACTGGGACGAAAAAGATGGCATTTTTATCCACACACCGGTTCATCTGGCTCACGTCGCTAGAATTGTTTGTGGCAGGGCTGGTCTGAAGCATGACCTTGTCCACGTTGGCCAACCGTTGACCGGTGGTTATAAGCTGATCAGGTAACCCTGGAACTTATGTATAACCCTAACACCATGGCCCACTCATTTTAAAGTGAATGCAGGGCCAGGCACGGCCTATTTCAACTTCACATCATGGATACACGGTTGTTAATTAACACTCTTTATCTCTTAAGAAGCTCTCAACCATGTCGCCCTTAACTTAGCTTCGTTCAGTGTACAGGTTGCTTCTCTTCAAGTTCCGGGACGGTGATACTGGCACAGAAATCCAATTGTCTCCGTACTTTTTTAGTCCCCATGAGAAAACCAATGGCTGAAAGAGACGCCTTGGAAACGATACAGACTGAACGGCGTCTTCATCCAGCGCTTGCAGACAAAGCTGGGCACAAGTAGCCTCCCTACAGCCGAGCTTAAGCTTAACTTCGCTTCGGGCTTCTCTGCCCGATTGTGGCTGGTATGTAGCCAACGTGAAGGTGCCAGCTTTGACAGTGGGGTTGAAAAGCCGCGAATTCATAGGCTGAGTCTGACACTCAGGTTTTAGGACCTACTTTGGGCACCTGTCACCCTGCTCCTCGGGCATGAAACAGAATTCCAAGATACACCTTGCTGCTTTCAACATATACAACTTGCAGACTGCAACTAGCCCTCTCTCTCAGAAGCTAAGCTCTCACCTCAATATCTAGTTTCCCACATCCCATCATCAGCATGGCTACCGATGCAACGGCAAAACTCGCTGTCCTCATAGATGCAGACAACGTGACGCCCAAGGTGGCTAGCCAGGTGCTTGCAGAGATCGCCAAGTATGGCATTGCCTTTTGCAAGAGAGCCTATGGCGATTGGACCGGCCCAGGCCTTAATAGCTGGAAGGAACATCTGCTCGACAACTCGATCCAGCCGATACAGCAGTTTTCCTACACCAGTGGCAAGAATTCAACCGACTCAGCTATGATCATCGACGCCATGGATCTTTTGTATTCCAACAAGTTTGATGGGCTCTGCCTCGTCTCGAGCGACAGCGACTTTACGCGACTGGCCTCCCGAATCCGCGAGTCTGGCCTGGTTGTGTACGGCTGTGGTGAACGCAAGACTCCCAACTCACTTGTCAGGGCTTGTGATAAGTTCATCTACATCGAGAACCTTGTACCAGTGACAACGATCGAAGCACCGAAAGAAACCATACGAGGCGGTATCGACTAACAAGTCAAGATGATATTACGACAGTCTGTAGAGGCGATATCGGATGATGAAGGATGGGCCAGGCTCGCCGATGTGGGCAACCTTGTCACAAAGCGGTACCCCAACTTTGACCATCGCACATATGGGTTTACTAAGCTTAATGAGCTCATCGCTACCACGAACATGTTTGAAATTGATCGCCGTATCCCCGGACAGGGAAAGCCGGCGGTTATCTACCTGCGACAAAAGAAGACTGCTTAGATTGTGTTTGCGGAAGCTCGCGTTGGAAGCGTGGAGGGGAAAGCCGCAGAGAGAAGTCTTGAAATAGACATTGACTTGGACATGGTCGGAGAGCTGGTTTGTTAGTTATGCTTAAGAATATAGCCTTTAAATGACCCTATCTTTATCATCCTTTGCAGATAATGGAGTGCATTTGATCCGGAAGTTCATGTAGTTTGACAAAGGTTCCACGAGTTGACTCCAGTCTGTAGACTTGTAGAAGAAAAGATTGAAATGAATGTCTACCAAGAATTTAAAGCGGCGTAGACGAGATCACCTGCAAGTGGTATCAATAGGGCAATCTTGAATGGAACTCACGGGCGATCTACTACGAGATTAGGGAGAAGATATTTGCTTAATGAGCAAGGGGAGTGTTAGATACAATTTACTTAGCCAACGTTAACGCATGTCATGGAAGATCTAGCACGCTCTCTAGATAGTAGTACTATTCCTTATTATGAAGCCACAGGTTGATCTTCACACTTGGGATAGAGAGGCGATGTGTGATAGAGACCGAAACCTCTAATACAGTCCCGCAGCGACCACACCGGCCACTATGCCAACCATGCCAAGAGAGCCTGTCTGTCGAGAGCCTGGAGAGCCCTCCTCTGTAGTGGTCGCCTCGCTCTGTGCGCCGGTTCCTGTGCTTGTTCCCACGGTACGTGTGCTGGTTCCTTCACTCTCAGTTGCACTTTCGCCCCCTTGAGTGCTCTTGTTCGTAGTTTCAGTATTATCCTTTCCCTTATCATCATCTTCGGTGATTGCTGCAGCAAGCTTGCTGCACACATTCGTCCCAACAGGCACAATATCTTCCACCAGACTCTCCTTACTGCACGCAGTCCAAATCTCCCTGAACCCTGGAATGTTGTCGCTCTGCCAGCTGGTCCAACTCGACGCCCACTCTGAGAAGAGCTCAGCTTCAGAGCCCGTAACAACGGGGAGTTGACAGGGGTCTTGGGTGTTGTGGTACTCTCCGATGGCGAAGGAGACGGCGATTTCAGAGATTGCCACGTCCGGCGCGGGTGCACCGGTCATCTTGGCTGTGACAGACGACAAGACCCGTTGGCATGGCGTTTGGTAGGGCGATATGGGGCCTGAGGGGCGCCCCGTGGCGGTCGGAGTTTGCGCAGCAGCCTGCAAGAGGCTGTTGGCAATGATCAACAAGATTTGAGTGATGTACATGGTGGGCTTGCAGAAGTGAGATAGATTATGAGCTGGCGATGTCTTCAATGGGCAAATGTCCCGGGTTTTATTTAATGCTGGGCCCTCATTATCCCTCAGTCATCACCTGGTATCGTGTAGAGTCGAGGCGGAGCCTCGCGTTCAATATCACCGTGAGGATAAAGACTCATCAATCGGGCAAAACCCTGCGCCCAGCATTGTGATAATGTTACCAAAATTCCCTAACGGGTTGAGATCCTTTCAATCTGTACCCAGTAAACCCTTGTCGTGGAGGCGCAGCAATCTCGACTTGCATTGCTACGCCCCATTTTTGGTTGAAAAGAGACCCAACAGCTCACGATGATTCGATTGATAAGGGTCCAGGTGTCTTCTGACTTGCTGATGCGCTGGAAAATATGTTACATGATTGATATGAAGGGAGGCAGTGCTTGGATAAGGCTGCTGACTAGCATCTCAGTACAGAATTTTTGCTGATTCTGGAAATCACCGAGAAGAAAAGAGAGCAAGGCAGATTCTTTCACATCATGTGTGAATTACACTTACAGGAAATGTCCAAATCCAAGCCGCTTAATGCTCCCCAGTTGGTGCTAGGAATCATGGGCTCTTCTCTCGGCACGAATAGCCAACGCGCAAGATGATATCAGTGGAGGCCGTTACCTAGGGCTGCCCTGTCAGCGATAATGGCCATTCTGAGCTAAATTGGACCTCCATCGAGTTGACCCGACATGGCATTGCCCGATATCTCTGTCAGATGATTGATGTCGCGTTCCAAGGCATGGCAGTACACTTCATGGTTGAGAGCCAGCTAAACAATGTTCGAGTGGCAGCAAGCAGGCGAAGTAAAATCTTGCTGAGTTTCACGGTCACTCTTTGAACACGGTTTCCATCAAAGATATGGCATCTTGAGTTTCATACCTGGTCCAGAACGTAAAGACTGACCTTTTCACGCTGCTTTGGGGGCGTGGATAGAGTTCCGGCATTTGCAGAAATTGTCAGCTCAACGTAAAGTTCACTGAAGGTAAACCCCTTCTTTGCCACCACAAGTTGACCCCCAACCAACCTTCCACTAATATTAAGCCGACCCAGAGCTTCTAAGAGTGCTGAGTACCGTTGGGTACTTCGCGGCACACAGAGGAACACTTCCTTGCCGTTGAACATGATCGACAGAGGAACCTTTCGGTCGTGGATCTAGACCCTGCCTCTCATCTGGACAGATTGTCAACAATCACGAGAGAGAAATTTTCTGCAATTGTTAATAACACTTCCCCCATTGAGCCTCATTAGCTTCACTTAATATTTAGGTCTTTACCCATCCGACGACTCGTCAAGACACCTCACCTCCACACCCTCATCTCGTTCTCAATATTTACAACTCAGAACTCAACAAGTCACATATCATGCATTTCCAAGCTCTTCTTCCGGCAGTTCTTGCCCTGACAAGTGCAACCATGACCCTCGCCAGTCCATGTCACAAGAAGGACAGAAAGAACAAGATCGAACCATTCAGTCTCCCCAGTGACTGCGGCGAAGATGCCTGGTGGGACTCCGAGAAGCTCGAGTGCCATTGCAAAGGGAAGGGTGCCAAATGGAACGCAAGAAAGAAGCGGTGTGACTGCCTCAACCCCGACACCGAATGGATCAAGGGCATGTCGACATGCAAATGCCGCAGTCGGCAGAAGGATCTGAACAAGAAGGGTGAATGCGTGTGCATCACCGATCCCATGTCGCTTTGGTTCCAGGACTTTGGACGGTTGAATGATTGTCCTGTGAGTAGCCCTGCATTCTTTCAACATAAAAGATGGCGACGAGTTGTGAATTTTGTCTTGCCGACGAACAGTAATGGGGGAAGAGTAAAAGCTGACATGGAAGCAGAAGCCTCAATATGATCCTGACCGGCTTTATTACGACTTCACTTCCAGTATGTGTCGGCAGCTGAACTCCTATTACCAAGCTAATATTCTTCCCAGAGCCGGCACCATGGGCAAAGGATAAGGAGGAGGGAAAAGAATGAGCTCTTTAGTCCTGTTAGCCCTCTTACCAGAGCGGACCTCATAAAGGCACGTGACGTTGATGAGCTTTTAAATTGTCAGGAAAGAGCCTTACTGAGGTCTATTTTTTCATAATCAATAAAAATTCAAATTTTCTGGTTACGTTCTGCATTGTCCTTGATTTCATTGTCATGAACACGATTTCATCTCCTCTACTTCGCTCCCTACTTCTCTGACTTTAGCCCGATTGGGAAGCCGTGCCATTATGGGCTGTATTTTTGCCACATATGAAGACTTCAATTTCAGATAAGTTTGTTCTTACATGATTTGAAAAGTTAGGTGCCTGGTCATGTGAAAACCTTGACACGAATTGTTACTCATAAAATCAGACGCCCTCACCCATTTGAACACAACCTTCTACAATCCATCACTTCCATTATTTCGTATCGAAAATCTTACTGCAGCTTCAGGAATTCAGTACCAGCAGTCTTGTACACTACATTATCATCATGGCACCATCCACGTTTCACTTATTCCCAATGCTCCCACCTGAACTCCGACTGGATATTTGGGAACTGGCAATCCGGCCGACCACCGGGAAACATGGCTTACACCACTTTACCATCATAAAGGAAGAAGAGGACAGTCAGGAAAACTTCCGACTGGAACACCCTTACCCAGGATGGCGGCCTCAGCACACAGCCATCGCCCCCGCCGAGAATAACAAATCCGTCTACCTCTGGGATGCGGGACTTTGGACGGCATGCGTGGAGTCCAGGGACGCCATTATGACGCGATTCAAAATGAACCAGTGGGATGTGAGACGGCGTCAGGGCGAACCAACGCTTGTCATCGACCCTGCTCAATTGAAGCGCGAGCCAGGTCAAGGGGAAGACTTCGGCTACCCAGCCAAGACGATGGCTCGGCGAGGGCATGAAGACTGGCACCTCATGGTCCAGCCAATCATGGACATGTTTTGTTTCAATAGCAAAGACTGGCAATTCGCTCGCAGTTGGCTACGCTGGTCGGAATTCTTTGTCGACATGCCATTTACGACCTTTTTGGTCGGCCATGTACCGCTTAAGAACATGGCTCTGGAGTTTGACCCGAGTTGGAACCTCGATTTCCCTCAAAGCATATCCGACTTGGTGGGGGAATCTTCAGCCAGAGGCTATGTCGCAGATGCCATGTTTACTTTGGCCCATGACCATCGGGCTTTTCAATCTATGTACCTCGAGGTCTGGCTTATTGATCATGGCGCTGTCTGGTCCTCAGAAAAAGGCAGAGACTGTAATCCGGTCTTTTACGATTACGAGCAGGATTTTGTCGAGGTTAGGCCGGGACAGGTGGAGTTTCATGGGTACGAAAATACGGCGGCGTACTTCATTGATCTCCTCTGTGGGCTTGGTGATGATGCGTTTGCAGAAACTTCTGGTGATCAATCATGGATCCGGTCTGGAGGTTGGACGAAGGGCCACATTAGGATGCTTGCTTGTGCGGGGAAGCAACGGGATGCGTACGATGCTTGGTGATAGAAAGATTAGAATGGATGAAGTTAACGGTGTTGAATGTTTATTCTCCATGAGGTCTGTTGTACGAGGTTCGAGCAGTGAGTATTGGAGTTAGCCTGCAGATATGGCCCCAGGACGCCATCATATCATCTTCTGTCCCAATCATTGATAAACACCCGCATTCCTTGATACGCGTAAAAGCTCAGACTTGGACATTCTTCCTTAAATAGTGTCCTACGATCGAAGTCGACCAGATAGATATTCAACTACGGTTTCAATCTGTGTTTGTCAGCGTAAGACAGAGATCACGAGCACTCGCTCCAACGTCGTCATCCAGCCAGACTCCGACTCCTTCCCAGAGTCAGAGCTCCCTTGGAATAATCCGGGAGAAATAGAACTCGGATATGAGGGTGATGTCGTGTTGACGGGGTGCCCTCAGAGCTCTCACCCCCTGTCAACAAAGTCTGTTCTCAACAGCTGATTGGCTTCCGTAGCTCAGTTGGTTAGAGCGTCGTACTAATACTTCATCCGAGTGTCACGTGATGCGAAGGTCTCAGGTTCAAGCCCTGGCGGGAGCATTGCTCTCATACGCCCATCAGCTTTCTTTTTGCATTTTTTACAGTTTTTTTTAATATTATTTTAGTCCTGGGTGATGCTGTTGGTGTCGTGGTGGTGTTTGGTGGTTTGCCGGGTGCATCTTGCTTACGTGATTGTCATGCTCAGTTCGCAAGCGCACGTGACGTTGCTAAGGCTGGTCATCAGGGAACCACCCTCCCTCCACATAAGCTCCTCCAGATGGCTTTTGCACCTCCCAAGGCAGATCTGTTTGTTCAAGATGGATTTTGGCTGGCAGTTTGACTTGTTACCTGCTTTTTGACTCTGTCAAAACTCACTGACCTACCAGTTGCCAAGCTTTCAATGACATGTTGCAAGTGACCCCAATCGCGATTCGTTGACTGAATCACCACCTCCTTTTTCAGAACACATTATTTCACTAGATGAAAGAAAGGTACAACAATTATCCAGAGACGCCGATTGTATTCGACAAGCCATGAGAGGCGTCCGACATGGATTCTGGCAACTACAGGTTAGCTAAGCACTGTGCTTAGGTTTGTCAAACTGCCAAAGGGAGCGTTACCCTACACGACCAGAGGTTAAGACTATTGCTGGAGCAAGCAACTATCTTGACCTCGAATCAAATTGTTCTCCCATTTGAATGAGCAGGCAAGGTGGTCAACCAGCTGAATGTAGGTCACGAAGTGGGCCATCACAACCTCCTCGTGGCACCAAAGAGGGACGTAGCGTTTGCCTCTAGACACGTGAGGAAACCTAATGAACGTGATTGATTCCCTTTTCCAGTAAATAAAAGGCCTTCTAACGCGTTCATATCCTCCCATGCCCTGGAATCCACAGCTCAGCATTTGGCTGCAACATCGCCGTCTCCCTTCCACATACGACCATACCTACTGGAAAATTCGGGATCCCGTCCGCTCTCCCATAGACAAGCCAGTAAGGGGCAGATTAGTAGTTGGGTCGGTGACGACCAGCGAATCCCTGCTGTTGTATGTTTTTTGTCGTTCTTTTTTGCTATTTTGTGGGCGCTAACTAGTCCTTTGTTGGCCCATGGCGAAGTGGGCGACCTTGATCGGAATTGTGGGCTTAGGACGTGGCGATTTCTTTGGTTGATGGATAGCTAACTTTGCTGAGTTCTTTTCTGTCAGCCCCATGCCGATGAACATGCCTCGATGAGGTTGCATTGTTGTTGAAGGGCTAGCTCTCATTGTCCAGTTACAGTGCCAAAATTCTGCAGGCTGGTTCAGGCTGGTTCTTCTTTGATCCAGAGATCTGAACTGTTTGTTCACTCATCTAACCTTGGCCCTTCGCTATGTGAGGCAGGATATTCGACCATTCATGAACACCAACACAATCCGGACACTCCCTTTGTCTGATTAGCAAAAATGCTATTGTTCTAAAAAACGTCAGTCAATAGAAACCACTACTGACTGCTTGACTAGGTCAGGGCCAAGTATATAAATATTTTATGTCTCGACCTACTACTCACTCACTCTCAAACACCGTCTCAACAGTAACTCAACTCTTCTGTGACAAACTTGAACACCACGTATCGACACAACCTTTAACACGCTCAATCAACACGCCGTCTCCTATTCATCACAAGGCGTTCTCAGATCGTTTCAAGAATTACGACATATACTGGACTCCCGAGGTTACGCTCGAAGAGATCGAGGAAATGTTTGGCGTGACCGCGAAGACTCGTGACGCCGGCACCAATACCGACGCCGATGACATGAACAGCGCTGAAGTCATGAACAAGGCTACTGACAGTGAAGACGATCCTGAAGTTACTCTTACGGTGATTGAAGGCAAGTTGCATTGTCGCGGACCCAGCGGACGCATCCGTCCTGTGAAAGCCACACTAGAGGAGCTCAAACAATGGGTCAAGGACGAGTGCCGGGATACGCTCAAGAAGGATGAATGGATGAAGTGTCTGATGGAGGCCCCTTTGGACGCGAAACAGTTTGTCGGCTTTTCTCTGGCCTCTTGCAGTGACCTTGCATCTCCGTCAGGGTTAAAGTCGGCAGTTGAACTGTCCCGTAATGATCTGAAGCACATGTCTGCTGAGATGGAGAGGTTCAAGGCAGAGAGGGACGAAAAGCTGGCTGAGGCACTGAGATCGGATTTTTTGTATTGGAAAGCGAAAAATGACGTTGAGTGCTACGCCAAGGTCATCTCGAAGTCCCTCGAGAAGGATGGCGAGTCTTGATTACTGGTGTTGTCAACGCCGCAACTCGCTTAGCTAACTTGGGTTGAAGAGATACCATTCGAAACAACTATTTACAGTTAACTACATGTATTAAAATAATTGCAATTTTGTTGCCTCCCAAAACTTGTCATGTACGCAGCTCGAGAAGTAATATTAGCGTTCAAAACAAACCAAACATACATGGCACAGGCGCGAATTCTTTACCCTTTGCGTTCCTTATTAATCATGAAAGACCATCAGTGTCTCCTTATCTAACTATTGTCCGTCTGGATAATGTTTACAACTGTCCGTGTATATCTCCATGTTTTCTTCCAGCTAGGATCGATTTGTCCAAGAGACTCGCTCTTACACTACCCTCAATTACATCCGTTGGTGGACCTTTATGACTTAATAGTCAGGAAGAATGTTTGTGTTTCAATATCAGATCTTCAGGGAGAAAGCTTCGCTCGGTAGGTTGTTGACTGATATTCCAACTCCAGCCAGGGCTGCACGTGACTTACGGACCAACCTCCTGAGGCTGTGCTCGGGTCCTAATTTTGATCATGCCCCTTGACTTGCTGCAAGACGCATCCTGTTCAAAGCCTTTTTGCACCTCACGACATGAAACCGCTTTTTGAAAGCTCCAGGACCGGTGCTGGCGCCCCCAAAAAGGCAACCCATGCCCTGGAACAGACAGCTCCAAGTGAAATTGACTGTGCGTCCAGCGCTGTCCCCGAAACAGGTGATGCCAATCACGTTGGCAGCACCGGCTTTGAAAGTCTACTACCTGAACTTCGGCGCGAGATTCTTTGTCTTTTAGACCTAAATCAGCTACGGGCTGTAATTCACGCCTCACCAAGCTGTCACCGCCAATACCGGCATGACCGAAAATACATCCTCCGAAAAAGCCTCGAACAAACATTGGGCAGTGTCATTGTCGACGCTTACGCCGTGTTTTCCTTCACAACTCAGAATCCAAAGCCTGGTAGGCTCGATTTCTTGCAGTGGTACTCCAAAGTGACCAAGGCACGATGTCTACCTCGTGCAGAGGTCATCAGCGAACCCGCAGCAATTGACATGGCTGGCTTCTTCTTTCGCCTCGCAGACCCTATCACAGAGTATTTTTCCCAAGGAACATTATCTTGGCTGTCGAGAAACCTCGAGAAGAACTCTCATCACCGCAAACCAGGAGATGTCCTCAGCGGCTCCGAGATCATGCGGTTCAGAAGAGCTATATATCGATTCCATCTCTTATCCTTGCTCGTCGATCCTTCTGACACGAGTATAGCGCTACTTCGTACGCAGATGGCCCAAGAGTTTATCAACATACTTGAACCGTGGGAGACGGAGGAGGTTGTTGCCTTTTACCAATGTCTACAGTCCACCTACCTTCAAGTCTTTGTAGACATATCCTGGGACCTAAATCCAAAGAATCCTGAGTCTAATGGAAGAGGCCAGAGGTTTATCTCTGGGGGCTCCTATGAGCTTGATCAGGGCTGTAAGTCCCCTTTCATATAACCTTTCTAGACTGTTACTCATCATCGATCAGGGGTGCGGTGCGACTATGTAGAGGGGACAGCATTGGCTGGTCTTTCTCCTCTCGAAGTCGTCTTTTTCCACAGCGCGGATCGCAAACTTCTTATCTCTACCATGGAGCGGTATATGAGAAAAAGCCATATCTCTCTCGGCAGGGTTGCGGGGATTTTTGGACGCACGATGCAGGCCGACTGGCAACTGAGTCACCCGTCTGAGCGAGATCAAATGCGGCTGGAGAAAACCCCGTTCCCCTTTCGAGGAGACGGAGAGCCGGATGCACCCCCGCTTGGCTGGACGATTATATGGGGAGGTGTGTATTGCAACCTTTACGGGTGGTATGTCCCACAGAAGATCCGGTGGTGGGGGTTTGTCTTCTGGGACGCGGTGAGGATGGAGGAAACTGGGGCTGTTGAGATGTTGAGAGTACAGTGGGACGAGCACGCTCATTAGGCCCAACTTTGAGGCAGGAGAATAAACATTTAGCCATACCATCTTGCAATACATTAAATTACTGGTGAGGTCAAATGCTGAAATTTCGTACCATAAGAACAGGTAGACTTGAAACGAGTTGCTTCCTCGCAGTATAAGACCGTCTGTCAACTTGGTTACGTTTGTTGAAGTAGATTGGATGTGAACGAATATGCCTGGGAAAGAGTACGCTGTTGAAGGACTGAGCGCTGTTCCGGTAGATCTCTTTGTGAAAAATATACTGCGCGTTTGTTCAGGTATCTGAATTGCTTTGTGCACTGCCATGTTGTCATTTTCTCGTAGTCTTGTGGTGTTCCTTGAGGCGTCGAACACAAAAGACTGGTGTAGCTCCTTCGACGTTTTAATTTGGTGAATTCTCGGTTTCTGGCATGCTTGTTCGCTGTTAGCCCGTTCCCGACGAACATGGCTTTGCTCTGGAACAGTTCCTTCGTCTGATCAACGCGAACGCAATTATTTCAGAACACAGCAGTGATCAAAGACGATCTCGGCATTCTCACCCGCCCAAGCTTCTGTATATAAAATCAGTCGCTGTCTTGACTTCGCACCTACTTACTTCCTAACCCTATCTTCAACCACCCCCTTTCATTCACCACTCTGAACCCTCTATTGGGTTCTTCGATAGTGTACCTGAAGGAGACATCATTGAGCCCAGTCGCAACAGCAGTGAATACATCGCATCCAACTCTTCGCGCGATTTCCCACCTTGGAGAAACCTTGGCAACATGCCGTTTCCTACCCAAAACACGGTGGACTTGACTGTCACTGGCTCGCAAGATGCCACCACTCAGCATCCGGCCACGTCCGACACCGACGTGATTATGGTTGACGGTCCTGACTATCCCACACGGTATCTGATGGTGATTGATGGGAAGTTGCAATATCAGGAGAGAGATGGTCACACCTATCCCATGAAGACCTTACCACTGGCGATCATGGAATGGCTCCGGCACGAGTGCCGAGACCCAGAAAAGAAGAAGGGATATTTCAAATGGCTTATGGACAACCCATTGAACTATAACGAGCATGGAACCCTCTCAACAAAGGAACCATTCCCGCCCAACCCTAACCTACCGGTCTCAAAGATGCGCCAGATACTGACGGCGGCATATAAGTTCAGAGACATGGTTCAGCGGGACAGAGAAAAGCATCTAGAAGACGCTATTTGGAATGATGCCTCCTTTTGGAACGTTAGGAAAAGAATTACGATTTACCAAAGACTGGTTCGCGACTCACAACAGAGGAACGATACATCTTCATCACGACCGTCACGAGCGGATATAACCAACAGCAAGGACTTGGACTGTTGAGCTAGTATTATGATGGATGGCCGAGGTGAAGCGTTAGGATTTGAATACAAGACAAAATTAGCAGTCATTAGTTCCAAGACATGGTATATGTTGACCCCAACTAAGTGATGTTGTCGAGTTTGAAGGACAGCAAATAAAAACAGACCGCTTTGGAGCTTTATCTTTTGTTAGTAGATGGCTTTTTTATTCTTATCTGGCAGTCATATATGGCCTGGCCATGGTTTGTCGTGATCAATTGTACACGAGTTCATAGTTTCACACATCTCGGCGAAATGCTAAACTTTGGCTAGTATACATTATCTTTAAACACGATGGTAAAGATGCCCATTCTGTGATATTAATTTCTGACGCCATGGGGTCGCCGTTTCGGACAAGGAGGCCTAGAGCCGGCCCACCTACTCGATGCCACGAACCATGAGGTAATGAGACAACTTCCAACCTATAGGATTAGGAAAACGAGCTGATTCATGTTCCCAACTCAAGTTCCCCCGTGTCTCTTCGACCATCTTCTCGTTCTTTATGGTACTGTCATATACTGGACAGCTCTGGCGACATGTTTGAGGCTCTCGTCCGCGTCGTGCCCTTCAATGCTCAATACCAACTAACTCGGAGACGAAACTTAAGTACACCAAAATCTATTTCTATTCCCAGATCTGAGTTCCCGCCGCTTTAGGCTGAGCTGCCGCTTAGCGAGGGCTGAGGATTCTAGACCTGGGGTCTGTCCAGATCTGTTAGGCATTAAGATGATATAGGAAACGGTTATCGTTAATACACACCAAATTCACCTGCATGGTCTCAGACGCAGCCCCGTCATTCGTTACACAGCCAGATGTGGCACGGCCCTGGCCATATACACAAGTGAATCTGGCTATGGGTCGACGAAGCGAAGTGATGTGACAACTCATGTTGATTACTCTCCATATTTGATGGTGATGTCTTGTTTATGGAACCCCGTGGGGATGAGGCTTGAGGGCAACAGAGCACCTGGCATCGAAAACGCGACGTTGGATTCTTTGAGGGCTAGCACATCATTAACAACCATTAAAGGGAAAAGGCAATTTGCAGCTTCATCACAACCTTTCTAGCCGAGGAGATGCAGAAGGGTAAGTTTTATTATCAACAGATGCTAACACTGGAGATATTGACCCTCGGATCGTATTCAAGCTTGCGGTTCTGATCTTCAGAGCTTTCCATGTTGCGAGGCATATGTCGCATCAGGGTTACTATTACTATTTGAGTGCTTTATGCCCATCAAGGGTAGAGCTTGCATTGCGAAAGGGTACATCAAGACTATTGACGGGCCAAGGCGTGAAATCATGTATCAGAATCAGTTTACCACGTTAAAGCTAATAAAAAGTTATATCATCGCTATGGTCCTTCTATCTCGATCAGTGGCCACAGTAAGTTTATGGAGCATCATTACCCCATTGCACTTCCCCTTTTACTGTGTTGAAGCCAAATCCTCGTGTGAGGCATGCAAACTAACTGCCCTCGACTCTGATGTGAAACTGATATGCCTCCTCATGCACTCAAAGAGCCCCGCTTCTTCCCTTTTGTTCCTCTCTCGCTGCTCTTTTATTCGATTCTTGCCACGAAGCTTAGCGGGTGGTTTATCCTCGACTATCGAAGCATGCTCAAGGGTTTTTATGATATTAGCCATTCGACACCGTTCGTTTCTCTTCTGCTGGTCCATTTCCGACTTGTATTTGTCCCTTTGCTGTTGCTCCGCCATTGTCAAAGATCTCTTTCTTGGCTTTTGGTCCGCGCTTGACCGTTGCTTCTTGGCGAGACCCAGGTTCCCATTATACCACAAAGACAGCCGTCTTGAAAACGTAACAGCCCAGACACGGCAGAAATGGTCACCACGCGCCAAGAGATCGACAGCTTCTCCCAAATATCTGTAGCAATCAGGATTTCGTTCCTCGTAGAGTGTATTCGCAAGCCAGTCGCTTGAGTCAGTAAAAGCTCGAGTATGAACATCATACGTCAGTTCACCTCTGTTCAGTCGTTGACACCAGTCGAGCCCGTGGCTCCTAAGATCGGTCGCCAAAATTCGGGCTCTAGCGATATCCTCCGGGTCGGAGCTGAGAGACATCGCAAACATGTAATCAAGCTTTAGAGAGATGACTTCATCGCTGCCAGAATTGGGATCAGCCCTAATCTGAAGCAAAAGACCCTCGTAATGAGCCCGAAAAGATTGCTCTGAGTAACAGCTGAGTCCTCTCCAATTCTTAATGAAGTGAGACTGCAAGGAGAGGAAGATTGGGTGATGCTCGCCAACATTCTCCCTGACCCAGGAGATTGTGAGGTTGTAAGCCCTCGCAAGGACGTTCTTGAATGTCCGCGGAGATGTATCAAACGCCTCTCCCAACTGTGTTACAAATGTAGCGAAGGGGTGTGCGGGAGAACTCGAAGTGAATAGGATTCGTAGATAGCTCAGCAAAAACCTCAAAAGCGGGAAGGTATCTTTCTCTAGTCTTTGTGCTCCGCGTAAACGAGCATTACGCAGCGCGAGGGCTATCCTCCAGAAGTAGATCAGGAACGTCTGATCAGTGCTGGCAGCTGCTTGACGAATACCATGAAAGACACGCTTGAGAGAGGCGTAGAGGCATCTTTGCATTCCGCCACGTGCAAGCGCGCAGGCCGACTGACATTCGAGAAAGACTTGTGTCCAACCATCAGACTGAGGCGTAATGTATGTAAAAGGGATGGTTGTTCCAGGATCGGAAGGCGAGCCATTGGGAAATTGCCACTCTACAAGCCCCAACACTGTACGCTCCAAGAGCTCTTGGCTAGTCATACTGGGAGGCTGTCTCAGCTCCAGCGGACAAGCCACCTCCATCTGGGTTCGCTTGCGAGCATGTTGATCTTCAACACTCGCAACAGAACCGCTCCTCTTGGTACGATTCTTCCGAAAGTTCCATTCCTTGAGTTTCTCAGTATAGCTAGATTTTCTAAATTTAAAATTAGAACCTTGCCGAAACCTCAACCAATTGCGTTCAAGGTGGTCTTACCCAGGTGCGAAGCAGAAGCGTTTTTCCATCGACGCCATGACATTCTTAAGAGTATTGTTCCTGAGAATAAATAGGTCGTAGATTTCATCCTTGTATGCATCCCATAGATCGCTGCTGATCCGATACCTCTCCCTTGCGGCGTGTCTCGCTCCTTGCTGCGTTGGTCCGCTGCTCCCTGAGGAAGGCACAGGACAGTGATTCAAGTCGAGTGGTGCAGTTTGCAGACAGGTTGGGTCCAAGATCCAATTGGAAGTTACGTTAGAGATGAAGGGAGAGCCTGGAACCCTGTCGTATGTTGGATCGAAGTTGATATGGTGGCTAGCTGCCGGCAAAAATTCCGGATGCTGGTCAGGAAGCATAGTCCAACCATCATGGATAAAGTGAGGACTTGGGATGTCAATCTGCGTGATCGGCTCGCCTCTATACTCCTCAATGGGCCAGTTGGAGATATAAGGAAACAGTTGATCGTCTTCGGGCTCGAGAAGATTCGTAGGCTGTGCAGTCGTTTCGTCTCTGTACTCCTCAATGGGCCAGTTGGAGATATAAGGAAACAGTTGATCGTCTTCGGGCTCGAGATGATTCGTAGGCTGTGCAGCCGTTTCGTCTCTGTACTCCTCAATGGGCCAGTCTGAGAGACAAGCGAACAGCTGATCATCTTCAGGCCCGAAAAGGTTCGTGGAGTCCATACTTTCATGCTCATAGGTAACTGATGAAAGAATGTGGTGAGGCTAGGCAAAGGATGCAAGAGAAAGAGAAGATGAAGGGACAGAGATGCAGGAGAAAGGGAGAAAAAGATTGTGCCTGGCCACGAATCGAACCTGGCCCCAAGCACACGACAGGTCCGTCTCGGTGTCGGTTTGGGCCTGAGGCAAAAGACCCCACAGATCTTGCCCAAAGCACCATGGGTGGTCCGATCCTAAATTCTGGTGGCGTAGCCATCTCTTCTATGGTGTTGTGATTGGGCTGGAAGGCGGGGTTGGGGCCAAGTGGCTGCATCCGCCATGCAATCATCCATCATCACGTTCGGGCCTGAGCTTGAGATAGGAATCGCGGCGAGTCGAGAGCCCAGGTAAAGCAGCCAAGTTCCCTCATGTAATCCCTACATCCGAATAAATCTATAAAAGGAGAGCAATCCTCCCAGGTAACCGAGTCATGTTGTCGTCTTTGGTAGTGCTATGAGCTTGCTTGGCAGTTTTGGTGTCTTTGCATTTGCCCTACCTGAGCCTTAACAAATTACAAGGCGTCCTATTTGTTTCCTCAACCATCCTCCTTTAGTTGGCCTGCGTCTTTCATGATGTCTTCCACCTGGCCCGACGACCTGTCAACCGTCTGCGGCTCCACATGGCAGCCTATCGAGGACCAGGTCAACTACATGCACGAAGTGATCGAGGCTGAGAGGGGTGATAGCAACCTTGCAATTATCGCTGTCGTATCAGAAGAATGTCTGTACGAACTGTCTAAGAAGAGCCAAAAGCGATGGTGGCAGTTCTGGAAAGGTGAGCGCATTTGAAATTACGCCTAGGGTCATCAAGATGAACCACATCAACTCCACTCGGCCTCGCTTCATCTTTGGATCCATTTCTCTAACCTTTGACCTTTTTCAGGAAAATCAATGGTCTTGGTTACCACAAGTGATTGGCTTCAAGACACCATCCGCGATGTTCGCCGTGACGGTCGACGCAAGACCATGGTCATTATGGCCAGCACCGACGTCACACACATTACATTCAAAGTGTGGTCGTCGTCGATCAAAACGCTGAAAGTTCTTCGCTGCGGTCACTACGATGATCCCGAGGGGTGCCTCATCATCAACGGGTCAGCTACATTTGCTGGTGCACGCATGGACGAATGGCACAGCTCTAGGCCTAAGAGAAGAGATGTTTACCTCGGAAAAGGGGTTTGTATCCAGGTTGACTCTGATACAGCCCCATCTTGGCTTGGATCTACTGACTCTCTGAGTTACGAGCAACGGCAGATAGTCCGTGGCTACATGCAGCGTATGCAAAACACAAACATGAAAGGCTGTTGGTGGAAGAAGTGGAGAAGCCTGATTGCTGGGTTTCTCGGTGTTGTTATCACTAGTGTGAAGCTTGCGGCGGGCTTCAAAGCATCAGCGAGTAGTGTTTTTGTCAATTTCAAGTTGGGTACAGCAGTTCTCCAGGCCGGTGCCTTCAAGACATCGTTGAGTGCCATTGCGACAGCCGCAGGCCCTGCTGTTCTGCTCGGAGCTAGTGCTGCTGCTTGCGTCTATTTCATTCCTTGGGAGGATCTTTTCGTATGGTTACGGGGAGCTTTTGATACTCTCTGGGATTGGATCACGTCTTTGTGGAGCAAGCTCAAAATCTGGTTGGATACTCGTTCTAAGAGCAGAAATGCGAGAGCAGGCCCCATGTTTTCTTGATGTTATGGTTGATTACTTCCTGTTACGCATCAGCCCATGATGGACGGGCGCTTGCAACGCAGAGATGGATTTTTTGAGAAGCTGTCGAGTTATGCGGCAAGAGCTCTGCCTTACCAATTGGTGGATGGAGGTACAGGACATGTATTCTTTTGGTCGTAAATAGATTGCCACAAATTCCAACGCTTTATGCATGGCTCGGCCTCCATAATACTTATTTGAATACTAGTACTAGATAGAAAAATTTTTAAGTTCTATGGGTTAAGATTTAAGTATAAATATTACAATAAGGCCTAGGAAATAAATAAATAGGTAAAGCCGTGTTTAAATACTAAGTAGAGGTCTAGATATAAATAGGTAAAAGGCCTCCTATTAGTCTATATAGATTACTTATTCCCGCGATATAATCACGACTTAGGAGTAAGTAACCTTATCTCAGAGTATACTGCTTTTAGATATGCAGAAATTCAGTTGCAACCAACTTATAGGCCCTTAGTTTCAGGATCCCGAAACTAGGATCCAGTCCTAAAATTGGGATCCCAGGCTGACCTAGTTTAGCTTGCTATGACGTTCGTGGAAATTGGGGGAAGGGGGCTGACGAGACTCAGAGGTCGAGGCCTAGAAATGGGTGCTGCTCAATCAGAGGGGGTGAGCAGGAGTTGGTACGGGCTGATGCAAGCTGAGGGGGGCTAATGAATAGCTGAGCCGAAGTATGCTTCGATAGTCGAGGATAAACCACCCGCTAATTCCATTCCCTGCCTCAATCTTGCTCTCCTCGCTGTTACCAAGCCTCTCGATGGTACCGATTCGCTCACCCAGCTTGTGGGAAGTAAACAACCAGTGTGAGAGAATGTGATTTTCTCTCCCGAAGAGTTTGTCCTCGTCCATCACATACTTGATGTCTCCATTGGAAAGCTTCCAGCGAATATCCTGTGTTCCATCGACTGAAGGCTCCGTAGCCCACTTCTTGAGCAGATGTCACTTTGACTTGCCCGTTGCCATGATCAAACGCACGCTAAAGTGGACACATTGTGATGAAATATGGGAATTGTAAGACAAGGCTGCAATTTTCCGGCCGATGATTGGTACTGCGTTAAAGCCGTAATCCGTGTTTCATTTTAGTTACTCCTCGGCTAACGACAGCCTGCGTCGGGAAGCAGAGGGAAGAGTCAATTTCACATCCACAATCAAAGCAGGCTGCGCGTCCTTCGGCTTAAGGGATGAAGACCGGTTGTCCAGCTCCTGTCCGCCTTCATAGTGTGATTAAGGTCAGATGGCTGGGATAATAGGGGAGGGTCCCATTTCGGCGTGCTTGCGATTCAGCGAAGCAGGCTGGGACGTTGGCATGAGTGATGGGCTAGAGAGAAGCCTCAGAGGCGTTTTTGCGGTGAGCACACCCTTCCTTCAATGCGACCTGGTTGACCCGAAAATCAGGCTCTGATGTTCTCGTCAATTTTCACATGGAATTGGTTTCCTATTTATAGTTTGTGTCTCATAATAATGTAGGCTCTATGCTCATGGAATGACCACACGAGTGCAGTTCATCATGATTCGTTTCGATACAGCTACCTCCAATATCTTCGGTTTCGCCTTTGGTTTCGCTTCCGCAGTAGAACAGAGATGACGAAGCGACTACGGACGAATACCACACACGAGCTTACCAGCAATTACAGAGTATTTCCTATTATAATTGTGAGATACGGATGAGATGGCTTTCGAGTAAGTTCTTCTTATACCCACCTTCATCTACGGATTGAAACTCTTCACAGCACGCGGTATATCAATGGGAGTGTTAGCACAATTCCAAACCGCAAGATTCCCTTCCAACATGGCCTCGCAGGACGCCAGCGACAACCCCAGTGGGCGTGTGGCGGCCCAGACCGCAAAAATATCCGTCACTTTTGCCAAACCCTTCAAGAGCCTTCCAATGGTGGCTGTTCCGTAAATTTACCGAGATTTCACAACCGCACGATCGCCATATTCCCCAAGATTTATGCCACTGATATTGCCGCTCATGTGATGACCATTCATATCGACACGTGGGGTGGCCAACAGTGTGAAGGAGCTCGCGTCGCTTGATTGGTATGGCCATTCGACCATGAGGGTAAGACCATCAAAGCTTGGAACAGACCTTTCAGTCTAGACGAGAAGGAGACGGAGATGATCTGGTACGGATACACCTTTTGACAGGATCTATAGCTGCTTTGTGCTATCAATTATGTCAAGTTCCTCGAGAGTGAAAGCGAACTATCGTTCTAGGGCTTGCCACAGCTGGGCACTGCACGCGATATGGATAGGCTTGAGTTTCTACTAGATCGCTAACCAGCCATCTATTTCAGCATAACCTAGAAATCGCTGTAGTCAGACCCTGAACCTGCTCAATAACATCCGTTTCCATGCATAGGTCACTCGTCAACTTCTATCATTCGTCCAATACCTATACAGCCAATAATGAAGTATACGAACGCATAATTAAAGGCCCAACATAATCTTGTTGATTTATTACCTAGTACAATGTCAGACGAGCCGATCGATCCGTCTAATACCACCGACCGAATTTGCAACGGATAGAGGGTCAGCCCGACGCCAGGAACTGCAACGCCTCGGCACCTCATCATCCGGCGCTAGCGGTAATGATGAGATCAAAATAGGCATTCCTATCAATAGGGCTGTGCTAGTGGGCGGCCGCCGGCAACCACAGGCTCGCTGAAACGGCCCAGTACAACCCAAACCGGCCTGTCGGCATCTCAACGACACCCAAACGCCATAGCCCACGAGAAATGTCAGAACCTTGATAGCAGAATACGAGGCAAAAGGGGCGGAGCAATCAAAGATTACGCGAAGCGCTGTGGCAGAGGCTCTAGCGTTAATGAACTGTCAAGGCAATGATTGGTGCCCGCAAGCCACAGCGTGTTGGCCAGACGAGGACAACCAGCCACCATCATCAGCGCTACAAAACGGCATCTCCAAGTCCAGAAACACGTATATATAAAATAGTTGTCGCCCGCTTCGGTCCTGGTAAGTTTGCCAAGACGACAAGCATCAGTCAACGAACGTATTTTCAGATCGTCAACATGCAATTCACGAGCCTCCGCGTCGCTCTCCTCGCCCTGATTGCTGTAGGAGCATCTGCCGCAACCCACAAGGTTGAGGTCGGCAAGGGTGGGCTCAAGTACACACCGGATACCATTACTGCTGCCAAGGGGGACATTATCGAGTTTCACTTCGACTCCGAGCACACGGTTACTGCTGGCGACTTCAGCAAGCCATGTACTCCAGCTACCAGTGGAGGATTCTATTCTGGTGATCTTCCTGCGAAAGGAAATGTAAGCCTACATTCTTTGACAACTATGTCGGCTCTTGTATTCTTACGTCCACGGCTAATCCATCCCTCACTAGTCATTCTTCTCAATCACTGTCAACAACACTGATCCCATCTTCTTCTACTGCGCCATTGAAGGTCATTGCCAGGCTGGAATGGCAGGTGTCATCAACCAGGGCTCTGACACGCTCAAAGAGTATCAGAGCGCTGCAGCAAAAACTGACAAGACCACCAGCCCAAAGGCTGTGTTTGGTGGCACCCTCAGCAGCAAGTCCAACACAGCATCCTCATCCGCATCCGCATCTACCACAACGACCACTGCCTCTGAGTCGTCGTCAAGCACCGGAACCTCGACTGCCTCGGGTTCCGCTGCGGCCACCACAAGCAGTGTCCCGGCGGCCGCCCCACAGTTGACCGGCCCGATCGTCTGCGTATCGCTCTTTGCTCTGATTTTCGGTGCTATGCTGGCATTTTGAGGGAGTTCGGGAGGAAGTCGAATTCGGCGCCATAAAGTTGGATGAAGGAGTGGGCCATGATGTAGCGAATTGACATATATTGGGGAAATTGCACGTCATATATCAGCGTATTGACTGGGTGATTTAAGCTCGCGGTAACTCGGAGCATGTGCCAGCTGTCAAGGCACTCATCGATTGTGTCACCGGGGGTGCCTAGGTTTCAGAACCAACCTGATGCTTGAACGAGAGGGCTCTTGTTATTTTCAGCCGCTGGCCACACTATATAGGTCTATAAACCACTCTCAATGGTCAAGTCGAGGACGGCTGACGAGATGCCGGCATTGGCTCTCATCAGGTCCAGCTCCATTGAGGAACGCACTTCGTTCCAGTAGCAGCTCCATTACATCTTGATCATCATTGTCGAACGCAATCCTGGGAGAGGTGCACCTTTGCTCGTCCTGCTGTTTCATATGAGCAGCTGCGTCGAGTAGAAGTTGTGTCATCTCACGCCCTGCACGTACTCCAGATACTGCTTTAAGAAGAGGGGCACCGTAATTTACATTACCACCTCTTTCCAAGAGATATCTAGGGACGTTCCGGCAACTATGCCACACTGCATACCATGCCAGACCATTGCCTTTGTTACATGTTTGTTTCAGGTTGGCTCTAATTTCCAGAAACAAGAAGGCAAGCTCTTCAGATCCCGCTCCCATTGCTAACATTACTGGAGTCGAACCATCAAGGGCCCTGAAGACCAGATTGGCGCCTGCTTGGAGAGGAAGCTTTACCGTGGAAGGATTTCCGTCTTATTGCTTGTTCTGGAACGAATGTTCCTCGGTACTCCAGGGGGAGCTCATCAAGTACTCCGGTGTTGAGGAGTAGTCGCACAAGGTCGTAATACTGGTTGTCACAGCCAGCTGCCGCGCAAAGTGCTAGCGATCCACAGTCCTCATCGAGTGTGGCATGTACATCAGCGTCAGCCTCGATGAGAATTTTGACAATCTCGAAGTACCCACCCCCGGCTGCTGCACTCGACGGCGTGTGATGTATTTCTTTCCACCTGTCCGGGCTTGGGTGGGCGCCATATTTCAGAAGCAATTTGAGAATCTCGACATGACATCTTCCGGCGGCGAAGGCGAGTGGCGTGGTGAGACGATCAGCAGAGAGCCATCTGTTTAAACCGTTTAGATCTTCAACTCCGCCCTGTATTGTCTTTTCCAATACTGAACAGCATCGTTTTTTGGTACTGAAGAGGAGCGCTTTGTTGCTGCCCCTTCTTACATCATTCGCGTAGAGACGCCGATCGAGAATCTGATAGAGGTGACAGCTTGTGCGACTGAGGGCACTCAAGTCGGCATGAGAGGTGAGGTTTTGAGCAATGAAGTCTATTAGTTTGATCAGAAGGGTTTTAAGAGGCATTGAGGTTCCGGGTTGTTGGTCAGAAGTTGGGATAATGAATCCAAGTTGGAGTATCACACAGCCCGTCAACCAACAGGTACAGATTTTGATTCACGTGACAATTCTGTTGCCTAACATTCGGTTCCATTTGAGACAACCAGATCTGTCATTTACTAAGATTTATGCTCCTGTTTTGTACTATTTATCCTTACCCTTTATTACTGTTACTGAAATCTACTAACTATTGAGTCAATAG
This sequence comes from Ascodesmis sphaerospora, assembly GCA_027569015.1. NCBI lineage: Eukaryota > Fungi > Ascomycota > Pezizomycetes > Pezizales > Ascodesmidaceae > Ascodesmis > Ascodesmis sphaerospora. The sequence goes on along the minus strand of JAPPUR010000034.1, from coordinate 266,145 downwards.
CGGAAATCATTAATTGCTGCCTCAGGCATCAACACCCCGAGCCACAAGTAAACGCCTCCCTGCTTTTACGAAACTCATCCCTAGCAAAATTCCATCCTCACAGAATGCACGCGCAACGCATCACCGACGTGTATCCCTTCCAAGGGAGATGCGCATTCAATGTCGACTTTCAGCACAAGGAATTCCGTGTTTGTTGGACCGGAAGCTGGCTCAAGCCACCAAGCCTCGACGAGTTCCCTAGCTTGGCGGAGCAGACTGGGGCGACTGTTGAGCAGATCTCGCATAGTTCAGCGGTCGATGCTATATGGTCTCGCTCTCGAGCAATTGCTCACGGCGCAAACTCCCACATCAGATTACTTGCTGATAGCTTGGACGACTTCCCCATCTGCAAGGTTGCCATCGATAACCGGCAACGACAAATGATTGCGGACGAATTCTCTCTTCTCCGACATCTAGCGACAAGAGTGCCCAAAGCGCGAGTTGTACGGACCTTGTCTGAGCCGCTTCAGGACGAAGATGGTATTTTCGGCTTCAGAATGACGAGGCTAAAGCCCATAACTCATGACGAGGTGTCGGGATACTACAATGACATCTTGGAGGTGCTTCGTCATGTCCACGACGCAGGTGTTGTTCACTACGATATTTCATGGACCAACATGATGCTTGATCAAGATGGCCAAGTCATATTGATAGACTTTGGCCACGCAGGGTTATCTGGAGCAGATATCCCACTTCACAAGCGGAGGAAGTCGACCCGAGACATCCACCAAAAGTATCTCGCTTCATATGATCTTGAAGTACTCCAAGATTTGCAGCGGTATGAAAAGACCTTGAAACATGGTGATATTGAGTAATCGTTAACCATGATACATCTCGTCACGTTTAGAGAATCCAAACAGGCCAGTCTTCAGATGAGCCAACATAGACCACTGAATTCGCACTAGGACAATGGGAAAACCTCACAGGGAAAACACCACATCCATGGTCCGTCTGCTCCTCAACCGATTCAAACGCGCCAAGGTTTCTAAGCAGTTTAGCTCATTAGCCCTAATATGGCTTGGGCAAGCTCACATGCTAGGTGGCGCACTCGTAGCAGTTGCCTGACGAAGTACTTTTGCTTTTTCATTGCTTCACACACCCTCGCGGAAGCCAATTGGCTGAGCAGGTGGCCTGCGACGGTCAGATTTATGTGAATAATACCTTTATTGTATAAATGTTTCTTTCAATATTCTATCCTCTCTAATCTCGGTCCCTCATCGTCCTCACGTTTCTTCTTCCAAGAATCACGTTTACTTAGCCGTATAGTACGAAGACCCAAGACGGTTGTAGACCTTGAACTCCCGTGGCTTGACAAACATGGGCTCTGTGGCAGCAAAGTACTCCTTGTAATAATCTTTGGGGATCTGGACCTAGAGGATGTGTTAGCAATCAATAGGTAATAGACACAAGAGTCGTGTCAAACATTTAACAGCCAATCGGTTGTCTGGTTCCTTCAAACGTGTTAGTGATCCGGTGTCTCATCAAAGACGGGTACTCACCAGTTCTCAACCCAGTGAAGCGTGCCCGGGTCTTCAGACGACTGGTAAACTTCAAAAAATGTACATTCTGGCTCTGCGACTACCTTGTCGTAGACAGGCTTGAAGTGCTCCAAGAACTTGGGCACGTTCTCGGGGTCAACGTAGACGGTGACGTGAAGGCTGATACCCTGGTTGGATGCCATGGTAGAGAGATTGAGAGTTGATTGACAAGCACCATGAATGAGTAGGTCAGGCGATCTCTTAAATACTTGAGGAATGAAGCAGTCCCCAAGCACATGCCAGTCTTTTCGGTTAACGTGATGGTGCTTGATAATCAGGCCATATTATTAAGCGTAAGAATCAAATCCACCCTTCCTTCACGGAAACTGCCCATTAACATTCTAGACTCGTTATTAGCTCAACATTCCAAGATTACGCTAGCTATGAGCCTAATAATAGGAAGCGATCTGACAGCCAGCCACGTTAAAACAAGGTTGGCGGGCTTGGCGGAGCTGAAGGATTGCGGAGTCGCACGGAGTTCCACGGAGTACCACCTCAGGCTTACTAGGTCATATCTCGGAGTTTTCTTCCAAGCTCCAACCTGCCTAGCCCTCATTCATCGCTGGCAATCTCCAGTCAGCCAAGCGCCTAGGCTTGAGGTCCGCTGACCCGTTTAACCGCATCCTGTTACGACATCCATCAGTGGCTCGCAAGGATTGGACAACCGGGGGTAAAAGACGTCTTACTACGCGCGTAGGGCCAATTATGACTCGGGAGCAGTGTAATGCCTCATTTATCATAAATTATTGCTAAATATTAAGCCCGGCATCGTCAGGTTTCTAACCAATCTCTAACAAGTACAGGATATCAGAGCCGGCGGCTTTGTTGTGAGACGTTCGGAACAGAAGTAAGCAGAAATAGTATTTGGGAAGGCAGGTTCTCAAGGATATTAACCCTTCAGGTTGAGACTATCAGTGATATCAAGCTAGGATTTCTGCCGGTACTGGTTTCTCAATCTATCCAGCTTCTGAGTGTGGTCCTTGCGACAGTTTAAAGATCATCCCAACCCAGAAGCCCAAAACAATCGTAGGAATCGTCGACCCCTGAGCGTAATAAAGAAAGGAAATGAATCGAAGAATCGTCATAATCTTCCTCCGTCACTTGTTGGGTGCACTCCCAGTGGTCCAAATTCGGGGCTTCAGAGCCGCATTCAACCTCGAGGAATTTTCTGTCGCTGGCATAGAATGCGTTTGTGGAATTGCCGCTTGGGACTTCTTTGAAGGCAGGAGCGTCCTTCTTCCGTTTTATGCTGTGGTCTACGAGCCATAGTCTCGCGTTTCCATAGGCATCGAGAGAGAATGAAGTCAGTGCTTGGACGATTCGTTGCGCCCCTTCGTGTTGTGAATCCTGGCGCAGCCGGACAGCCCATTCGGGATCGTATTCTATCGCGATGTGCCTGAACCATTTTGATAACTCGACATGGATTATTAGGCCTTTCCAATCCCAATGAATCTTGTTCAGGAGATCTGGCTGTAGCACGAAAAGGTCCCGGCAGGGGAGGACGGTAAAGTAACGGCGCGCGCCTCCGGAGGACGTGAAGTAGCCAGTTTCCGGCATGAGCCATAGCTGGAAAACTACCCTTCCACTCTGCTGTCTGCGCAGATAGTCGATTTCTGAGCTTTGAAAACGCTTTTCCATCTGGAGTCTTGACTCTTTGCAAGCTGTCCACAATCCGCCATCGATCAGGTATGTTGATACATTCCTGTCACCACAGTCGGTGTTGGGATTGTGAAAGTATTGATCCCGCGAAGGCTCAGTGAGGTATCCCCCTGCGAAAAAGCTTGCCAAAGATGTACTATCGCTGGTCTTGGATTGGTCGTCCACCCGAAAAATGTGGACGCCTGGGCGAGTCGTCCGGATGGCGAACCTCCAGATCTCGTCTCTTAGTTCTCTTGGGAGATAAGAGAACCGATGGAATGTCGTTGCCATGACAATGAATGTGGACGAAAGTGTGAATGATCAAGATCTGGTAAAAATGGACGGGCATGACTGGATATTAATATTCCTGGCTCGAATAAGCTTCAGGCAAGTTTTAGCATGTGAGTCATAGCCGGTTATACTTTTGGCTTATATAGCTATGTAGGAATCCGCCGAGGCATCACCGATTGAGCACCCCACATGGTGAGAACCGAATTTTTGACATTATCAAGTTGATTGCGAACGCCAAGATAGAGTGTGAGTCTGAAACGTGATATCCTGGCTGTCAGCTATAACAGGCGAATGGTGAGTTGAAGAGAAGCCAGCCGAAACCTTGAAATCACTCAAGGAGTCCCATCACAATGCCCAGTAACGCGCTTATGATAGATAGACCGTTGGCTCTAAGGCACAATTGTTGTTATCAGTATAAGACCAGCCCCTCTTTCATCATTTCCAGCCAGTCAAGGAGCTGAATCGCCCAGCTTGATCTCTCTTTCAGAATGGTGGTCACTGTTAAATATGACTCTATGTCTTCTGACTGCTAGCTTGATATTATTTTCCTATTGCTTATATCTAATTCCAGAATGTGAGCTAACGCGTACTAGTATCCTCAAAAACATTAACATAGACTGCATAGCAAGTGTGTCTCCGAGTATCATCAACTCCCACGTTCATCAGATGCGTATAGCCCTTCGCCATAACTACAACTTTGATCCGCCCGTCAAACAAAACGCAGCTTGCCCTGTCAGTTGCTGTATCTGGGGGGAAATCCACGATCTTCTTAGCTATCGTTTCCACATCAGCACAAGGTCTGAGGTAGCAACGAGGAGCCTCGGCAATGAACCATATAGATAACGCCAATTCGGTTTCCGTCGAGGTTCCACAATCATCCTTGTACAGGCTTAATTGTAATAGAAGAGGTTCCCACATGCTGTCTAATCCATCAGGCATGAGACATTCGAGCTTGGGCCCAGGGGGTGGATTGCGGGTCAGAGCTTGGCCTGGAATGGAGAATCGGATCTGCGGGATAGATCGCATCAAGATAATCGTGGCACTGCCACAGCTCGATGATAGATGTAATTGAAGGGTCGGAGGCATGCGGAGCGGCTCGAGTGAAGACCGTTCATAGTCATGGTCCGTTGCCAAGTAAAGTTTCCGTAGTTCGTATGGCTCTTCCGTCGGCTCTGCGTCAACCAGGAACACTTGATGACTAAATGGCCTCCAGAACGTCGTGAAACGGTCGTTCCAGTGTTCCCTCTCCAGTGCGATGCACACGAGCTTGTCTCGGTACATGCATTCAGTGAAGACTAGCAACATGGTGCTATCGAGCACGGGTTCATCGTTCTCGTCCTTCAGGAATGCCTCAGGGTTTTGGTGAACAAGCATCTCCACCTGTAGTCCGCGGTTTGTCAGTTGAGGGGGGTTCCTCCATGCCAGTTCCTCAGACAAACGTCCCGGTAGGTCGTAAGCAAATTCAATTTCTCCGTATTCGCACGTTTCGCCACTCCACGTAGGCACGCCGTGTCTTGGAAAGAATTCAGGGTTGAGAGCTGCCGGTGCAAGGCCGCCATCAAAGTGAGGTGTTGCAGTCGTCCAGAGTAGAAAGGTGTAGTCATCATGGCGTTTCAAAATTTCGCTCAGAAGTCGTCGGAAAGCCTTCACCCCTTCTCCGTAAATCAAGGGCATATTAATATCGAAAATTCCCAAGAGGCAATACGCCTCGTCTTCCTTCCTTGATGTTTTCCTTTGCGAAGCCCACGACATCTTTTGTGCGATGGAAAATCTGGGCAAATCGAGACCTTCACCAAATGCAGTACTTGGAATGCCTGTTACTTCTGTGATGATTTCCTCCAAGCTCCACCTCGAGCCAATATCGGTCCAATCCTTGGCAAAGAAGTCAACTTTGCGAGGAGCAATCAGCTCTTGAAGGCACCATCCTCGAGTAAACCAGCGAGCTTTTCGAAACTCGGCCTCTGGAAAATGGGGGGTCAAGGGAGGCACATCCTCGAGAAACACGTAACATACGGCGGCATCTCGATACCACGCGTACATAGAGTTGATGGCCTCTGAAAGCTCCGCACTGCTCATCTTGTCAATGCAGCAAGTGTCGATCCAGACCCAGTCGATACCTTCTTCCCTGGCCTGGTTGCAACAGTCCAAAATCTTCTTATATCCTTTCTTGGAATGTTCATCGGGGTCGTGGAATTCTTGGAAGGTAACTTCCTCGTCTCCCCAGGTATGCGAGAGAATGGCGTATATCTGTGCCAACGGGTCTCTCGACTCTATCTGGAGGCTATGTACGTTGAGAAGCCGCATTTTGGAGGGATGGTGATATCGCTCTGAAGAAGTCCGGCGTCGGTAGGATCGAGTGTCTTTGAGCCGCGCAAACCAACCAATGTGCCAGTAATGCCTGACGCGGGGAAGCCTGATGAAGGGATCATTGTTAATCCACCCCTGTCGTCAACCCTCGATCAAGCCTCAATCCTAGAAGCGGATTGGACTACAAAACGGGGTGGAAGATCCGGCCATAGGGTGGTAGCAAATGTGTCATGCAACATTGCAGCCAGTCTTTCAAAGGGGTGAGCGAATCTCAAGGAAGAGATATCGTCATTCAGTTAACACTCTTGACACGGAATTACCATAAATGACGAGAATCGAGAGTAAATTCAGCTAATAAGAGCGATTTTATGTACTTTCTAATTCACTCTTGTCATGTAGAGGGGTAGAAATTGACAACAGACGGGAGTCAAAAACGAGAATCATGGCTTTGTCACATTTGTTCAGGTCTGATGGCCATAGCTCCTCGGCACGTAAATTCTCTTAACAGTAATCTTCGTTAGTGTTGCTACCATCTGAACAGCGCTTTCAAACTCGAAAGTCTCAAAGTCATGGCTGCTGCCAGTCTTGTTCGTTATCGGCCCAGCGGAACGAGGGTTGGTGGAAGAGACTACAGAGAGCACGTATCTTGAGCGTCATCTTTGGCGGTTTTAAACCGTAATGTTCAGCTATTGTGTCATTAAATCTTGGGTATAGGGTTCAGTTGTGTATAGCTGTGTTATTTCCGTTGGGTTGTTCAGAAGCCCACCCACCACCGCTTCTTCGAGCCCTCGACCACGCACCTATCTTGAACAGTTTCCAGAACTAGCTTATGGGGCTACAGGAGTCGCTTGGTTGTCTAGTACACGGTTCAAGACGCGTTGCTAATCTTTGAAGGGGCCTGCAGACGAGATCTGTCGGGAGAAGCCACACAAACACAGTCTTTCGTGGCAGGGCTTCAAACAAGACGTAGCTGCCATACCAGAACAATCATAAAGAAAAGCAAAACGCGTTCCTTAGAAAATGCCACTCTCAGCGTCATATTGTCTTGATTGACTTCAATACGAGCGCACGATGGGAGGATCTGGAAGCACCCCTCAAGTGCTAGGACCCAGAGCTTAAGGCCGCCTAGGCGAGAAGGTTGCAGTCCATTCGGGCAATCTCTGAATTTTCATCCCCGAAATACTGCCTAGATCAAACCTATGTATCTCTACAGAAGAGCACCTTACCTTCCTACTTCAACATTAGTATCCTCCTTGATGACATGCCCTTGAGTCCAGGGAGCAACATATGTTTGTAATAAACCTCAGCGTCAGAAGCCAAGAGAAGCCAAGTAATTGCCAATCTGATCTGGGGTAAGAATATGCGAGCCTAATCAGAAAGCTAGATTTGACTTCAATCTGTTGAGCGTTATTATGTAACATGCAGGGAGGGTAGCCATGGCGATCGAACGATCAGCCCTAGATGCCCTTTATCGCACATGACAGTATTAAGGCCGACCCAAGCCAGACGCCACGGATCTGAAAAGCAGGATGAGAGTCCAGGCCTCTCGCAAGAAAATGTATCACGGTGGTCGAGCAATGATGGCTGGCGGGGGCGGCGGATACGATAGCCACAACTTCAATGCATATGCACCATCGGCTCAATCCTCGGTGATGATGGAAGAGGCAGACGTGGCTCAGCCTCAAATGCACTGTCGAGGTCAAAGCTCCAACTGCCCGCGTCTCCGCCGCGACAGTTGCAGTGGCGCAAACGCTAGAAAGCCACTATTTGGGCCTTCGTCTTCAGTTGCGAGAGATGTGATACGGGATGGTGGGCACGTGGCTCTGTTCTTTTGAAGAAGCCGGACCTGGATGACACCGGTGCCCAGCCGGCTACTGATGCCGTCAGTCTTGAGAAAATGGTTGATCCGTGGCTTCGAATCGAAGGTCAAGGTCCGTGGGTCACGACGATTCCAAAGTAAGGGTGGTGTCGCGTCAATCAGCCTCATGACCCCGCGCGATGCGTGGATGCCTCCTTCACACCATCTCAACAGCCTGGAACCCGGGTCCTTGTCGATCCGGGTGTCGTGATAGGACGCAGCAGCTTGTCACCGCATTTGTTTCTCAACGGCGCTCAAAGTCTAGAATCCGCGTCACGCCAGACTGGTCCTGGTGCAGAAGGCTAGACGCACTGATCTACAGCGGGAGCACCAACGTGATTTGCCGAGTTCCTGTCCTCGCCTACGAAACTTTCCACGACCTGCCCAAACCAAGACTTAAGAGAGTTGTGGCTGCTGTCACTGGGCAGCTCTTTATTGGGCTATCCAGACAAAGGTTGCAGTGCTTCGTGTGTCTTGGCTCTGCTGATGCTTGGCATTATCAAGTGGCTAAAAGGAAGCAATTCGCTTTGGGGGTTTGCTTGTGAATCTCGTCGCTTATCCCGGGAGAGAACTGCTATGCCCCGCCGCTAGTTGGGTCGTCTGTTGACCATATGACAGACTGTTTGCAACACTACGAGGGAATATCTTGGGTAAACATCTCATTATCACACATGGTCGGTATACACCCCGTCTCACTCTCCGATACGGTACCAAGATGCACTTTGCTCACATCTCTCAGTGGACTTCATGAGAATCATCAGCTCCCCAACAAGGTGGTTGTTCACACGGGCCTTTGCTTCATGGCTCCCATCTTCTCGCCGCAGACTTTACCTGGTACATCACCCAGGGCAATCAACGAGGCGAGGGACGTGAGAGACATGACCGAGGTGGGGTCGGCGACCGGCACAGACGCCATCGTCGTCGCCGTGTTCCTCGGCATCGCCCTCTACAACTTCATCGAGCTCAACTTTATCATTCTCGCGACATTCAAGCGAAAAAGCGGTCTCTACTTTTGGAGCTTCATCGTGGCAACATGGGGCATACCGCCTTATTCTATCGGATTTATTCTCAAGAATTTTCTGCCCGACACCAACAGCTACATTTACGTCACGCTGATTGTGGTGGGATGGTGGCCTTTGGTGACAGGGCAGTCCATGGTGTTATACTCGCGGTTGCATCTTGTTTTACGGAAGCCAGCCTGGTTGAAAGCGGTCCTGATCATGATCATTGTCAACGCGGTCATTTGCTACATTCCAACCACTATCATGGTCTACGGCGCCAACTCTTCAAATCCGGGTCCTTTCATCACGCCATACTCGATATATGAGAAGATCCAAGTCACCATCTTCTTCATCCAAGAGATGATCATATCTGGACTTTACATCTATTCGACGACGAAAATATTACGCATCGATGCCGTCACAGGGAGGACTGAATCTCGCGATGTGATGCGGCATCTCATCGCAGTGAGCGTTATCGTCGTCATCCTGGACATCACAATTCTCGCATTCGAATACGCAAACCTCTACTACCTACAAACAAGCTACAAAGCTCTGGCTTACAGCGTCAAGCTAAAGATCGAGTTCAGCATCCTCAACCGGCTGATAGTCGTCACCCAAGGTCGCAAGTGCAGTTCATGCCTCCAGAGTACGGAATGCAGCGGTGGAATGCACAGCAGTCGAAGGCAAAGCGACGGGGGAAGGACTTTTCAGCCTCGACATGGATCACGGTCTACAGTAAGACCGGGTTTTGGTTCTAGAGATGATAGTGGACGCACCGACCGCTCTGGCAACAAAGATGGCGGCCATGGGTGAGACTCGGACAACGGAGCTCAATATTATGGATTGTTAGCAACATGTCGGTTTTAATTAATACAGGGGGGATCAGGATGTCGGGACACGCTACATACGAATGCGCATGTCGTCCAAGGCAGTCATAGTCAAGCCTTTCAACCAATATATAGACCTTGAATCGGTAGTTTGAACTGTTGAAGCGTTCCTGGAAGAAGCCGACCCTGTCCAGAGCTGCGCCTCAGAGTACAGACACGCACCAGCAGGAACCACGACGGTCCACACGAGAAACTGGGAATCGCCAGCCGAGGTCAGGAATGAGGATCCAGGAACGGAGACCGAGAGACAAGCCACCCGATGGCGACGATGCCATCATCCCGAGGGAGCGGGGCTAGCTCCCCTCACGTCTCAACGTCATCTCGACATCACGTCGTAAACCCTCTCCCGTTGACGTCGAAAGAAGCACCTCCTCACGAACGGCAGACCCTTCTCTTTCTTCTCTTTCACGAAATCTCTACAGAATTTCCCTGTTTTCTTACAAAAACATCCAACTACTCATCAACAACATGTCTATGCACCGAGCATCCCTCAGCGTGGTCCGCACCTGCATCCGGCCCGGGATCGGAGCGGCCCCACTCCGCCGGTTCCAGGTCCGGCAGCAATCCACCGTTAGCAGCGATGGCGATATCGGTGGTCTCGGAGGCCAGCAGGCGCCACCACCCGGCCGCGGTGGCCGGGACTTTATCAAACAGAACTGGTAATGCCTCACTTCCATTGGAAACGCCATGTACTGACCAATCACTCAGGGTTCGTCTCGGAGGTGCCGCTCTGATCATTGCGATCGGCGTGTCGTATATGTCCTCTCCACCAAAGAAGACCGAGTCTAGAGATGTCAAGGCTGCCAATTCCACCGAGATTGGCATGCAGCCGCCAACCAAATAAAGGTCCATGACCGGAGTGGTCGTGGACCTGGGGTGATGCGACGTGGACGAGACAAAGGGTGGCAATGGCTGTTGCCATGACGATCGCTGGTATATCGTCGTCTGCAATAGTGGGTGGTTAAAAGTCTCGTTCTTTAGGTTTTAATAATTGGGAGGATAATAAAGGCCTGGCTCGATCCTATGTAGGTAATCAGACTGCTAAAATTGCAACCGTCCGTGTATGGATATCCCTCGGTGCCGTCTTTTGTTGTGCATACCATTCAAAGATGGTATACTGTACTCGCGAGGTGGCTTTAACTTTCGTATTGCCTTCATAAATTTGCCATCTCATGGCACCCTCCACCTGTGTTTCTCCATCATTTTGGAGTGTCACCTGTCCAACTCGTCCAGGCCACAACGGAGGGGAGCTGTGTGCACCCATTAGGACCATCGGTGAGCACGGAGACCGACATCCGTTCCGTTTACGAGCTGACAATCAGGGGCAATACCACAGAGACAGGGAAGGGTGACATGTTGAAAAACGATCGTAAGCTACTATTGGTGGAGCAATTGATGTAGCGATCTGCGAAAACAGATCGTCGTTGAGGGCGTTATTGCCGGCGTGGAAGAATAATCCCCGTCGTTTGGATGCAACATGAGTGTTGCACTCGTTCTCCAAGGAACGCACATGCCACCAGGAAATTCCTCTCCTTCCGTTCGGCATATATGAATTAGTTATGCTTAAAATAAGCATCGGAATAAACATCCTGACAATGACCCTGTCAGATGTCGCACCAAGCTTGGACTACGTGTTTCAGTTCATCAACCTCAAACCAGCAAGGCCCGTCATTGGAGGAACTCAAGAGAGGTCTCCAGAAGCATTAGGAGCTGCGTAAGCTCTGTGTTTCGTTCAGATCGATGTGGATCGGGGTTTTTGGCGTTTCCGGGACCGTGATCGGCGACTAAATGGAGGTGAAGGATTAGAACCCCGTAAGGAGCCTGTGGGAACATCATAGGGGTGACATGTTGAGAGATCTACCGAATATAAATACCCAAGAGAACACACACTCACATCCAGAAAATACCACAGCACAAACTCGCAGCAGTGTTTCTCAAGCCCACCAAAATGTCCTCCCTTCGTCAATCTCTTGTCACCTTGGCCTTGGCCATGCCCCTCGCTCTGGCATGTGTCGCCAAGAACTCTATCCCCGAAGCCACTGAGACCATCTCCAACAACGAACCCATTGAGGTTCCCGCTGGGGAGGTCTTTGACGGCAAGGGAGCTCGCTACGATCGTGGAGCTGGTGCTTGCAAGAACCAGGAAGAAGGAGGCAGGACACTTGACTCCTCAGATGTATGCAAGGCTAACAGGCTCAACTGCAGGTCAGGCTGATACCGTCTTCATCCTTCGAAAGGGTGCTACTCTCCGTAATGTCATCATTGGCCCCGATCAGCACGAGGGTGTCTACTGCATTGGTGGTGGCTGCACCATCGAGAACGTGTGGTTCGAAGATGTCTGCGAGGATGCCATTTCTATCGTACGTATTCAAGATCAACATTTTGAGACTTGAGCAGCACTGACTTGTTGTAGAAGGAGGATGCTGCCGGCACAACCACCAACATCATTGGTGGAGGCGCCTTCCACGCTGCGGACAAGGTCATCCAGCACAACGGCTGCGGAGCTGTCAGCATCAAAGACGTGAGTCAAAAGTAAACTCCCTAATTCTTCTCAAGCTAACCAACCCAGTTCTACGCCGAGGACTACGGCAAGGTCTACCGTGCCTGCGGAACCGTAAGTATCCCGACCCCTCCAAAACGGGAACAATATGCTGACCAAGCCATAGTGCGACGCATGCAAGCGCGATGTTCGCGTCGAAGGCGTTTCTGCTTACGGTGGCGGAGAAGTTGTGGGCATCAACGTCGACACAGGAGACACTGCCGAGCTTATCAACGTCTGCACAGATGCCAAGACGCCTTGCCAGCTCTACGATGGTCCTGGCTCCAAGGCTGGCGAGTGTTAAGCTGTGAGGCTGTGCGAAAAGTACTCTTGTCTTTCTACACTATTGGGTTGATGAACTCGTTGTTCACGGGAAAACATGTCCGTTCCCATCTCAACCACCTTATTCTATGATAGCAATCCCATTATGACTTGATCATTCAGAACAAAGCGTGCTTTCTTCGTCTTTCGTCTTACCCCGAAGATGCTTGTTGCCACTCAGCAGCCACTCCAGAGCTCCAAAGCAAAGATGGTTGTCTCACTACGCCTCCGGCCAGCCACCTGTCAAGTCGACATCACGCTCGGTTTTGACATCTCTCAATTGGCTCGGACTCTGACCCAGTCGCCCACAGGCGGCCCGGACCGGTCTCAAGGGAGCTGGGGATTCCGCAAAGGGACCGGCCCCTACAGTCATCTGCAACCACACTGCCAAGATAGTTTCCTCTTCTCTCCGGCCTTCTGAGCTTCATTGGGCATCACATTCTACTTACCTACCTGATTGAACATCCGTGCGCTATTCCGGGTACCTTTTACCCAGGTACCTAGTTACTGCTTCAGGGGAGAAACATGGGGGCAAACTCAAGTCCAGCGACCACCGTATACTGCACATAATGTTCGTGATCTTCCTGATGCCCACCAATCTCTCGATAATAGGTCCCCACAACAATTCGCGAACCGTGCTCAATTAGGGCATGCGTGCATACCCTATCAGCCTTAAGGCATCCATACTTGAGCACTGTCCCCAGGTACCACTTAATGCCATTGCTCTAGCCTCAAAACCAAACGCTACTGTGCACCATTATCTTCAGAATAGCTTAAAATCTGCCGCGACAAGTTCTTTGTCTCCTTCAGTGACACTTTTATTCGTTTTCAGACGTCATCGTCAGTGTTTCGGTGAAGATCGACTATGAAATGGCTTCATGTGATCAATTTGAGGCCATCAACCCCCAAAACCTCCTGACTTTGCTCGTTCAGATACAACTAAGGATCGGGAGAAAGGTGACCATACTCCCGGTTGCGAAGGATCCCCCACGAAATAAGAGGCAATGAGTTGCTTCTGGTTGGTTGTTGGTTCAGCACGTCTGATCCTCCGGCAAATCTTGCCAGCAGAGCCCATGCTAGATTTTGCTCATCAGCAGACGCTTCATGCACGGGGCAGGCAAGTCGATTAACAGGGCCATTATCACAAGGATCATGTATGCGCATTAGTGACCCATATATATTCTATTCCACTAGTTCCACAAGTTCTACATCTCCATGAGCCTTGTGAGGCAAGACGAGCGGAGGCGCCCAAGCTGATCCGCATCTGCACGCTCAAACGTCCCCCCACAGTCACTCATCAGTCTGAGATCGTCACTCATCCCCAATACAGTAGATGTGTTCCTGCTGGGTGCATGTTTCCCTGGCTCTACACACACATGCTGGAAAGGGACAGATTTCTAAGAAGCAGTCTAGCAGGTTGTTGTCGCTGTCACTCAATTAGATGCAACGCCTATGACACGAGTCATGCAGCCTGACTCGTGGCTACTCAGAGGCCTCTGTTCACGGGGTTGGATTTGGCGAAGGGGGCTTGCCGAAGAAAGCGCTCAAGGACGGGGTCGACAGGGGACCGCAAATGTTGTCTTTGACTCGACGTCCCGTATGCTTGGCTGCATATCTTGAGTCAGGTCATGAGAATACAAGTCAAACAGACAGTGCGGTTACCAGTCGCCTCAGTTCAGAGACCACAAGCTGGGTACTGGAAACGTTACCTTCCAGCCTCTCCATTCTCCTTACCCAGTATTCCCGGCCAGAATTCTTCCCGGACTGACCGTCGTATTGCATGATGCATCCTGGCGAATTATACACCAGTTACCTGTGCTCTGCGTTGGCGGCCATTAGTTGCACCCCGGTCTTGCAACATCACAGCTGAATGCTCGTGGCCAAGAGGGGCAATCCGCCTTTGTGCAATCGCTGCAACTGCCGAAGCTGACCACCCATTACAACATCTTGCATCCTACCCATCCATGCAAGTGACATATCTCAGGTGACTTCGTGCGTTGTAATCATCGGTAGCCTCTACCTGCCTATAATAGACGCGATAAATCACATAGTCCTTTGAGCTGGAGTGCTAGATCTTGACATGTCAAGAGACGTTGTGCAGGGCCAGTCGCGACTGTAAAAGATACCTGGATAAGAGAGACCCTTGCTAAATCTCGATCAAAATCTGATGCAGAATTGCGCTATTTCGTATTCACCGGCGTTGCATTGCGTCTGAGACACACTCCCATTTCAGTTTCTTGAACAGCAACTAGAGTATTGCTCACTCTCCCATGCGATAATTCCCAACACTCCTTGGAGATTTGCGATAGATAGCAGGGGTCTACCAATAGCGCCTTACAGGATAAAAGCAAGAGGTAAACAATGGCAATGCAGCCCGTGGCAGGCGGACAGGGTTAGAAAATGTCTTACCTGACGCATGTCCGCGTTGTAAGTGACATCGCTCAGCCAGCCTTTTGTCGGCTGGTCCCCTACGAGTCATCAACATAGCCGGCCATGTAGACTTGATAGTGGTGGTGGATTCTTCATGCGCGCGTACTGGACCTGAGTTGACCGTTCTGGCCATGTCGGATCTCTGCATCAGAGCACCTTCGCCGACAGCTCAGACTCAATATCAGATCACATGCGTCGGCCTCGCTCGCCTATAAAGCTACGTGTCAATTGCGGCTTCCTGCTCGCTTGCACTCGTCTTCACCGATTTCGAGTGCTACGCTCGAGTCAAGCATCTCACCATGACAATCTTGCATGCAGCACTCCTCCTTGGCATTGCTGGTTCCGCAGTTGTGAGTTGGAAGTCACCACTCCCATCTCATCGCAGCTCTAACACAATTGTGGCTATTAGCTAGTCTTTTGGTTCTTAGCACTAGTCATCTATCGACTCTTCTTCCACCCCTTGGCCAAGTATCCGGGCCCAAAGCTGGCAGCATGCACCGAGGTACGTCTAGTCAAGCAACAGGCACACCAATGATGCCAATGCTAATTATGCCCTAGCTCTGGTTCGTTCGATCATGGACGGGAGGGCATCACCCTTTTGTCATGAGACAAGTGCACGACAAGTATGGCGATGTAGTAAGAGTCGCACCAAACGAGCTCAGCTTCAGATCTTCGGCGGCACACAAAGACATTTACAGTCAGGCCCCCAAGGGAAAACCACCATTCCTAAAGAGCAAAGTCTTTTATAATGTAGGCCCTTCCATCGCTCACCCCGACATTGTCTTCACAAGAGACCCCGAGGATCATCGCGTGCAGCGAAAAGCTCTCTCCTATGCATTTAGCTCGAAAGGTCTACGGGATGCGGAGGAAACGATTCAAGAGCACACCAAGCTCTTCGTGGAACAGATTGGCAAGCACGCCGGCCCTGGGACCAAGGGCACCGACGTGACGGCGGTCTACAACTGGCTCACGTTTGACATTATCGGTGAGTCGCAAGCTTGTAGTGCAGACCGTGTGCACTTGGGCTCACAAAGACAGGTGTTCTTACATTTGGAGAGTCGTTCGAATCTGTATCCAGCTGGCAGTCCAGTGTTTGGGTTACTCTCCTCTTGAACATGGCCAAGCATATGACGTTTCTCCCTGCGGCCGAGAGACTGTCTATCCCACCCTTTGCTCTAGGTGCCGTCATGCCCAGTGACGTCAGCAAGAATGCCGCCTACCACGACAAACTCACCGAGGAGAAGATAAGCAGACGGATCGGGTTGATCAAGTCCAACGACCGTGAGGACTTCTTCGCATTTATCCTCCGCAAGGGCAACTTTGACCCAGTTCACCTTCGGGAGCAGGCCAAGCTCTTGATGTTGGCTGGCTCTGAGACAACGGCCACATTCCTGGCCATGGTGACCTATCTCCTACTCAAGAACCCTGTGTCGATGCAAAGGCTCCAGAAGGAGGTGCGATCAGCCTTCTCGTCTGCGGGTGAGATCACTGGAGACTCTACAAACAATATCGAGTATCTGCAAGCTGTCATCGAGGAGGGTCTTCGGATGCTGCCACCATCTCCAATTGGCCTCCCACGCGTCTGTCCAGGGGCAACGATAGATGGACACTTTGTCCCAGCGGGCACTGACGTGTCAGTTGACGCGTACGTTCTAGGACACGATGATCGCTACTTTCCGGAACCAGATGAGTTCCGACCTGAGCGCTGGATTGGCGACGACACTGGCAATGAAAAGGATGCGAGCCGACCTTTTTCCTTTGGCCCACGTGCTTGTCTGGGCATCAACCTTGCATACCTAGAGGCTAGAATTGTTCTTGCCCACATGGTCTACGCGTATGATTGGGAATTGGTCAACAAGGACCTAGAGTGGTTCAAGGAGGTGAGGCTGTGGACACTGTGGGAGAAGCCAGAGCTGTACGTTCGGTTCCATCGCAGGGATGTCTAAGTAGAGAAATGACCTGTGAACACGAAAGGGGACGTGTTTTGACGCGTCAACTGATCATGTAAAAGGACGATTTTGTCTGCGGCATTTTCCGTTTGATCGCGTGTGGTCGCGTGTGTGGGGATGGTCACCTGACATATGCCACAAGTGAGATACCCTACACCAGGCAAATTTTTTGCTCTCACCGTGTTTAATGCTTGGAGCTTAAATGTTGATCTAGTATCTCTGGTTTAAAATTAGTAATTATTATAGAGAGTGCTTAAAAGTCACTATTTAGGGCGTCTTATTTTTGTGTAGTGGATAACGACTGTTCTACTGAAATCTCACCTATTACTCATAATTCCAGTCCAAAAGTGTGACATCAGTATGCTCATTCACGAACCTTTACACTAGACAGTCTTCTGACAACACTTTTCCAAGACCAATTTACGCTTTAACAAGTTCTTCAAGACTTTATCTACTAGTCTCGTCATTTTTTTGCTGTTCTGAGAGGGAGCTTTCTGTTTGAGCCAATGTCTTGCATAGAATGTACTGCACGTGACGTCCCACCCTCACAAACTGTCGCCTTTATCAGTACGGCAACAGGACCAGATCAATATGCTCAAATTGGATATACGTTTCAAGAACAAGGAGCCTAAGTTGTCTTGAGATTCCGTTGAGCTGCTAGATTTTCTGTCTCTGGAGCCTTTCAGCTTAACCACCCCAGCACAGACTCGCCATCAGACTTCCTACCACCATCGGAAAACAACCAATCAGAAGCCAGCCTCTATGGCTCAGTGGTAGAGCGTGTCACTAGTAATGACAAGGTCCCAGGTTCGATCCCTGGTGGAGGCAGTTCAGTAGTCCCTAAGCGGGACAATCGCTTTTTGCTCCGTGTCCACATTGTTTCATGAGCAATCCAACTTCTCTTGTAAAGGTTTAAGCCTGATTGGCCCTATTTCTTTTTTATAAGGAAGTCCCATCCCTGGGGTTTCCCCTATCAGTTAATGGCCAGGACTCCATAGCAGTTCAGCCAGTATCCATGTACTCTTCTTTTGGCGGTCGAGGACATCGAGGTTTAGATGACTATTTCTTCCTTGTGGTATCTTCTGCTTTCCTTCTTGCAAGGCTCGTGTTACAAGGGGCTGAGGTATTAGGCGATTCGCTGGGTTGTATAATCTCCACTGTATCACCAACATCCTAAGTTAAACCGAACCACATGTTTCGACTTTGGGAATCTTCTCTAGAAAACAGAAGCTTCAGGATCTAGAGTACCCGATCAGTCTTGGTTTTCCTTCTCGCGCCCTTGCCGCCTGTCTCAGTCGAAGGCCAATAGGAGATGGCGCTAGGTTGGTGCCGCCAAAAGCAAATACATGTCTGAGAGCCACATGGTCAGATTGCGAAAACCGAAACTTCTGCTGGACAAGGTCTTTGAATTCGGGTTTTCGTAGTTTTCACTTCATGTGACTTCTAAGCGTGTTCTTGTCGATCTTCTAAGCCCATGGCATTTGCATGGCACAACCCATGCAACCTCGTGTTTGCGCACCTCCCACTCAGGCCACTCGACAAATGGGCCTTTCCCCCTCCTCCAAGTTGAAGTCCCCTATAAAAACATACTTCCGGAGAATAACAAAACTTAATAACGAACTGGTAAAGCACACCTGTGGCCCAACAGCCAAGACTGGAATGTGCACACCCCAAAATAGTCAAGACAACAAGACTAGCAGTGGCGCTTTCACCACCAACAGACAACTAGTGATGCATGATGACTAAAATCAGCCAAGGGTTGGTCATTCCCCTCGATCCCTAACCCCGCTTTCCGTTCCGTCGGATCTTCCATTTTGCAACCCTCTCCCGTTTGATATAACCTTGAACATGTCCAGCCCGCCTCAAGGGGTGACGACCCCTCCGGAGGGGCCGAAAAGCACCGGATCACGGGTCAAGTCGCCGTCGAAGTCGCCATCGGCTTCTCCCCCGCGACAGAATGAGCTGATCCCTGCTGATGATGTGGATGTGAGCTATATCCTGTTTTCGGACCAGGAGTGCCACTAACAGCTTGTAGGATGATCCTGATGGTGATCTTGATTCGTCTCTAGGCTCTGATGCGTAAGGAAAAGTATAAATCGAAACATGTGATTGGTACTGATGGGTTCTGTAGAGAGAGCTCAACCGCCTCTGTTTCTGCCAGTCTTCTCGAGTACCGCCAAAGTCAAGGACGTACCTATCACAGTGACAAGTTTGCATCGAGTTATTTCTTCCCAAATGACGATCAACAACTTGAATCTATGGATATGACGTGCGGCCTCAGATATATCGATCCTGGTGAAGTGAGACTGACCTGAATTACAGCCACCACTACTTGACGCTTCTACTAAACGACGACCTATTTCTTGCACCCCTGAAGGCGGATAAACTTCAGGTACTGAATCCCTTATGAAGCCCTTATTATCAAATCAGTAGTTAAGCTGACCATCAACGATCTGATAGAACGTCCTTGACGTTGGTACGGGCACTGGTGAGTTACCAAACGGCCCTCATATGAATCTACGCTAATGATAATCTCTAGGAATTTGGGCCATGTGAGACAGTCAAGTAACAAAAATGTGGCCAACTGCTGATACACTGTAGTGAATTCGCCGATCGCTATCCCAACGCCGAAGTCACCGGCACAGACCTCTCGCCATGCCAACCGACCTGGGTTCCCCCCAACGTTCGCTTCGAGATTGATGATGCCACTCAGCCCTGGACCTGGAACGAGAATCACTTTGACTTCATTCATCTTCGATACCTTTTCGGCGCAATAAAAGACTGGGGCGCTTTGTTCAAGGAGGCATATCGCTGCGCCACACCTGGAGGCTGGGTGCAAACCGTCGAGGCCGATATCGAGTTCCGCAGTGACGACGACACGATCAAGCTAGAGCCGGCTTTTGACACTTATCACAAGCTTTTCAGAGAGGGTGGCAATGCTTTGGGGAGCTCCTTCTTTGTACATGAGGCGCAGACCAAGGCGTTTCAAGAGGCTGGGTTTGAGGACGTCAAGATTGTTGACATTAAGGTTAGTTTCTTTCGTCCTTGGTGGACCTGACTAACATTCTGTCTTTTAGTTCCCTTGCGGAGGATGGCCAAAGGACCCAAAGCTCGCAGAGGTTGGACGATTTGTGCAGCTCACATTCGAGAATGACGTCGACGGTACGAACACGCTTCTTCTTGAGTCGAATAGACTGCTTACAGACGGTAGGATACACTACGATGATGTGGCACGACGTTCTCAAATGGCCCAAGGATGAGTATCAGCTGTTCCTTATGGGCCTGCGCAAGGCGGTGCGCAACCCGAAGGTTCACAGCTACCTGATTGCGCGTTACATTTACGGACGCAAACCCGACCACGGACAGGCAGCATGAGACATGACTTCATACGCAACAATGACTTTCAGCAATTCTGTACTTTGTTATTTTTCTAGACCTGACGTGTAACGTCCTATTCCTTTGTTGATTCCGGGGAGAATGTGTTGGCTCGTGTCCTTTGCTGCTCTCTTGATAAAAGACGGATCAAGATGTCAGAGTCTTCCTCAGTTTGCATCGAGTATTGTCTCCCAACTTAATAGCGTCATGCACTTGCACAAAACCATTGTTGACATGTGCTTGTGCGTGCAGCCTTTGGTGACATCCGTGAAAACCTATCGCTTGGGATTGCGAGTTATCTGCACCATTCCCTCAGTGTTCTTGAGACTAGCTTGAAACGACAGTCGTCGAAAACAGAATGAAGCAAGCAAAAATTGGCTCGAAATGCAAGCTAATTGGAGCGCATGAATGGCGATCGTGTTGAAATCAAGCACCGGTGCCGGCTTCTCATCATCCGGGGTAATGCAGGTCCATCGGATATACGGCTTGGAAATATGGGGAAATAGACTGACTTGGCATCCTTACGCATTAGCGATGGCGGGGTAAACTAACTGGAATGAGCAATGATAGCCTTGAAGTCGATCCGACGGGGCATCCGAGTCAAGTGCCGAAGTGGTATTCGGATAGATGGGACCGATGGTGGCTTGTGTCACCTGGGCATCTCTCAGATCATTGCCGCCTTGAGGGACTCATGAATACTGTTAAGAGGAAGGGCCTTTACTGAGCCATGCCAGCTGCGAGATACATAGAAGATCAATGAGAGAACGGAAGCATCCTGAACACAGGGGTGTCCTCTGGGAAAGGCTCGGATGGAATGTCGATGAGCTCCGGCTGCAAGAAATGTGCGAGCTCGCCTTCCCCAGGATCAACTTGTGCCGCGGACCATCCATCCCCAAGCCAAGCCAACCTATTCCCCTCTTTACCAGCACCATCCTCACTGTACACGTAGTCAAAGTCTTCCCAGCGGGGCGAACGCAAAGTCTCCATGGCGTGTAGCGCACTGCCCGGCCACACACCCGTAATGCGGTCACCTCTACCGCCCTTGTTCTTGTACCAACTGCTGCACCCGTCGAGATATACTGTTCCTTTGAAGTACTCGTCGATAATCTTGGAGAAGTCTTTGACCCGTGCTGCTTTTGGCTCCATGCTCGAGATGCCTTCCTTTTGGAGTTTCCGTATACACTTGACGATGTAGTCTCCAGTCCTTTCGATCATGGTTGTGAGAGGACCAGTCCCGATCGCAGCGTTTGGACCCAGCATCATGAAGTAGTTGGGGAAGCCATCTGTGGCGAGGGATAGGTACGTCTCTGCGTAGGGCTCGAACCTTTGCTGCATAGTCTGGCCGTTCGTTCCAATCACTGGAAATGGTGGAGGAGCCGAAGTTTGAAACCCAGTGGCACAAACGAGAATGTCCAGCTTCTTCTCCTCTGAGCCCTGTAGAACTAGACCCGTTTCTGTCGCTCTCGAGATGGGTGCATTGATGAACTCAACATTGTCTTCTGTGAGAGCTTCAAGATATCCCGGGCCAGGTGTCAGTCGACGACAGGCCACGCCAAAGTCTGGTAGCAGCGACTCAAAGATGTGCGGTTTACTCTCCAGTTTCTTTCGCATGAGTGCAATCAGATCCTCTCGTGCAAGCTTCTGCATCTGGGAGTCCTTCATGGTGAGAGAGTGAGCCGAATTGCCATCTCTCTCAATGGCTGTTCGAAAGTTGAGATAATACTCAGGGTCTGTTGCAAACTTCTTTCTTTGATCAGGGGAGACTATCAAGTGTTAGCGTACTCTTTGCTCAAGGCGTGTGATATGTGATGACTTGCAGACTTCGTCATCTATTCCAAGACTCTTCATCACAGACTCGCCAATCGGCTTGGCGATCCATGTCTTGCTTCGAACAAAGCAGCTGAGCTTAGTCCCAGGTAATTTCTGCAACTGAGGGATGATCTGAATCGCACTGCTTCCACCACCGATGATACCAATTCTTTTGTTCTCGAAGTGGACACTGGTGAAAAAGAATTAGTATACTTTACGGAGGGCGATTGTCGTAGCATACCTCTCATCCCAAGACGCAGAGTGCATGACCGGGATCTTCATGTCCTGGAGTCCTGGGATATCAGGCCAGGATCTCTCGTTCAGAGTGCCCCGGGCGCTGATAACAACATCTGCCTGATCCTTCAGAGTCTCTCCAGTCTGTAGGTTCTTGACAGTGACATGCCTAAGGCCGCGTCAACAATGATGGCGCAAAAGGTATCGGCTGGTCTGTTTACCATTGGGAGGTCTTCTCATCCCATATTGCGTCAAGCACCTTGTGCGAGGTTTTGATGAAACGGTCTACAGAGTATCGTTTCGTGACAGACTCGAGATATTGGCGGATCTCTGGTCCTGGAGCATGCGACTGGCTCCAATTGGGATTGGGTGCGAATGTGTACTGATATGAGTGTGCTATGACTGTCAGAAAGGACGGCCACCTGCTCCAAGGTTTCTTACATGGAATATCACAAGCACAGCCCGGGTACCGATTTTCATACCAAGTCCCTCCAATTCCAGAGTTCTTCTCGTATATCGTCAGCTTGACATTGCGTAGCCGCTCAGGTATTCGAATGCCGCAGTAAATTCCAGAGAAGCCAGCCCCAATGATGATGACGCTGATAGGGCGGAAGTTCTCGACAACTCGGGGTTTGGGGGCGATATCAGACCCTGGCGAGCTTTGAGGAGTTGTGAGGCCGTTCAGAACAGCGTGTGTTGGGGTCTGCGGTGGAGTTGAGACACGAGACATGGTGGTGTTTGGGAGCTGGAAAATTCCAATAGCGGAGTGTAAAACTGGGGTAGCGGAAGAAGAAATGTGTTCAGCGGAACTACGAGGCATAGGGATGGATATAAGTTTTGGCAGTCTCTGGTTTATAGCCTTATATCGCTTCCATTGAGCCGGAGGAACCATGTATCCCTTACTTTACTTCATGCCTTGTACGAAAACCGGGCCGGGGACTTGCATTCAGCTCGGGTAAAGCTCTCAATTCGGAAACGTATATCCCGAACATGAGCGGACTATATGCAGTACCCGAGACAAGGCGGGGGAAGAGGGGTCACGGTGTTTCCCTGTCTTGGCCAACGGGAATAATAGCTTTGCAACAGGAGCATGCACGCTTAACGCGGGTAAGAATACGGCGTCTGAGGGGTCCGTGGGATTCATGTGCATCGTAGAGCACTTAGGAGCCTGACTGAGGCAACACGTAATACTTTGTAATACTCTATGAAGCCTGGGCAGGCCTAACCTTTACGCCACATGGGGTCCATGCTGTACACTGCTTCGAATGAGGTTTCGTACACCACCCTTTGCATCTCGGAAGGCTTTCCGGCTCGGCTATGTTCGGATGTTGGGGTCGAACAGAGAGTGGCAGATGCCCTGTGCTGTGTGAGGATGCACAACCACTTGGTTCTTCAGACATGACAGTATAGATTATGGATAGGGAAGCATTGAATCTGGATAACTGGACAGACGATATTCATTGAATAGCTAATATGTACGTACATTAATATCTACTCCTATTAAGAGTATGTAAGCCAGCCGTGCCAGGCATTCCTCATCCTCTCCGCCCTATCCACAGTGAGATAGGCCGAGTTGGCTAGCCTCACCTGCAGTTGCTTAAACTTGGCTGTGGACGCGCCCTTTTCAAACAACATATCCAACTCAAGATAAGAGAGACCCTTTGTTTCCGGTAACCGAAACCAACAGTAAATAAGACAAAGAAAAGCTGTTCCCGCATATACAAAGCATGATTTCCCCTCCACGTCCCAGGCTGTAGGATTCAGCATCTGGGGTGCTATTACATTGTTGATGATGGTGAAAAGGTTGTAGATGATTCTCGCGAGCGCGATGGTCTTGACTCGGAGGCGGGTAGATGGGAGCTCGGCGACAATGACGTAGCAGGTTGGGCCAATGGTGAGATTGTATGCGAAGGTTGTTGCGATGAGGATGGAGCCGAGAGACCAATTCAACGCCTTGTGGCCTTCCAAAACCACAGCTAGGATGCCACCGAGAGTCAGGAGAGAGGCTGAGACTGCGAGACCTGTAAGGTATAGCTTGCGGCGGCCGATGTGAGAGAGGAGAAACCAGGAGATGATGCCTCCAACCAGAGCCATTCCATACATTCCGGTGGCAAGACTGAAAGACTTTGATGAATCAAAGCCAGCCGCCTCAAGGAAATAAGGTGCATAACCTGTCAAGGTCCATCCACACAGTGCTTGGCATGACCACACCATACAGGAGATCTCTGTTCGACGAAGGTTGGCACCCTTGAACAAATCTGCGTAACTTGCACCTCCGTAGTTGAGCTTACGCTCGACTTTGTTGGTGTGCTCCATGACGGCGATGGTATCGTCGATGTCGAGGTTGGAACGCTTGGTCAGACGTTGAAGAGCATGTCGCGCCTCAACCTTTCTCTCACGTCGGATCAACCACCCTGGCAGACATGTTAGCGTCATTTAGACTTGGGATGGAGGATGCCTTACATGGACTCTCAGGCGCAAAGCAAATCCCGATTAGTAGTGGGATGGCCCAAGCCCATTGAAGAGCAAAGGGGATACGATACGACCACTCGGAGCTTTCATGGATCAAGGCTCGGAGGATGCCGGTGCCAAGGAGTTGGCCGATGACCCAACACATGTTGACGTTACTTAGAAGGCAGGCACGGATAATGGAGGGAACGACCTCGGCGGCGTAGGTAGCAGCCAAGGTTTGAATGACTCCCCATGAGATGCCTGTAGGTTCAATTGTGAGCTATGATCACATCATGTAATGTGGGCGAGAGATAGGGGAAGGGGGGAATCAAGAGAGGTAAGGAGCCAGGGCAAAGAGAGAAAACAAACTTCGACATACCACAAAGCGCTTGGGAGATAAGCAAGACGGTGATGTTGTGAGCAAAGAATGCTGGAAACACGGCCACGAGCAACCACAGAAGGCTGATGATCATCATCTTCTTGTAACCAATCCTGTAAGTGACCCATCCATGCACAAACAGGCCAATGACTTCGCATCCGACGGCAGCATTCTGCAGTCCCATCTGCCAAAGAGGTGAGATCTCGTAAAGAGGGCCCTTTGGTGTCTCAGATAGTTCTCCATAGCGACGCCGGAAGGAAGGAAAGGCTATGAAGCCTGCAATCAGTGACTTGTCATAGCCTTCCATGACCACCGTGAGGAAGAGTAGTAATGACCACATGATGGCTTTGGGGTACTGTTTGCAGCAGCTGATCAAGGTCATTTCCTTCTCGGCATTCAAACCCCGTTGAATCTTCCTCCCCGTATCGTCGGAGCTGTGAGATGCACGAGGGATCCATAGTACATCCCTGGCATTGCCTGGCTGTTCTTCTGGAAAGGTAAAGGTAGGCTCGGGTTCTTGGACATGTGAGACATGGATGTCTGTCTGGATGATGACAGACTTGGAGTTTACGGGAAGCAGGCCAATGTCGTCTTTGCTGCTGTTCCCCGAGGTGTCATTCGTTTTAGAAAACATGGTGAATTAAAAAGAAAAGATAAGGAGCGGAATGCCTTTCGGCGGTTCGTGAGATCGACAGTCCCAGCGTCAACTAGACCAGGTTAACGCTGCACCAGACATAATGATATATACAGTCCGATCCTTTGCAGTGGCATGTCTGTCTGCCTCGGCTGGGTATTCTCATCTAGACTGGGGTAATTAGCCATGCACCCCAGGTTCAGCTTTCCGGCCGTATCTCGGCGGCACACGTTTTGATGGCCAAGGTGGATACAGGGACATGTTTGGGCGTCATGCGAGAAGCCATGTCGGGCTCTTGCCTTGTTTGGTTTGGAGGCTCGTCTTTGTTCTATTCCTTTTACGAAGGAGCCTGTGGTTGTTCCATGCTGTGGCGTTCCGAGTTACTGGAACGGGACATGGGTGTTGAACTGTTGATCGAGATTGGACCATCATACGATGGATGTCAGATGAGTGCCGGAAAGATGGCAGTCGAAAATATCACGATTTTAAAAGCACGAGACTTGGTGCGTGCTCTCTCGAGTCGGATGTGAGCCAAGACATTGAAGACGTTTCCTACACCACCAATAGCGACCCTTTTCGTGGTGACACAACCGCCTTCATACTCACTGAGCATCAAGTTTCCTGAATACTTACTCTCATTCACATGACAGCAGGACATTTCTAGTGTTTCGAGTTCTTGACTACCTTACTCTTTCGGACAACGACCGAGTCAGCCACCTCAATAGATCAAGTAACCATTACTCAAAAGAAGCCAGAGCGTCGTCGAAATAAAGGTCAGGAGGCGACGAAGAATTTTTATCACAGCATCAAACCATCTTGACTTTCCGCTGCCGACTTTAGCCGTTGCCCGATTATCCACCTTCTCCTGAAGCTAATCCCCCACAAGAATTCCCCATGGAGAAAGGTTCTCTAGCGTGTAGGCCCCCTATTATTCATAGCGCGAGTCTCGAAGATGGGCGGGTGATCATGGCCCGCAAGCACGTCACCAATGAGAGGCTTTACCGGCGCGGAGACAAACGGGCGCTAGAAGACGTTGTCGTGTGTCAAGTTTCGCCGAGACAAGACCTAGCGACCGCAAATAGTTGGAGAACTCGAGCTCGATTTGGGGACCTGCGTGGTAAGGCTGGTCAATCACAGGCGTCGGCAGGGATCTTGATTATCGGCCCTTTCCTCAGCCCCTGCGTCTCGTCAACCCACACCAGTTGTCAAACTAGACTTTTTTCGAGGGTGGTAGCCAGGGTTGGGGCAGGTTCTAGATTCCGAGCAGGCCGAGGCTGATGGGAGGAAAGCATCTGACATGAGTGAGCAGATTTGCAAGAGGGAGTAGTATTTGGTGTCTGCAGCCGCCACCTATGTATGTGTCACGCTCAGTAGAGTTCTTGGCGCAGCTGTCTTGGTTTGAGATGTAGAAATAGGCCCGGTTTCATGGTTTGATACTCTGCAAGGAGATCAATCTTGGTGGGCTCGGTTATGCTTTTCTGCTTCCATTCCTGCATCCACTCAAGGAAGTTAACTAGGGTAGCGTCTTTGGACATCCGGGGCCCCGCGTGAATGGGATTAAAAGGGCCGATACCTTGGAGTTTATGGCTTCAAGCGAGTGAATATTGCGCTTGTTAATTGACGGCTTCAAGGTTAAAGAGTGCAGTGGCTGGCATCATGATGTGATGGAAGAGAAAGGTGCAGAATGGTGATGCGCGAAGCGAGTATTGTCACAATTCACGCCGTAACAAGATGTGATTTTTGTCAACGGGCCGATATCGAAGGAAGCCACCATTCGGAGTCACTTCTTTTCTCATTTTCAGCGTTTGCTACTGTGGTCGGCGGCCTCTTTGGAGGACGTCATTGATGATAAGAAGTTACATGTGGGAGCAAAAGCACAACCTTACGCACAATCCTGGCATTGAACCCAATGATAGTCAAGGCAAAGGTGAAACAGGCCAGGCAACACCCCAACAGAAATAATTTGCATCAGGCAACACCGCAACCAACATGCAAATAACCTCGAAAAGCCCTTTCACATGCGCGTCAGCTGGCCCAGCCCCAAGGCAACAATCCGACTTCTTGTTGCCTGCAAATCCTGTAAAAATGTCTATAAAAGGCCGCCTTTCTCCTTTACTTTCAGATTTCTTTTCTTCCCTTTTCTTCATCTGACTGCAGGGGCATTAGCCTACCCTATGAGGTTGACACTGAGGGAGGCGTATGCTAGAGGGAGATCTACTCTCAACCATTGCTCCTCACTGGGTTCGCCCGGTGAGGGAATTTTTGAAATGTGTTTTGTTTCATTGCGTTCTATCTCTTGAGATGGTCGTGAAGAAGCTGTTAAGGATGTGATGGAAGGTGAAGATGAAGCCAGGATTTTCCAGGTGTCTATGCGTATTTGTAGTAGTACTATCAGGCAAAGGCCTCTTCAAGAGCAATGTCATAAAGAAGGACCGTGACTAAATGCTGAACTTGGATTTTGTCATCTTTCATGGATTGTATGAGCTGCCACTGCCGTCTGTATGCGCTCATAACATAATACTTTTCATTACTTATACTAAATAGTTATTTAAGGCGATTGTCAGCTTCTTCGCCAGCTGTTGATGGGGGGTTTCATTCATATTGGCACTTCAGGATGGTACTTTATTTTTACAGTGCGTGCAATTGATCAATTTCCTACTCTACCTACTTCAATGCCATTTCCTAAAGCAGGGTTACTCTTTTCTATTAGCTCGAGCAGAGTATTGTTTTCAACATTCATCAGGACTCGGCTCCTCCACCTTTTCGAAGTCTAGTTGCTGGCCATCCTTTCCACAAGATCCACCATCTCCTTGTTACGAGCCTTGATTTCAGTGTTGGTCTTAACCAGAGCCCGCGTCACCTTCTCCCTCTCCTGGGACGTCAGGTTCGCAGGCGCGACTCCGTCGGATCCGTAGAGGACCAGCTTCTGGATGTCCTTCTGCGCCTTGAGCTTCTGGGACTCTTGCAGAGCCTCGTTGAATCGCTTTGTGGAGAGAGTAGCCTGACCAGAAGACATTTTGGTTAGCTTTATTTCTAAGTTATGGGGTAGGGTGGGATTTGGTGGTTCGTGAGAGAAGATTGTTTCTGAATGTTGTTTGACTGTTTGTGTTGATGATGATGAATTCCCTTGATTTGGGGATCGCAGCTGCTTTATTAGTTGTTGACTTGGTTGGTCCCTGCGTTCACTTCCTGGTGTATTTTTTCTTTTCAGTCGTTCCGCTTGGGGGATATGCTGGTGTCAGCATGGTGATCGGCCTCTTTGTTGGTCGAAGGGGTCTTACAAACCCAGCCACACCTTCATTCCACCCAAAAAGGGACCTTTATCTAAAGAATGCATGCATCTTTGTTGAAAAGCCATATTAGCAGTCATGTTCGTCTTTCAATGCCTTCTCGTTCAGTTGTGTCCCTCCTGATGCCCCCTTCTGGCCATGGCACTGTACCCGACCACCCAGATAGTGACACGTGAGCAGACACAGATGGGGGCAGAGTCTGCCTTATCTCTCAGCCTTGACTCGGGTGGCGTCAGTTCCGGCTCAAGGCTCAGGTCGTGTAGCTTGGCACTGCCAAGTGTCTTATTCAGCAAAGAGCCCCAAGTCAGCCCAATCCTCCCGGCTCAGCTGAACCCGAACTTCAATCCACCAGAACCCCATGATGGAGTGGCTCT
The DNA here is from genome assembly GCA_027569015.1 of Ascodesmis sphaerospora. Classification (NCBI taxonomy): domain Eukaryota; kingdom Fungi; phylum Ascomycota; class Pezizomycetes; order Pezizales; family Ascodesmidaceae; genus Ascodesmis; species Ascodesmis sphaerospora. Next base: position 236,801 of record JAPPUR010000034.1, on the reverse strand, counting down.
CGAGATGGCTTACTGGCCCTGGAGCCGCCTTATGTCCCTCCTGTGGTTGTAAGCTTGGGCCAGTCGACTGGAAAGACCGCTGGAACTGGGTCACGACGTTTGAAAGAATCGATGAAGCCTTGGCACTCGGTTGCCCAAGATGCATCTTCACCGTCGACTGCTTAAAGGCCTGTCCAGCAACGGCAAGCATCGATTACTCTCTGATTGAGAGAGCCAAGGCTTGGAAGGACTACAATACCATTTTTGTTCTTGTCAAGGACGAAGGGTCCGAGGATGGGTTGCGCGGCATCGATCTGGAACTTTTCTCACCTGAAGGTACGTCAACATGACTTGTTGAACGGACAAGATCTGATTGATGGATAGAAGGCAACGCGCTTGACATCTTGCAGGTCTCAACGGTACGGAGGAATCTCATCGGAGACACATCCTCAAAAGAGTCATTTGCGATGATTTCCTCCTGGATAGAAGAGTGCTTAGAGACGCACCCAGACTGCGCAAAGTCCGAACAAATCACCCGCGAGAAGAGAAAGTTTCCAACCCGACTCCTTGACTTGACCAACGGGAAAGTGGTGCTTCGTGAGGGCATCCGTCCAGACCGATACGTCTGTTTGAGCCACTGCTGGGGCAAAACTGCCCACACTGCCTTGACAACAAAGAAGACGTTCAAAGACCACCTCGTCTCCATTGATTGGGAATGCCTCACACAGACCTTCCAAGACGCCGTCATCATTTGCCGCCGCTTGGATATTCCCTTTCTCTGGATAGATTCTCTGTGCATCATCCAGGACTGCAACGATGACTGGAAACGCGAGTCCGCTCTCATGGGGAGCATCTATGAATCCGCATTCTTGACTATCGCCGCCACAAAAGCTACTGATAGCTCTGGAGGCTGCTTTTCTAAGGCTGATCAGGCATTGCTTGGATCCCCGGTGCCCGGACACCCCGGCTGGATGGTGAGAGAACAACCGACCAAGTTTCCCGCCACGTGGTTCGACCTAGATAACCAGTCTCCCGAATTTCCACTACTGAACCGGGCATGGGTATACCAAGAGATGCGGCTCTCTCGACGCGTCTTACACTTTTGCTCGGCCGAAATCATGTGGGAGTGTCGCTCTGCTAGAAGATCCGAGAGTGGCATCAGTAATGAGTATAGAGACTATAAAGAACCAGATGAATACCCGCAGGTAGGCCAGGTCGAGGTCGGGGAGTACGCCCATCTCGACTGCACCAGCCTCTGGCGGCAGACGGTCAGAGAGTTCTCGCGGCTCAACATCACTTTTCAAACTGACAAGCTACCTGCCATGGCTGCCCTTGCAGAACGCATGGCTGAGATGAGAGCGGGCCATGACACGTATATAGCTGGGCTCTGGCGCAACACCCTTTCCCAAGATCTCCTCTGGAGGCGCCTTGTCAAGAACGACGCCGTAGTAGACCGCGAGTACTCCGTATGCCGCTGCGAGCCGTTTTGCCAGCCACGGCCCAGCGGCGTGCCAACCTGGTCCTGGGCCTCGACGTCTTGTAGGGTGGTATGGGATGATGGATACAACGTGATGGCCTCCTTTACTGTCAAGCATGTGCATTACGAGGCCATTGAGCCAAGATACCTTGGGGGCTGCTCCAAAGCTAGGATCGAGATTGAAAGCCCAATTTTGAGGGTTGAGCAGATGAACGGCACTTCCATTGCATTGCGTCACATTATAGGTCTTTCGAGTTACCAAGACAACCGTGGTAGTCGACAAAACCAACAAAGTACAATCGGCCAGTTCGCCGTGAGCCGCTACATGCCCGATCGAGCTCCCGCCACCATCCCCAGCGAAGTGTACACTGATATGCTCTTCATCCCAATAGCTCGCCCTGAGACGGAGTCGCATCTGGACGTTGTGGGTCTACACGTTGGGAAGAGGCGTGGGTGTTGCGACTACGAGCGGCTTGGTTGGTTCGGCATGCAGCATCCAGAATATTTCAAGATGTGTAATCGGGAATTGGTGACCAAATATGGGTGGCCTTACGAGTATGAAACAAGGGAGAAGATACCGGACAAGGGGCCGTTCACCAAGAGACTGTTGGATATGTTGTTCGAGATGCCCAGGGAGGTTATCACGCTTGTCTGAGGACGTTCACTCTCTGCCTTCCGTGTTGGGCTTGGTTGAATCCGCTTCACGATATCCGGTCGCCCCGCCGACAATGATCTTCATAATGGCGGGCATATGCAGCAGAGCGCCCGCTGAGGGGTTGACGATGCAGAGAAGCGAGTTGGATGGAGGTTGCAGCAATGCCAAGTTGTCGGTTCCACTACGTATCCTACCATCGAAGGATCGTGAAGCTTGTCAAGTGCAAGTATAAGATGTTGACGCTTAATATAACCATTAACTCGTGTTATCATTCCCGTCCATGACAGCATGGGAATTGTGCTACTCAGTCATCCTGCTTACCACAGGAAAGCCTTGACTCTTTGTTGTCCACGTCTACAGGACCACAGTTGTGAAGGCCTCACGGTGGGCCTTGTGGAGATTTTGGTGATGCAGCGGGCCGAACTGACTCACACAAGCGCCTGGGCAAAGCGGACAGTTGGTTATCCACAGCTACCACGAAGGCGACATATCATTATTGTGTTGCTAAAGCTCTCTGTTTTGGTATCAAGAGGCATACTCAGCTGTGAAGTGAGCTGAAAGGGGCTTCTTATGCATCACCAAGCTCACAACGCAGCACAAAGATCGCGTTCTAGATTCATCAGTGGTTCACACAAATTACAAGTTAGTTACACAGGCTAAAACTTCTGTGTAACGTTGTTGGAAAACTTTTCCAGTGGCAAACTTGCCAGCGAAGGGAGGCTCTTCTGACTCAACATGACCCAATTGGACTACCGAGGGCCAGTAACCTCGAGACCATTAGAAATTGAGGCCTTCTACTCCACCATTGGCGGCTCTGGCCCTTGTTGAATAATTCGGCACTTATGGATTCCAACGTCCAGAACTCGAGCCGAAAGTCACGAAACCATCTGTGGCTGGCTGGTCTTGGTTCCTCGATAATGGCATCCCGGTAAGCGCCGTGCAGTAACCAAGCTTTGAGGGGTAGGTTACATCAATCAGGCATGAAGTCGCATGCTGTCGTCCCGAATCTGACCTGGGTCCGCTGCAAACCTCTGCTTTGGTAAATAGGATCCGGCATATGTCATACCGAATTGGACGTGCTAGACAGGCATCCGCCTGCAGAATTTTACTTTGGTCCAAGAGACCCGGTGTAATATCGTATGCTGGGTGCACCGGATGCGACCTGTTGGGCCGGCATTTGCCTGCAAACCTCTATTTTGGTCAAAGGGACCCCTTGTAGGTCATACGATTCGCGCTGCTGTCACTTGACGGGGGTTGCGAAAATTGACTTCTCTGATGTGTACGCCCTGAATTTCTACAGGCAGACACGTCGAACACGCTTGATGTCCAGACGTTCATGCCTGACGGGAATCTGCTGTATATAAAAGCAGCATCAGCTGTTCGATCGTCTGACTCTCATCATCAGACAAGTCTAGACTGTTTGCATTTCGATGAATTCCAAGCCTTACCACCGTTGTGAACTTGACAACATCTCCCAAAGAACCCATCCCCCACCCCAAGCATCACCATTACCGCCGCCAAAATGAAGGACGAGCGAGTAAGCGACCACATCCGTTTCCCTCGTTATTCCTACCGTGTCTCCCGTCGCACGGATGGCATGAGTGGATACAACGATGTTATGGGACGAGCTGTGTTGATCTGCATCATCAATGATCTTGCTGATGTCGTCGACGCTGTCGAGGATCTTCGGCTGCCTTCGAGGCCTGAGGACCGGGCCAGACTGAGGATCGAAAGACGAAAGATGTGTGACTCTGTGATCAAGGGGGCCAATGACTTGACTGCCATCTTCGACTCGGTGAAAGCGGAGAGCAAATACACTGATCTCGCCCGTATGTGTCCCTTTGTTGTTTTGTCTGCCAGAAGCTAATTGCAACAAACCAGCCAAGAACCTGCCGCAATATCGCAACGAGATTTGTGGCCAGCTGTTGAACCCACTGCGAAAATCCGATCCGAGAAGAGCCACCACCTACGGGCGGCCATTTTCCTTTACCCCATACCGGGAGAAGCTCCGCATCATCCTTTCCGGCATCGAGCGGGAGCTTCGTCGATGGCTCAAAGTGCCCCGAGAAGAGACGCGGAAGTCAACAAAGCACGGAGGCCAGCAACAAAAGAGCCGACAGCGCCGAGGTTCATCACCGCCAAACCCGGGTCTGTGCACCGTCATGTAGATTCTTCCGAAAGTGGAATCAAGGGACGCGTCATGGATTTAGCGAGGTTATGATCTGATTTTAAGCGACGGAAAACAACAGTTGGGAACACATACAGGACCAAGAGACTGCGACTTTCTTATATCGTCAGGAAGACGAACGGGATACAACTAATTTGGATGGGAGGATTCAGGTAGATAGCGAAAATGGTCATTCTGGAGGCATTTTCATTACATTTAGGTAGTTAATCTTAATTTCATTTCGTTTCGCCAACTCTGCCCAGGCATAAAACTGTGTACACTTATGTCTACTTTATGCACCACAATGCTTATGATAACCCTGAGACAAGATACTTTCATCAATCTCACCGCCGTCTTGAATATCCATGTGAATCAAGGTTGTTCTAATGTAGTTATTGCGTTAGCGAACAAGGAAGATAGCGTGCCGAGCTCCCGCAGACAGGGTGCATTGGAACTGTCTCAGCGAGATATCTCACCGCCGAGGTCCAAAGCAACGCAAAATTGGTCTTGAGCCCAATCGTTAAACTGACTAGCCTAGTTTTTATCAAGCCACTGTCTCAAAATGGCACCGATCGCCTCTGGTTGATGCCACGCAGAAAGATGCCCAGCTTCATCAACCGAGTAGAACCTCAACCGATTCGTCCCTTTCCAGAAGCCCCCTCGTCTTACGCCCCAAGCGTCTACCTCGGCTGTGATTTCGCCCTTGCTAAAGTACCAGTCCTTGTAGTCCAGGTTCTTATACTGTGCCTGGCCCTTCCAAGGCTGTTCATCCAACATACGCATTTGGCCGGGCGTGTTTCTGTAGACCGTGTCAGTTTTATGGACTAAGTTTATGCACTGGACTTACATGATAATATCATTGTTTCCATTAATGAACAACACGTTGATGTCTGTCTCGTCGAGAATCCAGGTCAACTCACGAGTCACAGGGAGATGTATATGTCCATCGTTCTCCCAGCGATCGGCTGTGTCAAAATCAATCAGGTCAAATGGAAAATTATGAAATCCCAGTTTCTTCTGCACCCAGTTTCGATTGAAGAACTTCCAGGTAGGCCCGAAGGCAAGGTTTGAGCACATAGGAGGAATCTCGCACGGATGACGGCCTGTATCATGATTATTAGTACCCAGCCAGGCAAAGCCTGATTCTAACCCGGGGAGTTTCAGGCACAGTGAAGAGGCAACTGACTGTCATAGGGATCCCATCCTCCAGGGCTTACCCCATCAAGAAAGAACTCGCCAAGTGTCTCTTCGCAGACCTCGTTTGCCGCACGACATATGTCGATATCGTATGAGTCCCTGCAGCGAGTTGCCATAGCCTCGCAGGTGGGTATCGAGGTTTCCATTGCGGTGCAGGCGGTATCGTTCATCAGAGGTGCCTTGCGACCATCAGATGCCCAATCTGTGCAAAAGAAATCGTAGTAGCCGACAAATTGGCGCGTCGCGTCGATGTATCCGTCCAAAATGACGGCTGATGAGATGTTGATACGAGGTTCCAGGCCCTTCTTGGCATTCTCTCGCTCGAGAGATGCTATGTGTTGTGTGTAGGCAGTTACGTAGTGACCTCCCATGGATTCTCCCGTTATATGCCACGGACGTCCAGCAAGTTCCGGGAAGATGTCATGTGAAAATGTTGACAAAAATGAGTACACATCCCAGGCTCCTTGTTCTAGGGTCACGGCAATCTGATCCCGATCTGTTATCTGTGAGAAGCCGACACCCACTGGTTGGCTGAACAGTGTTAGTCATTTTGCTGCTCCCATGTTGTCTGCAAAGACACAGGAGAACTAACTCGATGTAGACGACGTTTGCGTGATCGATCCAAGAGTATTCAAGACGCTTGGTCGAGTTTCCGTCACGGTTCACAGAGCAAGGGCCGCTGCCCATGAACAGACCCATCTCTCCTGCTGCACCTGGTCCACTGATGGCAACCAAACACGGTGGTCAACATTAACTTGAAGTTGTTAGAAGCTTGTTTTAACTCACCCGCTCATCCATAGTAACAAGGGGTCTGTTTCTGGGTTGCGTCGGCTCTCGAAATACCCTAACAACATGAGTCTAAGGCCGATCGTCTTTGGAGCTAGGCATACAGACAGAAAAACATGGACTTGTCGGCCGTAACGTTGACTTTGCCCGTCCATTGTTTAGATCCAGCGTCACAGAGGTCAGGAGATTGTTCCCGAGCCTCAAAGTTTGGGCTTGGCGATTCATCAACCCCAGCAAGTGGCTTCTGTTCCTGGGCATTGACGAATAGCGTCTCGCCAGCGAAAAATGCTGAAACGGCTATCCGAAGCAGCCGCATGATGACCAGACAGTCTCCAGGTCGCGTCGAGGCGCGGTATCCCTGGCAGTGCGCGTCAGAATATGGAGGATCTAAAACTTGTTCCTGAATTACTAATTACGGACCCCATAGGATTGGGGGCGAAGCACCACGCCATATCCTTCCTCGGTTAGAACGCAAGCCGGTGTGGGGCGTCAGGAACGAGGGCTGAAGCACCCATGTCCAGCATCGATCTTGCTCCAAACCCCTTGGGGCTTGAGGGAGCCAGATAGATCTTGATTGGGTTATCTGATGGCTGCTATTCTTGTCGAGCGATAAGATGCGATCTTCCATTCGCCCTTGATGTGGCGGGCTTGTATGAGGCGACACAACATTGTAGCATCGTACGCATCCACGCTTATGCGTGTGTAAATAGCTGCGGAACGACTGAGACGATTCATTGGGCTTTCTCTGGCGATCGCTCACTGGAATTAGACATGAATGCAACTAAGACGAAAGCCTTCCCAATTACACATGTACTTCTAAACTCACCAAGTGATCTACAAAGCTGCACCGTTTCCCGTGTTAACTAGGTAGGCGTTAATGCATGCTGAGATTACCCTATACCAGGACAGAACCTCCAATAAGTGCGATCTTTGGAGATGTCTGCCGGACTCCGAGGGATGCGGAAGACCCGGAAACAGATAGAGATAAATACATATTCAGCCCAAGTATCTTTGTGTCGTGGTGGCTCTCGGCCGATCGACCCGGGTTGAAGAGTTCGGTGCTCGGCCTCCGGCGTCGGAGTGGGGCCGAGATCCATTTCGGCCGAAAGAACGGAGGACGCCGTGCGACTTATCCCCAATCACCGTCATGATACGCAAAGGTGAGATCCTTCCACCAACCCGGGGCCTCTTTATCTGACGGAAAGGCCAAGTTTAGCTGAGCCGACAGCCCTGCCAAACCAACCGGCTTTGCCAAGCCAAACTTGGTCTCGGCTCGTCTTACGGTTGGTCCATTCGCCATACGCCACGTCCTGTGCTGATGCTCTCTTTTCCCTTCTAGGTTAAAGGTGATTCCTTGTCAGACGTCACCTTGGACTCTCTCGTAAGCACAACCCAGGCATAAGCGCGGGGACAGACGGTTGAGTGAATTTAAACTCGGCAGTTCGCTGTTGTTGAGCTGTCAAGTTGTTTCTAGATCATCAATAATCCCACAATGGCGGACGACAAGCAAAAGCCAGTTATCTTCCTCGTCCATGGCGCGTGGCATCGTCCCCTACATTATCGCCCTCTCATCCATGCTCTCCAAGTCAAGGGCTTCACCGTTCTGGCACCTCCCCTAGCAAGCTCTGGATATGACGACTCAGTCGACGGCAAGACGTACCATGACGACGTGAAGCGTGTTCATGATGTGCTGCTGCCCTTCCTGGATGAAGGAAGAATTGCTATTGGTATCGGCCATAGCTATGGTGGAGTGCCTCTCACCGTAGCCATCCAAGGTCATACTATCGCCGAGAGGGCGGCAAAGGGCCTCAAGGGAGGAGTTGCATCAGCTATCTACATCTCGGCGACCCCGGTTATCGCCAAAGACATTTCCATGTATGAGTCTGTGGGAAATAAGTATACTACAGACTGGCTCCACGACGTTTCTGTGTGCACCCCGCAGCCCACCGCCCAGTCTGAACGTCTACTGACACGAGTTTTAGGAAAAACGTCTCCCGCTTAAACCTGACGTCGCATCGGATGCCTTCTACTTTGATGTTGAGAAATCCATCAGGGATGAGGCCATGGCGCATGTTTGCCATCAGAGCCGCGGACCCTTCGAGGTTCCCGTTGTCTGCACGCCAAAGGACCTTGACATTCCCAAGACCTATGTCGTGTGCCTAAACGACAAGATCTTCCTAAAGGATATCCAGGCCTACGTGGCGGATAACTGGGGAGCTAAGGCTCTTGAGATCGAATCGGGACACAGCCCGTGGTTGATTGACTCTCATAGAGAATGGCTTGTGAATCTGGTCGGGGAGGAGGCGGCTAAGGCCTAAGAGTTCATCGTATACGTAGCAATCGTGATGGCACGAAGTGGTGCAGTAATCGCAGCAGGGTAGCAACCATGTCTCCTAGGTCCAGCCTAGCATAGTCTGACAAAGCCCCTAGCTCTTGTATTAATAGCCAAGACTCTCACAATTAAATCCAACGGCATATGCGGTTTTCATGCAAATCTCTATAGTTATATATTCTTGGGACAACCAAATGGCCATAATGCTGAGCTGGGATTGGAGGAGGCCGCACAAAGGTTGCCTTATAGCTCGCCTTGAGGCCTTTTCTGCCTTGTATGTCTAGCCCTGCGCTGTCATTAGTATTTTCTGGACTAGAGAACTCACCACTTGTTGCTAGATAGAAAACCAGACCCTCCCTCATTCTTCAGAGCTCTTGCTGCACTGTCCCTAGGACGTCATATCGATTGTGAGGCAGCTCTTCTATCAGGATGGCCGACCTGCCGAAGCTGGCCAATGGATTTAGCGTGATCAGTCTGGCGGATGTGGTCTGCCGTGCATCCATCCAGCCTTATGACTTGATCCAGGGGCTGCGAAACGCCCCAGCAAGACAGCAGTGATATCTGGGTGTCCTAAGAGACCTTACGCCCACCGCTACCCAAGTACGACTTTGGATCGAGACTTCTCAGACGTCCACATCCACTGCGAGAGAAATCTAATAGGATTTGAAAGGCGTATCGACTATCCTAAACGCTTCCAAGGATCAGATACGGAAGTTAAGAGACTCTCTTAGTCCGTCTATAATTCCAGCATAGCTCGACCAATGGCGATCAGTGGCCGGCTTCGTTTGAAACGAGGCGTCATTTCAAGCTTCCTTTGACCTCTTGGAAAAGAACAACCACTGCTTAGCCAATTTACTTCAGCTTTCCTCCGTGTGAGTCAAACCTTGACCACCCTTCACGGCATCTGAGGTATGTCCTTGAGCTGAGGCTTATCTGATAATAGGAAGAATGGAATTGGCCTGAGCAAGGAAATGAAAAACGTGAGCTCGAGCTCTCAAGAACTTTGGAATGTCCTGCACAGCTCAGACTCCATCGTTCGTCAAGACCTTTGCGTTCTCAGAGACCAGGTCCAGCTACATGCCAGGAGCGCACCATCCAGTGCAGAGTTTCAACTTTTATCCCAGAAGATCGTCGAGTTAAGTGAACAGCTCAACAACTTCCGGGATATTCAGCATATTCACTATTTATCTAAGAAAGAGCAAGTCAATTGCACTGATAGATATCTCCCCTAGAAGGAACCTGGTCGCTGTTGAATGCTACCTGTGGGGCTATCAGCACCCCTGACCTGGGTCCATTGGTTGCGTCGTTAGGTCACTGACGAACTGAGAGTAGCAAAGAAATCGGCCTGACCCTAAGGGCTCTGTAAAGGCGGCGCTATCTTGGACAGACAAGACAGCTCGATAATAGATGTATTGGTGTGATATTTACATATGAAGTGCGATACGGTTAATTTCACACTAGTCCTTGACCCTTTCAACTGATACTCATTTCTTACCAGCGACAGAAAGCCCAAACAGACAAGCAGGAATAGCTTGATCATCCTCGTTGTCTGAGGTCAAAAAGCCTTCATAGTCGACATCGCTAGTTGTCTTGCCCGCCTCCTCGCAGTCAATAGCGTTGTTTGCCACTGTGTCGAAGTTCAGACCGACGAGTGCAAGAGCCCCATCAATATCTCGAGGTATCTCGCCAGTTGCAAGAGTAACACCGATCACGCCATCGCGGTACTTGAATTGCATGCACTTATCTCTCACGCGTCTGGCTCCAAAGGCGATGCACTCCCCACTGTTGAGGGGGTCCGAGATGAGGAGGGTCATGCTGATCTTTGTCCACAGCTGGGCAAGTGCAAAGATCTTGAGGTTGCGTGATATGGCCTTCTCGTATTCTTGCTGTGGAGTTGGTTGGTTGAGGGCAACTCCTTCCTTGAGCATATCAGCAAGGGTGTTGTCTTCATGGGCGTTGACGAAAATGTCATCGTTCTGCTCCTTCATGTTCTCTTGCACCCAAGCAGGGACAGAGTTCAACAGGTCCTTGAGAATCTGAGGCTGCTTGTCGAGGCTCTCGTCTTCGTCGTTGCGAGCATTCTTCAGAAGCTTGCCAGAAAACTTCTTGAATCGCGTAGCGACGGCACGGAAGGCAGCTAGCTCAGGTCCGATGGGAGCTGGGACAAATATAAGGGAGAGCTCTGAGATCTTCAACAGGACCGCCTTAGGGATCAGCAGGGGCTTAGCCGTTGACTTGGTGACTATTTCATCGATAAAGTTGGAGTTGACGACGCTGTCAACAGCTGGCTGTACAGCATTGTTGATATTGCGAAGATTCGTATAGAGGAAGACCCAGGCCTGGGCGACGAAGCCAAGCTTGGGGTCGTGAAAGGCGCCGCAGGTAGTTCCCTGGAAGTTGTTCGATTCACCCAGAAAGAGAACGTCTGTTGGGATTCTGCAATTATCTGCATTGCCCAAGTCGGAGCACTGAAAGTCGAGTCTTGGGTTGTCGTCTTGAAGGAAGGATTTGGGGAACTCGGCTAGTAAGAAGCTTTAGCTTAGGCGTTTAGCACTCGGAAAGGACTTCAACTTACAGGCTCGGCCAAAGTCAGGAGTGTCAGCTATAAGGGTATCGATGCGTTTTGTCTGCCAGGCCCCTGGATTGAGGTCGCCTGTCCCGCACGTTTTCACGACTGACACATCATCATCTTGACGAAGCTGCAAAGGCGTCGCCAATGCGAGGGGAAGGAGAAGCGCTGTGATGACTAGATTCATTGTGGAAACGGGAATATCGTGAAGGTGAATCGAGTTGATGGTGGTTGGGTCCCCCTTCAAGATATATTTATGATGGTTGGGTCTCCTATTAAGATATTTAAAGGTTGGTTTGAAAAGGTTATAAATACATCCTCACCACCACAAAGCAATATCACGGAGGAAAAGCGGCCGAAAATGCTAAGAGGCTATGCATAAACGGCGAAGAGCCTCGATATGGCATCGCGCTTATTAGATCACTAGCCTAGCCTAGTGCTGATGAGCTGAACCTTTTAGCCGTTTCAAAAACTGCCGCGACCCCTGTCAAAATCCATCGATCAAATTCTTTTTTGACGAGTCAGAGCAGGTTATTTAAATTATTGATGCTGGCCAAGTTCATTTGGCAACTTTTTGCGAGTATCGGGGCAACTATCTGCGAGTATCGAGGCGGCCGCCAGCTTACTTTTTGGCAATCGACAAGTGCCGGATGTTTCATTAACCGTATTAGAATGATTCCAAATTTAGCGATTGAGGCTGTACTACGTAGTAGCTTATTCTAGCCCAAAGTCCCTCGTGACTGTAGGCGCAGTTGACGCCCCAACAGGCGCGAGATAAAGAGAGAAGCGTGCCGCCTCCACAAGGACTCACTCTGTCGCTTAACATTTGTTACCCATCAAGACAATCTCATCTGCCACAATGAGTTACAACATGGAATCTGCTTATGAGCCTTACTCTAACCAAGGACGCTTCGATGAAGCAGAAGACGGTTCTGGCGACAAGCTGTTTGCCGCCATCTCGGATCAACAGCTACTTCTCAAGCGAAAGAAGGCCGACCCGGGAACCCAACGAACCATTGAGGGCCTTCGACTCGTCATGAGGGTTCTTGAGCTGCTTCTCGACTTGAGCACTTTGGCGTTGATGATCTATTCTGCTGTCGTGTGGTGGACAACGCGCAACAAGATGGTCGACAATGGGTCTGGCTGGAGAGTTGTCCAATGGCCTCACACCGACATGAGGCCGACGTGGACCATGATGGGCGTCGCGATTGGCACGACATTGGCTCACGTGATATCTCTCCTCACGCAGTGTAGAAAGGTATGTCTGAGAGTTCTAGAGACTATTATTCACGCGACTAAGACTTGTTTAGTTCCGTTCCGTACGCGAAGGCGCGTGGCGTAAGCGAGCAGTCTACGCCAGATCGACATTCATCACCGCTGCTTGGTCTGCTGCTCTTGCCTACTTCAAGATGTCCAGCCAGAATGCCAAGAAGACGCACCATTGGGATCTCTGGTCTTGGAGTTGCCACGTCCGAAATGAGCAGGGAGAGATCCCCTGGAACACTATGTGCACTGGGATGGTATGCATGACCCTGATCTATACAACCAAGTCTAGCCGATTCTTACTCTTCATCCTAGAACTATTGCTTCATTGCCTGTCTAGTGGCTGTGCCGATGGAGGTTATCGGAGTCATCATCTTTGTCCTTTCTCACCAGAGTCCCAAGCGTCGAGGCAAGTATGGAGTGGTCAGAGGCTAAATCAATACTCAAGATACGTGTTTACTCGGTTGGGGTCGGATTAGAATACGATTCAGAGCAGATTATGAGAAATGTATATGTGCATGAGGCTATACAGGCAGGTTGGGGAGTCGCAATGGGATATTAACCTGGATGGGTACAAGGCTGTGTCAACTGCAGGAGAACAGTGCGCCAGTAGGAGGAGCTCAAAGTGCGTTCAATAGATTTTATATACAAAAACGATTCTAGGCGTTTAGCGACTAAAAATAAATACAAGCGTCTAGCGTTACGAGTCCAAGATCGGACCATAGGCAGGGATGCCGCGGCTCTCCAACTGATACACCACCTTGGCTGTCAGGCTCCTGTTGGAGATGATGCACACACACTCTGCTCCGCTTTCCTTGTAGACCTGGTACGCCAGCTTAGTCATGTCCGGCCGTCCCCTTTCATCAGTATTCCAGATAAGAGCATCCGGGTCACAAGACAGAATCGTGTCGAGGATCCCCTGTCCGTATGTGGCGAGTGGATTCTTTGTCGACCAGACGACACGGCAAGGTACGCGACGCTCCATGATGACCGGCAAACAAGGTCCAATTCCGGAGCCAGTGGCAACAAGAACCACCTTCTTGAACAGTGGCGCGACTGCGAGCACACCAGAAGCTGGAGTGCCGCGGGTCCAGATGGATGTCGGAGGGTTCTCGATGATTCGTTTTGTCCAGTCACCGGCCTTTGAGACGACGATGGAGAAGCCCTTTCCATGGGGCTCAGGGATAGCGGCAAATGCATGCCATTCGATCAGAGGTCGATCGGTGATGCGAACGCCTCGTGAAGTGCAGGGTCCAGGTGTGCAAAAGTCGAAATGAAGACGAACAGCATGTTTCGACAGGGGCTCGGGGACAACCTTGACACGACGGAGCCTCACCCACGGTAACGCAATGCTGACAGTTGTCAATGCCACCAAGTAAATGGTAGGGGACTTTGCAAGTGCTGGTCCCACGGGCCCTGGCGTAGTCGCTATTGTCGATGCAACAACATGAGTCCAAACCATGGCCACGGTGAACCATCCAACGAAGCGATGCGCCCATTCAAACTGGTCGTGCATCTTGATACGCACAGAAGGATATGCCATAACCAAGATGAAGGAAAGAGTAGCCATGATGACATATGTCAGCGCAAGGACAAATGCTTTGATGGGAGGTGGGTTCTCCAGGGCAACATAATCGCGGCTCGAAGTGACAGTAAACATGACCCACCACGCCGTCGCAGAAACAGCACAGCCTGAATGAACACCGCCGTTGTGAAAGACGCGCGCGAAATGCCGTCTGATGCTCAACGGCAAGGAAGTCGGGACTCGGGAACAGAGGAAAAAGATGGCGTTGACGACGTAGTCCTGACGAACAAGGACCGCGACGAGAAGGTTGGCGGCCACGGCTGTAGCCAAGTGAGAGGCTTGGGGCGAGAAGTTGGTGTTGCGACTTTCATACAAAAGAAAAATGAGCACGACGAGGTTTGCGATAAAGATGAAACCGAAAAGCTTGCGATAAGCTGAAAGAGCACGATGGCGTAGCCAGCGCCATCCATGGAAGCCATTCTTGGCTGGCAACGCGTCTTCTTCTGATTCGACTTCTGTAACGTCGATAATGATATCTTTCCCATCCTTCTCCAGGTCTCTGGAAGAACCAAAGTGCTCGGCGTCCACGAGAGTCCCATCGCTCGAGCTTCCCATTGAACTGCGAGGTGGGGACGGCCACATTGTCTCTGGACGGGGCTTCTTGGCTGGGACTTCGGGTGGTACATCTTCACTGTCTGTGGCGAATTTGTACAGAGCTCTCTTGTCGACCTTGCCATTTGGAGTGAGCTCCAGAGTAGGCAAGTGCTTCCAGACGGTTGGAACGGCATAGAAGGGCTGGCTGACGCTCACAGCCCTCTTCAGCTCACTCTCATCGATCCTTTCGTGAGCAGAGTAGAAGCCCCAAAGCTTGTCTTCGATCTTGAGGGCGCAGCCCTTGATCACGGAAGGAGTTGTTTCGATGGAACGAGAGACGCCATCGAGCTCGACTCGGAAGCCCTGGATTTTGACCTGGTCGTCCTTTCGGCCGAGGGGTAGGAGGCTGCCATCTTCAAGCCATCGAGCGAGATCACCAGTGTTGAACATCATGCGACTGTGTCATGTTAGCTATACTCAAGATTATCTTGTAGCAGTGATTGCCTACCCGTCTTTGGTGAACTTGTCTGGCTTGTATCGAGTCTTGGTCAGGTCCGGCAGACCAAGGTATCCTCGAGAGACTCCATCACCACCAGCCCACATAATGCCTGGCTCTCCGATCTTGACGGGGTTCTCGTCGTCATCCAAGATGTAGACATTCGTGTTAGGATTGGGCTTGCCAATCGAGAGCGTCCTGCCCGGTCTGTGAAGGTGGGCAGTGTTGAGGATGCTGATCTCGGTAGGGCCACAGACGTTCCAGAACTTGACATATGGCGCCCACTTTTCAGCGAGGGCCAATGGGCAAGGCTCTCCTCCGACTGCAATTGTCTTGACGTTTGGGAAATCTTCGACTCGGGGCATGTATTTGAGGACGACCGAGGGGGTTGCGATGACTGTGTCGACTCGGCGTAGGCAGTCCGTCCATGGTTCAAGGCCGCTACCTCGGATGTGGAGGGTGCCGCCGTTCATCATGGTACCTAAAATCTCCCATGCGCCTGTCCGTTGTTAGATTGGGTCTCTTGTACTCGTCAGTTGACTTACACATGTCGAAAGCGACGTTCAATTGTTGTGCCACATTACTACCGACAGTGATACCCAAGCGAGAAGGCTCAGCAAGGAGTGTATTGGTAACACCACCATGGCGAACATCAACACCCTTAGGTCTTCCGGTAGTGCCTGAAGTGTAGATGACATAGGCTCCGTGGTCCGGTCCAACATCGACCATCGGGTGCGCTGAGTTACCCTGTCGCCAAAGTCTGGAGTTTCGGTCGAGATCAATGACATCGACCAAACCCTGGCGTTGACGAGGGATGCTGCGCACCACCTTCTCGCGGAACTTGGGGAGACAGATAACGACCGGGGCATTGGAGTCCACAATGTCGAAGCCCAGTGTGTCATCAGTGACAATGCCGCCGTCCAAAGGAATGTATTGTCCGCCAGCCTTGAGAACGGCAAGGATAAAGACAACCATCTCAATACAACGGGAGTACACAAGAACAACACGATCGCCAACCTTTAGACCAAAAGTATTTCGTAGCTCGTTGGCAAGCATGTTGGCCCGGCGATTGAGCTCGCGGTATGTGATGGTAGTGCCATCATAGTGTCGAACGGCAGTAACCTCGGGATGCGCCAGCGCAGCGGCCTCAAAGGCATGATGAACAACATTGTAGGGAATGGATTGGCTAGGACCTTTGCTGAATTTATTAAAGAGTACTCGATCCGCCAGGGAGAGGTTGTCAAGAGAATGGAAAGAAGAAGAAGCAGACATTGTGGGCGTTTGGCCGTGAGTTTCCACCACGACACGGGACAGAAAATGACAGCAGTTGAGACATGTTTAAGTAACTCTTCACACGGCAATTAAGACTCTTACCGAATGTGTTAAGTGGCAACCCGAGGTTGTTTGTTTTGGTTCCCTTCTGTCACTGATGACGACTACCAAAACCCTTGCACATAGCTGTAACAATAACGTTGAACTCCTTGCCCCCTGAGCCCCAGCGTCTATAGTCTCGTCGGTAATCTCTGTCATGAAAAAGTCCGGGGCGGAATTATCTCCAAGTAGAAAGTTGTTCCGCTTGGTTCTGTCGTATAACCAGGGCCCCTGACCCACGTCATGTTCCAAGCTAGAACGTTCGGAGCAGTGACACCGAAACGGAGATCGGAGAAGAACATCTAATCTAGAAAGTAGCAGATTAAGCGAAACAGGCCACCCTTCGGAGTGGACCTTTCTTTTGAAACCTTATTGCCGTGCCTGTCGATATTCTCAAACTTTGAGTGGCGGGGCTGGTTTCAACTCAGGGATCTCGCATCTTGATTGTGGATTTACTTGGCATCTCTTGGAAATCAGGCGAGCTGAAGGAGGAACTGTGGTCGTGCACGGGGGCGGCACTTTTCGAAACAGGAGTTACAAACGTTGTTTTGAAGCAGACGTTGCATCAAACGTCAAACGAGCTGTAACAGTCCTGGTTATTTCGTCGTTTAGTAATTGCTTACCACGGAACCCGTTACTTCATGCTTAACGACTCTAACGATAAATATAGCCATTTATAGTTCATTTAGCTTTAGAATCCAGTCAAGAAACCCATCATCTCTTACCACGCCTGCATCTCTGTCTCTTAAACCACCTAACACACACATACTTCTCACACGCAAGACGCAATGGACAACCTTCAAGATCTCATACTGAACGTTGACGATGACAAGAACATTGCGGTGATCCAGTTCAATCGACCAGCTAAACGAAATGCATTTTCTCAAAACACAATCAACGAACTAGTGGCAGTTCTTGCCCATCTTGATCACCTCGAGACAGTTCGCGCAGTTGTTATTACTGGTCAACCAGATGGCCATTTCTGTGGTATGTTGCATTCCGATCCCAGCAACCCTCGCCGCGTACTCTAGCTAATTGTCTCTCATTTCAGCTGGGATGGATCTCAACGAGCTTGTCCAAATATCCACAGCCAAAGGTCACCAACGGGCCTTTCTCAAGGATCTTACAGATGCTTTTGCGAGTTTCTCAAAACCCATTATCGCCGCTGTTGTGGGATATGCTGTAAGTATAGTCCCCGGCCTCCGCTTCGTCACATCTAACGTGAGAGTTTCAGCTGGGCGGTGGATTCGAGATTTCACTAGCTGTAAGTAGAAACACATTCTTCGTTCAAATGCTCTCGACTCATCATTTAATTAGTGCGATATTATTTATGCGGCTGAAGATGCCATGTTTGGTCTCCCAGAAGTCAAGATTGGGACGATTCCTGGCGCTGGTGGTACACAGCGGCTGGCCCGGGCATTGGGGAAGCACAAGGTCAGTTTTCGGCGCCCATAACACCCTGTCTGTTTCCATGAACGACGAATGAAGATGAACTGACTATCCCAGGCTATGGAGTTCATTCTCACTGGAGATCCTGCGAGCGGCTCAGAATTTGAGCGTCTTGGCGTCGTCACCAAGGTATTTCCGGCATCAGAAGTCTTACCTGCGGCCATTAAGCTTGCGCAAAAGCTCTCCAATCTGTCAGGCCCCGTTGTGCGGATCGCAAAACAAGCTGTCCTTACTAGTAAGTGGGATTCACCTCAGGGCTCGAAGAAGCATTACTGACTATTTCTAGCTGAAAACACGACACTAGATGCTGGGATGGTGCACGAGAAGGCGTTGTATTATTCGACCTTTGGCCTCGATGACTTTCAAGAGGGGATAAACTCATTCCTGGAAAAGAGGAAGCCTACTTTCCGGCATTCCTAGATCTAAATAAAAGAAGGAGAAATATGAAGTATAATGTTGGTATATATAGTAAACCTGAGGCCGTTAACCTTTTTTGCCATGTGGTCCCTGTGCGCTTTGTCGACGAATACGGATCATATCACATGGAGTGTAAGGATATATGCCTGCCTCCGACGTCTTCTTCGCTATCGCCTTTGTTCTTTTTTCTTTTCATACTGAAATCTGCGTCCACCCAGCGGCCTTGGAAAGCGATACCAGGATGATAAATCGTGAGACACAAACAGGCGACAAGAATCATGGTTCCTTCGAGGATCAGGAATGCTGTCTCACTTTTGGCAATCTTGCTGTCGAATCCTTGGCTTAGCTCTGCCACCCGGAAAGCTGTTCGTATCAATACTGCCAGAGTTGAAATACCGAGGACTGTTTGTTTGTTAGCCATCCTCGCTGTTCTTGTTGTTCCGTAGTCGGTACCTACCAACGCAGAACATCTTGAACTTGGTGGAGAGTTGTAGAGTCTTGAAGTCATTGCTCCATTCACCCCTGGCTCGACGAACCGCCACACCAAACTCCAGACACAGCGCCCCGTATACAACGATGCCAATAAGATGAATCGAAAGTCCGGCTTGTAGAATCTTGAGTCCCGTGTCCCACATGCTCGGATCATCTCCGCCGACAAGAGCTCCTCCACCAGATTGTAGCAAGAGGGCAAAGAAGTCGAGTAACATGAAGACGGTTGTGTAGACCATCGGTCGGAAACGCGCTAGGTGGGCTCCGTACACGGTGATGATGCGAGCTAGGCATAGGTAAAGGGCGGCACTGAGGAACGCAGGACCTATTGTGAGAGTGACGATGTACCTAAAATAGGTGATTAGTTGCCATAGGAAATATGCAAGGGCAATACGGACATGAGAAAGAGATCTTTTCCATAGTGCAACCCGACTCGCGATGCATATCCCAGGATTTCCAGCACGAGGGCGCAAAACATGCCAAAGAGGAAACCCCAAGTTTTGTGTCGTATACCAAAGTATATTTGGAAAGGGATCACAATGGAAAAGGCGATCAAGAAGAATAAATTTCCTCCCAACACATATTCGTGACGCATCGTGGAGCCGGGCGAGAGAGACGACACTCGAATAGAAAAGGCGAAAAGAACAAGGTAAGATCGATGAAAGAGAGTAAGAATTAGTGAGTTAGCCTACAAAGGGATGCCGTTTCCATCTTTAAATCATCTGATTCGGTTGTGCTCGCGTCCATTGAAAGTAGCTGTCACTCGCCTAGAGGGAACCCGATCGCTTTTAAGAGCCGATGAAGTCATTGCGTGGAGGGGCTGTTGACGTTTTACAAGGCGTCCTGCCTGGTCTTGACGTATCCATTTTCGTGATGAACCCGATCGGTTTTGAAATGATGGGCGTCAAACTGCCGAACAATCATGGCCGGTCTAGCCTGAAAAGGATCTTGATTCGAGGCCAAGATTCATGCGTGGCGGTGCGTTTCTTGGGAAACATAAGCAATATTTATAAAATGCCAGTCTCTCAGTCAATGTCTGCCACAGCTCGAATCAATTTCCTTTCCCGGCCTCCATGATTGTCGGGACAGGGATCGTGAAAGTGGACCAAGTGGGCTGAATCTCGAATGGATTTCCTCTTCTGGACACGCGTGTAACCGTCCAAGATGAGGCTTAGCAACAGGATCCGATCGGACTCTGGGATGAAATGATAGAAGAATAGGCTCTCTTGTAAATTCATTTACTCGTTTTTTCAAGCTTACTCTTCACATCCCAACTTTCTCTGCATCGGAAACCATGGCGGGGGAATTCAAGTTCCGACATGGCATAGCAGCCACACAAATCCCAATCTTCTCCGTCTTCTTATTCTTTGGTACCCTCTTTTACTTCCAAAAGAAGAATGGTTGGTTCAGTATTGCCTTGTTTTCTATTATTCGTCTTACTGGAGCGAGTTGCATGTTGGCGACTCTGACAAATGGTTCGTACGGGGTGTGGGCTGCTGTCTACGTATGCGAGTCGCTTGGTTTGGTCCTCTTGACTTTTTTGCTGCTCAATATGCTACAGCGAGCGTGAGTTCTATAGTGCATTACTCGATATCGATCAGTGGCTAACAATTTCTCTTAGGAACACATTCGTGCAGGTCCTCACGCCGTGGCATTTCCGCGTCCCTGAGCTCATCTGCTGGGCAGGCATGGGCCTCTCCATAGCCGACTACGCCACAGCAAGCCAACGAGAAGACGCAGCGAAGCCTGGAGGTCTCGCCCAAGCCAGCATGGGTTTATTTGTGGCCCTATACGGCTGGTCGCTTTTACTCGCCTATTACCTAGTTCAAAGGTGGTCGTCAATCCCTGAAGATGAACGCCGAGGGATGTGGAGCTTTGGAGCTTGTGTTCCTTTCATGGTTGTTCGGACTACTTACAGTGTGGCGTTCACGGCAACGGGCGATGATAAGTTTAGTGCTGTGGTTGGAAGCCCTTTCATGTACCTTTTCATGTCACTGTTGATGGAGACGGCTATCCTTAGTATTGTGACATGGGCTATCTACACAATGCCTCGACTGGATGCAAAAGCTCCGAAGGCTTCTGTGGAAGGCGGATCATACAGAATGATGGACATGCGCGATGAGAGATGAGAATAGATTTACGAAGCCTATTTGAATATTTTACTCTGTCATTCACATCGGGTCAATTTCGTATACAAAGGTGCCGACCCCGTCTGCTCTAATCATATCCTTACTCCCGCAACAGGCTCAATGCAACCCTTCGGAACTCGGGACCGAATTGCAATATTTCCTTCCAAGACTCAGGAATAGCCCCCTCTCCATCCCTAGCACCTAAAAGTCCACCAGCAATAGCCCCGTTAGTGTCCGTATCCTTGCCGATTCGAACAACATCAACCAAGTTATCTTCGAAACCTCGCTTGTCGAGAACGGCAGCGACGGCAAGACTCAGAGATGCGAGCACATAGCCACTGCAGCCTCCACGTAGTTTAGACGATGGCCCTTTCTCGGCCATGGCGGCAACGTCGAGCGTCTTTGCCAGTTCAATGGCGTGATAGACCTGGCCAGATGCTGACCCCTCCAGCGTCTTGGCGACTTCCTGGCCGGCGGCGACAGCATCGGCTGGGCTCTCTTGCTCAATCAGCTTGGATATCATGGTGTTGTAAGCCGCGCAAGCAATGGTGCATCTCTTGTCGTCGTGAGTAATCTTGCTGATGCGCTGACTCTCAGTGATCAACTTTTGAGGGTCTGTCTGGAACAAGCCAGTCGGTACACATCGCATCAAGCTACCGTTTCCAGCACGTCCTTCACCGGCTCCGGCGCGATCGGGGTTTCGCGTGTGTTCATATTTTTCCAGGCCATTTGAAGTAGCACCTCCAATATCTTTGGGATAACTTCCAGACTTTCGGCCCGGCCAGTCGCCGTTCAACCACTTGAGGAAGTATTCACCAGCGAGACGGGCCACATCATCGCCAGGCTTTGCGTCAGCATAGGCGAGAAGTACTCCACGGGTCATGTCGGTATCATCGGTGGCTGCACCAGCTGGCCACCCAAAGTGTCCTCCGCCGATGATTTCTCGGAGACCACGAGGATATTTACGGGCGATTTGGGCATGGGACATGAATTCGAGGGGGGCGCCTAGCGAGTCGCCGCAATGGACACCCAGTAGAGCACCAATGACTCGAGACTCGCGAGGAGAAAGTTCTGCGTCTTGAGAAGAAGCCATGTTTGAGATGGTGTGAGATGGTGTGAGATGACGATGTAAGAAATGAATGATTCAAGTGAGACAGTTGAACAACGCGTCTGCTTACTTTCATGACTTGGTGCACGTGATCACTGCTGCCTAAATTGGAGGCGGAGTAACATCCACCATTAAAAGTGAGTCAGACAAATATCATGGTCTATTCATTCTGTTTGATTTAAGCAGGATATTCTAATAAATTGGCACGCCTTATTGCCTTGGCAATTGTGCTGAGTAGTGGTTCTGTCGTCAACCCAAGGTTTCACATCGCTGGTCTTGGCGTGCGGAGAGTTGCCACCAAAGTGACGATCAACCTCAGAATAGGGTTAAGATATGGTTCAACTCTAAAAAGTATACTCGAGCAGATAACTAAGCTGACGTGAGATGAGTACAGTAATCAACAGCGTTAGACTGGTTGCCCTGCCCGCAAAGGCCTTATAGATCTCGATACCCCGCGATGATGATGAAATATTCCCCCTCTCACTTACGCCTCCCTTCTTAGACGACTTTTGAGCTACTACAAGCATAATAACAACCATGACTTCAGGTCAGGACGCTGCAGGACTCAGAAAAGCCATCGAGGCGACTACGCGAGGATTCATCGCGGCATACAAGGACGGCGCGGAAGAAAACAACCCTGCAATCATCAACCGAAACGTCGCTGATGGCTGCACCCGGCACCTGCTCCCAGCCTCTCTGCTCAAAGCCCTCGGTGCTCCACCAGATTTTGTCATTGACAATGCCGAATACGAAAGACTTTTTGCCCAGGACCTCGAAGTTGGCGGTGTTCAGAGAAGCGACATTTCCAACCTGACCATCGACGTTGAAGCCCGGAAGGCAGCTGCAACAACTGTCACGGACATGGTGTGCAAGGATGGCGAGACGATTGTCATGGAGCACTCTTGGTTCTTGAGTTTCAATGAGGATGGATCCAAGGTCACCAAGGTGGTCGAGTTTTGTGATGCGGAGTCGGTTCACCGGCTCATGGCTAAGAGTAAACCCAAGGCTGATGAAAAGAGCTCGTGAAGGCGTTCGGATGGCTCGGAGGAAGTTGGTTTACCTGAAGAGACTACAATTCTTGACTGTCAGGGGCCAACCCGCGTTTTGGATGAACCGGCGTACAATGAAGGGTTCGTTCGAACTGCCTCAACGCTCTTGCGGTCTCCCATCCACTTGAGAGGCAAATTCCAATGACAAGATCCACCTTTGTGTCATGAAAAGACTATTTCTTCGTATAAGATATAAATATGACCCTGATCGTCGGGTTGTGGGGATAAAGAGCGATGCCGATCAAGGAGGTGTCTCGACTAAACACTCCGTGCTATCTTGAAACATGGCAGACTCGTCACCCCCACCCCCTGCAATCTCCCATATACGCAACTCTCCAGCTCCTCTCGACTTTAGGATGCGTCAGCAATCATCTTGATACTCCTTTAGATGGAAATATTGACAAATCAAGGGCATGTAGTTGACATTTATACCTGGTGCCTCTATGATAGAAATGAGATACTATATTGTTGAAATTAAGGGTGCTGACATTTGTAATGATATGTTAACTTCCTCTATTCCATATATATATATAGAATATTTAAATGTTTACGAAGGAGTAATAAAATGTCACAGGGTAGCTGTCTTTCTTGTCCAGAATTCCATTTCTTGCTTCGTGAGGCGCCAGGCTACTTGCAGCCTAACCAAGAACGGAAAGAAAAATAAACACAAGAAGCATAACCTTAATCCCATGCTTAGTATTTACCCTTAAAACTTAAACGAACCACCTCTAATGTCTCGAGAAGCGCAATGAGTGTGGTTTATCCAGCGCCATGCATTTCACGTCAAACATAGGGCAGACTGTGATGTTGTGACAAAGGTGCATCAGCTAAGGCCTCAATTCAGGCCAGACTGCCCATGGGCCAACAGTTCCTCCAACCACGTCAGGCAGAGTGTGATTCCAAGCTTGACGCCTCCCACTTGCCGGCCTGGTTGCCGCTGATTGCACTTGATTGGCGGCCATGGTTGAGAGAATACGACATGGAATTTTCCGCCCGCTTCTAATTACTACATGGAGATAAGCTTACAGAACGTTGACGGTGACAGTCAAGTTGGCCGACGACGATCTTAACGTCGAGTCAGGATACTATTATCCCTCGTGGGTCCATCCCGATTCCCCGTCAGGGCCGTCAGTGTGCTCATTTGTCTCCTACAGTGGGGAGTTTGGACAATGGGTCCACCTCCTGCTGGTGCCTTGGGCTGTCATGATGCGTGAGATGCTTCAAGATGCTTCAATCTGATAAAGAGAGCTGTTGATGGGGCTGCTGTCTTGGCTTGATCACAAGCGAAGGCTTAAACTTGAACCATTATCCTGCTTGGCAGCGGGTTCAAGAGCTTGGCTTTCAGATCCCGCAGATGAGGCGATGGAGAGATTCTCGGAAATAATCACTGACAAGCCCACTAACGCGATCCACGACTGTCACCGTCGACCCTTGATAGGGGCACGTTTCAGCGCGGGAAAATTCGTCCTGACTGTCGTGTTAGCCGCTCTCGCTTGGCAGGGGTCAACTTGGCGTGATAGGTGGCATTTCCGATGAGCTGAAACAAGCTTCACGGCATGTATCAATTAGGAATTTTACCGTTTCAAACAGTGGGGACGTTTCAGGCACGGTTGTTCCATGGCTAGGTAGGCGAGGCGAGTGTGTTTACGCGAGGAGGCTCTTGATGTAACCTCTCAAGGCCAAGTTATGTCCGCGAATGATGACTGAGGAGTGACCTGATTTACAGACCGAGATCTGATGTATAAAGGTGCGGTGACATCTCGTCCATCTCATTCTTTTTGCTCCTCGTCTTCACCAGTACTTTCATTGTTCATTCCACCTTCTTCTCTCTTTTTTTTTTGACAAGCTGTGCTTGATCATTCTTTCGTTTTTCACTCTTACAGCACAAAGTTTC
Source organism: Ascodesmis sphaerospora (assembly GCA_027569015.1). Lineage (NCBI taxonomy): Eukaryota > Fungi > Ascomycota > Pezizomycetes > Pezizales > Ascodesmidaceae > Ascodesmis > Ascodesmis sphaerospora. Next base: position 211,855 of record JAPPUR010000034.1, on the reverse strand, counting down.
AGACCGGTCTGATACCAATCCTTCTCTCTTTTCTACATCAACAAAAAAAACAACCCTCTTTCCACCATCAACATGCAGTACCGAATGATCATGGCGGCCGCTCTGGCCCTTGGCAACTTTGCCAACGCCATGCCTGCCCCTCCCCAGATCACCAAGGCCCCCAAGGCTGATCTCTCCAAGCGCCAGCAGCCCAACGCTGCCGGCAGCAGCGTCCTCGATGCTCCCATGACTATCGCCGCCGGCGAGACCTTCGATGGTAAGAATGTCATGTTCGACCGTGGTGTTTCCTGCACTGGTCAGGAGGAGGGCGGTGACTCGGACGCCGTCTTCATCCTGGAGGCCGGCGCTTCGCTATCCAACGTCATCATTGGCCCCAACCAGATTGAGGGTGTCCACTGCAACGGTGGCTGCACCATCACCAACGTCTGGTGGGACGCTGTCTGCGAGGATGCCTTCAGCATCAAGAAGCAGGCTGATGGCGAGACCACCACCATCAACGGCGGTGGTGCCAAGGGTGCTGAGGACAAGGTCATCCAGCACAACGGTGGCGGTACCGTCGTCATCAACGACTTCACCGTCTCCGACTTTGGCAAGCTCTACCGCAGCTGCGGTAACTGCAAGTCGATGCCCGCCCGCCACGTCAAGGTCACTGGTGGTACTGCCAGCGACGGCAAGGTCCTTGTCGGCATCAACCCCAACATGGGCGACACTGCCAGCATCTCTGGTGTTAGCGTGACCAACGTCAAGGAGCAGTGCGTTGCCTTCAAGGGTGTCACTGACGGCAGCGAGCCCGAGAAGGTTGGCAGCTGCGACGCCGAGGCTGGTGCTGGATCTGGCTCCGACTCTGGCTCCGACACCGGCTCCGGTGATGCTCCTGCTACCTCTGCCCCTTCTGATGCCACCCCTACCTCTGGCAGCGGCGATGAGGAGGCTGCTCCCGTTGAGTCCGCCCCCGTCGAGTCTGCCCCTGTCGAATCCGCCCCTGTCGAATCCGCCGAGCCCACAGAGACCACTGGTGATGACGAGTCCAGCGACGACAACAACGACGAGTCTGGCGATGACAGCAACAACGACGAGTCCGGTGACAACCAGGAGTCCGACGACAGCAACAACGAGGAGGAGTCTTCCGATGACAGCGATGAGTCCGAGAACAAGGACGAGGAGGTCGAGAACCAGGAGCAGACCGGCGACAACCAGCAGACTGGTGGCTGGAACTGGGGCTCTTGGTTCAACAACAACTAAGCGTTCTCACACTCGGGGCTTTTTAAGCCTACGAAGGAGTGAACGGATTGGTATTCACAAGCTTCTACCCGCTCAGGGCGAAGTGACAACGAAGCTTTCTTTCAGTGCTATATATACCTAGACAAAAGTACATAACCACTAAATAATAGGTGCTGGCCATAACTTGATGATTCGTACTGCAAGTGATGTATCGTGAATGAGGACAGTTTAACAGAGTGCTGGGGTGATGGAGGGGGAGGAGCTGCAGAGTCAGCGCCACTCTATACTGGGGGTAATAAGCATAGCCAAAAACAACAACAGCGCAGAGCCCAACTGTAGTGGTGTTCAAGCGAGACGAGAGGGAGGGGCTAGAACATAAAAATGGCAAATGGGAACCATGGGGTTACCGGAATAATGTTGAGTTAAACGCCACATGGGCGGTATCGCTCTGTCAACAACCATGAAGAAAGGGAAGAATCGAGATTTACCCAAGCGAAAACAATCTGCCTCGGCTCACGCGATAGGCGCTCGTAGGTAAAAATATGCATACCTAGTAAGGTTAAAGTAATAACGAGCGCAGATCGCATCTGGACCAAAACAAGCCACAAAGCCGTGGCTGGCTGAACGCTGAGACTTTTCTCTCTTTACAACTCACGGGACTGGTCAATTGCCGACTTGAGGCTTGAGGGCTAGACCGTCGGATGTAAGCACTTCTTAGTCACACGGCGCAGCCAACGTCTTGGCAGCTCTCGCCTGGTAAGGCCGAGACACTGTAGGAATGCGATAGTGCTTCTTGGCCTGCTTTTGTGGTCGCTTGTCTGGGCAATCGAGGTTCAGCTCGTCCGCCACTGCACTTCTCAGCTTTGGAAGGCGTTCAGCCACTTTGATTCAGAATGGCGTTGCGAAAACTCAACTTGGCCCCTTGACTCCTTTTTGGGGTTTAAAGGCAGGGTGTGTTTTCCTTTCTGGTTGTTTATTGAGTTGGCTGTAGACTGGTGGTTAAGTTCATGCTCGACATCGCCCTAACCTCTTGATCCCCTCTGGTATCGTCTTTATCCATTCTGTATTTCGATCGAGGGCTCTCGGCGCTTGATTGATCATGTACCAGCCAAACAGCCCTTACGGCGCGCCGCCTGTAAACTATGGCTACCCACAACAGACACCCTTCTCCGAAAAACCTAGCAATCCCAACGATCCAGCCTTCGCGCCCGTCACCGTGTCCACTCAAGAGCAATACCCCCCGCATACGACACCACCCGATAAGAAGCTCACGCGTTCACGATGCGGCTTTGTCACGGCTGGCTTCTTCTTCCTCGCCCTGTACTCGACCGTTATGAGCGGTCTCTGGCTCGCGACAGCCATTGTCCAACCGCGATGGGGTGACATAATCTCTGCCAAGAAGGGACGTCTGTCGCCCTCGAATGCGGCTTTGGTCTCTCAACTTCTGAGCAAGACGATCGAGATTTCCTTTGCTACTGTGTTCATCGGATACCTCGGACAGGTCCTAAGCCGACGCGCCATGGCTTCAAACACAAAGGGGATCACGTTGGCGGATATGACCATGAAGAAATGGGTAGTCCAGCCTGGCTCAGTCTTCACTCACCTCGGTGCTGTCTCGCTGGCTGGCTTTACCTTTCTTGGTGTCATGTCGTTTGCCGTCTTGATGGCCACCTTTCTTTACACAACAGCCTCGGAAGCCCTTGTTTCCCCAAAGCTCAAGTACAGCCCATGGAAGGATGCGAATCTGCAGGCCACGGTGCATACATGGTATGGTAACCCCGTATATGCAGCCAGGCAGTGCCAACCTCTTCTCAAGCAGAACCCCGGCTCGGACACTGATCTCTGGGATATGGAGTCGTACTACGAGTTTTTCAACTGCCTGATCCTTCAGTTTAGCTCCCAGTCGTCTCATGATGTGTACTCTTATCTCATTGATTGGAACAACACGGATGCTACCGGCATTGAGCTTGCCAACCGCCCTGCTGGAAGCACCATGGTAGACAACAATGTCACCATGCAAGCCTCCTGGGTTAACACCAAATACAAGGATGTTCCAGGGCTTTACAAGAAATGGGGGAGAATCATTGACAACGCCACCATTGCTCTTCCTCACCCTCGAGTCTGGGAAGCGTTCCGGTCGCCGTCGAATGGTATCCTCCAACCCGAAGATCTTGGAGGACTCGGTGGCATCAACATCAAAGCCCGCGTTTCTTCACCTACACTCAATGTACTCTGCGTCAACATGGACGGCAATGAGCTCCAGCCATTAGTCTCCGAAGCTTGGCCAAATGGCGAGGACAAGAACACTACGGAACGGAGGCAGGAGAAAGGGGACAAGCCCGGCAGCACTGTCGTTGATGACATATTTGGATGGGATGCTTCAAGTAAGCGAGGCCGTCCGCTATTTACAAAGGTAAGTGAACCTGAACCTCTCCTACTTGAATGTACCCGTACTGACGATTTGCATCACAGTACCCCGAAGACTATGGCATGGTGTTCCCTGACTCGGTTGAATCAGATGGTGCTACTCAGTACATTCTGACAAAAGCCCCCAACTTTGGGAACTACACCCTCTGTCAGTTACGGACTTGGCTGTCTGCCGACTGCTCCACTCACCTTTCTATTGGAGGCACACCGCAACCAGCATTGGAGGCGCGTTGTGCAGACACGACGGAAAAGGCAGCACTGATTGATGAAAGCATTGGGTTCTCTGTGAGTATCATCATTGATTCATCTCAGCCTAGTGTCAATGTGTTGATTGCTCACATCATGTTCAGGTCATGGGACCTATCCTAGCTGAGGCTCTCAAGCTATTCAACGTCGACACGATAGGCTTATCCAGCAACCCAAGTCTTGTGACACGGCTCACTCTTAAAAAGCCAGAGCTCCCGACTGACTTTCCCTCAATGGCCGAAGTTTTCTGCGTTTTCACTCTTGCATCATTAAGCAGCTCGGCTTTGGGAACAACCTTTCAACACAAGTGGGACTACGGTGCCTTCGATCCTCAATCGAACAAGGACTTGTTCCACGACTACGGCAGGGTGGAAGTATTTCACGCGTCCATCTCGAGCCAGCAATATACGTCTGGCCACATTGATGACTGGCAAAAAGCCTTCTATGCCGTTCTAGCCTTTGTCTTTGTCACCAACCTCATGTGTCTTCTCTACTTTGTCTTTCATTTCGGATTGGTCGCCGACTTTACTGAGTCAGAGAATCACTTCGCCCTTGCCATCAATAGCCCCCCGACTGAAAAGATGGTGGGAAGTGCTGTTGATGGCCCGCACAGAAGTCATATGGCTGTGCGCTGGAGGATCTCGGCTGTTGCAAACTCCAGTGGCTACTGCTTTGAGCCTGTGTCAAGTGAATCAACTGGGAGTACACAGACACAGTCTGGTGTTTACCAGCGAGTATCGCCACACGAATGAGACTATAGGCTGCAATTATTTATACATCACTTAATTATTCTCTGCCTTATCACATTATCTTGAGCTCCTCAATGGACCATTCTGTCCCGAAAACCTGCCAACCATTAAACTTGACTCCTAGACTTGAGGGGGAGTTGATGATTTGCTTGCTCAGCTCGCCGATGTAGTATGGCTAGCTCTGGGTTCAATCCGCATTGGCTCTGTCACGGATCATAGGCAAAAGTAAGCAGTCAGTAGGTTCTGGGAGTCCATGAGACCAAAACAAACACTGACATACAAAATGGCATGTTTTGCTGTCATCAGTTGTTGGTTGCTGGTTGCTGGGTTCTTCCTTTTGTTGCCTGTTAAACTGAAACGTGCCATTGCGGAGCTTTGCTAGGTAGGTACCTATAGAAAGGCTGCCAACAAACACAGCTGCTCGACCCTCTCTTCATCTTCCCATCTTTTCCTCACAAATTCATGCTAGCCTCTGCAACTCAGCGTTTACTGAGCATGACTGGACGTGGAAAAGGCGGCACACCGGCTCCTCCTCACCTCCCTCCACGGGACCTCACCCTCACAACTCGACCGGTGCCTCGAGAGCGTCATTTCGACGTTCGATCTGTGGGCCCTGGCGCCGCCCCAGACATCACCGACACCGTTGAGCCGCTTCCTGATTTGAAGGACCGAGCTGGCCCATTCTCTGCTCGTGAGAGATGCGGCGACGCAATGTATCTCCTCGACAAGCTTGACGGGCTGAGAGATCCGACCTGGGCTTCTATGTCTTTGCCACCTCATATACTAAAGCAGCAATGGATAGCGTTGAGCCGGCGGCACAGAAACTGGTTGAGATAGTGCGTCGCGCGTTGGTAGCCAAAGCTCATCCCGCCCTTGCCGCCGAGGCCTACAAGGGCTTCAGGTTGGACCTTGTTCAAGATAGACAGGCCTTAGACGGCGCATCCGACGACCGTATTCGCGAAGAGTTCAATGCTTTGCTGAGAGGGCACGGGCTATGGCCTGCTGGCTGCTCCCAGCGGGGCCCATTGAGGCCTCCTCGTCGGTTTGTGTGCTTCGTTTTCGACGAGGCCACGATTCTTGAGTTGGCAAGTCTTTTATTCCCACAAGAATTCAAGAATGACTACAAGGCTCTGGAGAATGTCACAATCAAGATCATTGACCGTGCCTGGCAGCGCCCCGAAAACGGCCGGGGCAGCTATTCGGGAGTCGATCGCTGCCCCGTCCATGGTCTTGTGGGCGTCTATCACATGACAGGAGATGGTGATTCAAGCAGCATGAAGGACATATATCCTATGAGTCGTTGCTTTTATTAAGGTGCATGGGGCAGTCGTACTAGGTCTGAGCTAAGCTAGGGGGTGCGTGGTTGAATGTCCCAAGGACTGTGTTAGCATCGGGTCGTGATGCTATGATGTTTTGACAATGTGTTTACTATAGTTGGAGACTGCCCCTTGATGGGTTAAGCCAGAAGACCGAATGTCCCAAGAATGAGAAAGTGCAGAGGAGACTGGAGACTGGACGATGAATGACACGACAAGGCATACAATCCTTCCACCGGGGTCGCATTCCAAACAAGAACGCCCCATGGCTCGAATAATGGAGGCTCAGAGCTCTTCGAAGAACTGGGAAGAGTTTGTATTCTTAGAAGAGGGCATCAACGCCGTCAAGGCAAAGGTGAGTACCGGTATCAACCTTTCAGCACGATTGGAGACCAACGCACTTCTTCTTGCCAGTTGTGGGCGTATTACCAGCAAGTGGAAGAGAGGGCGAAACAAAACGAACTTACCCAGGACGACACGGATTACCGCAAGGTTTTGACGGCCGTCCGCGTCGTCATCAACGTGTTCAACTGCATGAACCATCGCGATGAACACGCGTCCTGGACCAGGACGGCCAATAACATACACGCTGAGCTCGTCCGCGCCGACGAAGCATGGATAAAGCATTCCGACGACCCTTCATCAAAAACAGACTATAGGCCGTCAACTCAGTTTGCCGAATATTGGGATGAGTCCAGAGCCCATTTTTAGAATGATGGCCAGTGTAGGAAGGAAGTTTGTCGATATATCCCTTCGGGACTTGGATGCCCACTGGGCAGGTCGGCGAAGCAATGAGTTGGCGAGATATATTAGAAAGAAGATTTATGGCCTGCAATGTCATAGAGGAGGTATCCATATCAACACGTGCAGCTTGGATTATTTAGAATCGGGCTGGAGACTCGGCCAGGCGACGTCGATATCTGGGGGTGTATGCAACTCATTAGCAAAAGGGCAGCTTGAATAGAGCAAAGAACCTTGCAATTGTAATTGGAAATTTCGAGATGGGCTGAAAGAAACCTCGTTTCCATTTGGAGTCTCTTTTTCTCCGAGGAGAGAAGCAATGTTACCATCGTTGGTGCACACACAAATGGTGAAGTCAGAGATAGGTTGAAAGGCCCCATAGGACGAAGAATTGATGATAATAGTTGTAGCAACACAATACATTGTAAAGTCTGCTCTCCCAAGCGCAATGACAATGTGAATCTGGTCTTTCCCTGGGGCATGGTTGAGAGCTGAGTTTGCCACCCAGCTGAGTTCGCAATGTTCCCCGGGGCACGGAATGGGAGCGGGGTAGTAAAATAATCAAGATCGTATGAGGGGGAGAGATGTAACAAGATGGGGGGATAGAAATTTGATAATCGACGCTGTGTGTGGAGGCAGGTGAGCAACTTGGACGGCCTGGGGAGCCCTCGACAGGGGAGGGTATGGCGCTAAAATGCGCCAACGTGAGGCAATTGTGCCTCGGAGGATAAGGAAGAACTGGGGATGAGACTAGGGGCCTGGGAGTAGCGCACCGGAGCAAGGGAGACTTGGAGTCGGCGACCTGACGTAGTATTTTTTGTTTTATTTCTTATTTTATTCTGAATTCTCAAGCTTATTACCAATTTTCAAGCCGGCTTACCAAGGCAGCTACTCGGTTACATATGCAGCACGTACTCGGGCGTGTGAGGAGCCGTCTCCAACCCTACCATTGCGGTTACTTGGAGAATGGCTTGATCCTCGGTTGGCTTGTACATACACTGGCTTGACTCCAAACCATGCAGCCAATGAATGCGACTCTAATCTTGCCATGAGAGTTCTCTAACCCGGACGTTGCCGCTGACGCGCCATCTGTCGATAGATCGCAGTCGAGATCCAAGAACCGCCGAACATGGGACTTGATCCTTGCATTATCCACGGGCCACGGGAGATGGAAGACTGCTTAAAGTTGCGATAGCGTCATGCGGAGGCCCATTCTTCTTAGTTCGTCCCGTTCATGACTCGCCTTGGCCGCCTATCAGACAAGCCCCAATCCAACCTTGAGGGGTTGGATGTCACCCCATTCGCCCACACCGTTCACAGCCTCTGCGATGCGGGGAAATGGCAGGTGGTATAAGGCTCACGCTTATTGGGCCGGCGTTCTACGGCGAGCTGTCGGGGCACAAGCCGAGCTTGTCTTTAGAACACCTCCAGAACATACCGCCTTCACCCTTGGTCATATCGCGACTAGGGCCCCTGGCAGTGTGTCTCAAGCTGACGCTTTGATTAGGCAGACCGGGGGTGATTGTCCGACGTGCGGGCACTCTGACAAAATAAGCTCAGTTGTATTGTGGAGGCTTGTTTCACTGCAGGTTGGAGTAGAGCATCAACGTGGTGTCCCGCAGTTGAGCATCTAGACCTTCTGCTTCTGGCTAGATGTTCCGTCCATTCCGGGGCTCGGGCAGTTTCCATCTACCACTGACCTCGCGACCCCAACATTCCCCAGAATCCCCGGATTCTAGATGACCCCGGGATCCGACAGTTTCAGATGAGATTCTTTCAAGATGGAGTATAAAAGGATCCTAGTATCCTAGATGAACTTGGGACCTTCCCTCACCATCTCTCGCACAATTCTTCTTTGAAGCCTCACAGTTTACTACATCAATAAACTGCTTCTACAAGGGATCTTGTGGGAATCCCCTCACGATGACTAAACTTACCGACCCCAATGTCGAGCTTGGTGGGCTTGGAGACGAGAAGCCCACTGGCGTTCACCATGAGCGCATCCAGTTGCTTGCCAATTTGCCTGACCCTGACGCTGGCAAAAGTGACGAGGAACGCGCTGAGATTGTACGAATCACTCTCCCTCCAAGATTTATTCCTTCTGTGAACTAACTCTGGTTTGTAGGACCGAAAGCTCATGTGGAAAGTCGACCTTTGGCTTATCCCTTGGCTGTCCCTCCTCTACCTTCTCTCGTTCCTCGATCGAACCAATATCGGCAACGCTCGTCTCGCTGGCATGGAGCTTGATCTTGACATGTCAGGAACCGACTACAACTTGTCTTTGACCATCTTCTTCATCAGCTATGCTGTCTTCGAGCCCCTTACGAACGCGCTTCTGAAGCGGCTTACACCTCGAATCTTTTTTACCATCATTATTGTCGTCTGGGGCATCATCATGACGCTTATGGGCCTGGTAACCAACTTCAAGGGCCTTCTCGCTGCACGTTGGTTTCTCGGCGTTGCAGAGGCTGGTCTGTTCCCAGGTAAGGAACACTGAGAGCACCACTCAGAATCATAGTTGGCTGATTGTTGTCTGCCAGGCGTGAACTACTACCTCTCTTGCTGGTACAAGGGATCAGAAATCGGCGCTAGATCCGCAGTCTTCTTTTCTGCAGCTGCTCTTGCAGGTTCTTTCGGCGGTCTTCTGGCTGCTGCTATCGCCAAGATGGATGGCATTGGTGGCAAGCCAGGCTGGGCATGGATCTTCATCATTGAAGGTCTCGCCACGACTTTCGTCGGCTTCTTTTGCTGGTGGATGGTCTTTGATTGGCCGGAGAACGCTCGCTTTCTTTCCCCAGACGATCAAGTTCGGGTCCAGCGACGCATCATCGCCGACAGGCAGGGCAAGACGGCTGAAGACTTCGACAAGCGACACATCTACGAGGCTCTCAAGGACTGGAAGACATATGGATACATGGCCATCTATATGGGCTGCCTTGTTCCTCTCTACGCCTTCTCTCTCTTCCTCCCTACAATCCTTCGAGGCATGGGATACACAGGAACTCGAGCCCAGCTCCTGAGCGTTCCCCCGTACGCAGCCGCTGCGACGATGACCATTTCCATCGGCCTCCTCGCTGACAAGACGCGCTGGCGCGGATATCTCAATATGGTCACAGTTGTTGTAGGTATCGGCGGCTTCCTCATGCTCATTGCCACGTCGAATCCCAAGATCCAATATGCTGGAACTTTCCTCGGAGCCATTGGCATCTACCCCACCATTCCCAACACCCTATCTTGGCTCATCAACAACACCGAAGGATCGCTGAAGCGTGCCGTCGTCCTTGGCATGGTGGTTGGATGGGGCAATCTGAACGGTGTGGTGTCTTCCAACATCTACTTGGTTAAGGAAGCTCCTCGATTCTGGTCCGGCCACGGTGTGGTTCTTGGATACCAGGCAGTATTCCTCCTTGGTGGGTCTGTTTTTATGCACTTTGCTCTAGCAAGGCAGAACAGGATTCGAAGAGAGGGTAGGATGAACGAGAAATGGGATGCCATGACCGAGGAGCAGAGATGGGTTGCTGGTGACAAGCGCCCCGATTTCATTTACACGATTTAGTTGGAGGCAAACGGGCTTTCTGAAGACAATGTTGATAATTCCTTGTGTTGGTGCATTCATTCCAGTCTGAAAGACCAGGCTATATGGTACAAGTGGCTCGGTTATTTTGGAGATTTTATCCTTCCGCAAGATCTGAGGGTTCGGAGGGCCTGGGATGTAATCGGGATTTTCCATCTTGGAATCTCGCAGACTGGCCATAGCTATCACATCATGGCAAAAGAAGGGACAGCTGTTTAGAGATTACGCGAAAGACTCTCCATCATTCCTTTAAAACATGATCAACGTGTTCATTGTCATGTCTACCTAACCTTGAGACCCAATTCTACCCGCGAACTTTGGCAAAGCGCCGCAAACACGAATGAGCTTTGCCAGGTAAATTACCCTGGACATCCAATGACAAAGTCCAAGTTTTGCAGCTTTACCGTCGCTGTTGGTCGCCTCTTTTCTTACGGCGTCGGCAGTTGCATCATCCCCAAGGAAAGGTAGCTAATATATAAAAGTGTACGAGTGAGTATATTTGATATACTTCAAAGCCCCCCTAGGACTAAATTATATTATGATTAATCTGTAGTAAGACCATGGCGACCTAGGACTCAATGCCTTCTTCTGGTCCTGGCTTTGTTACTATTCTGCCGGGTCTCTCCGCCCATATCATGTCATGGCCGTGACATGGCTGTGCGCCTATAAAGCCCCGCCCCATTCTTCCTCTCTACTTTCTCTCGTATTTTTTCCCCTATTGCTTTTCCTTTGCCTCTTTCTTATTGATATAAGAACTCAGCTTTGGCTCATTAATCATACACGACTGTTTTAATATAAAGAACGCAAATGGGTATTTATGCCAAACTCTGCTTTGCTTTGCTTCGTGATAGCCACTAACAGTAACCTGCGTATAGCTATGATTCTGAGCGATGCCGAACCCCCGGAGGGATTATTTCTCGATATCTCCGTGCACCGAGTTCTCCACGACGTAGGAATACCCGCTGTTGAGCCCTGGGCTACCTCGTACATCGACGCTGTCCACGACGGAAGATTCGGCGATGCGATATGGGCACGCTACCACATCTTTGGAAATGTGATAGATGGTATGATTGAGCAATTGACTGTGCTTGAGAGCATCACAGAAGATGCTATGGGATACAAGAAATTTGCACCGGAAGATTATGCTGCGGCTGTGGCTTTCTATACAGATAGAATGAACAGTGCAGACACACACCCCGAGGTGATCGAGATAATCTTGCGTATTGACAAGGAGGATCTTAGTGGTGTAGACATTCCTGACGGCCTATAGAGCCTTTCAATCTGTCAATTTATTTGGTCGCAAGCTTGATCGGGACGACAAGCAGCTTAAGAGTGATGAGAATTGCGGTTCACTTTGGTATACCTAGGTTAATACACTTTTGCGGCATGAAGCTTCAATTTTTTCACTCCAAGCCATGTGCTGAACTTCCATAGACCAGATCTCTCACAGCATGCCCGACTTGGACGCGCCCAACTAATAATAACACGATTTCTGTTTCGTTTTGGTAGAGAAGTATCTTTTACGTAGTCTCATGTACCTCCGACCTAGAAACCAAAGACGGAGTTGATAGTGGTTCTCAAATCTTTTGCTTGGATTCTTTTTTCAACCACGAAATCGACCTGCCACTTCGAAGCAAAACACGGTGACCAGGTACTTTTTGCACTCCACTGTGATGCAGCCAGATTTGAACGAGCTGAAGCCGTTCGGCCCGAGCCGTTACTTGGTCAAAAGACTGCACAAGGCCAGGGGACGGGAGCCTCGGAGCAACCCAACAAGAAGCCCGATGTCTCTCATCTTGACTGAGACTCTCGTATTTACATGCTATGTCTGCAAGCTATCATGGAAGACCTCCGCTTGGTCAAGAGCATGAAGAAGGGGTGGGGGGGACTTCTGAGCGACCTAATGGAAATAACACGACCGTAACACAACTGACTCCTACGCAACCAACAACAGGCCATAGAAATACACATCTCGACCCATAGGCTTGCCCAGACACAGGAAATTCATGCAGGCAGAGTGTTGGTGTGAGGCACGCTGGTCTCGTAATCGCTTAGGGAGTATCCACTAGACCGTCTTCACCGTGCCGTGATAACCGATTCACAACCAACACCACAACCAACACAACCGACATGAACCATGTGAGTTGAGAAGGTTGAAGAGAAATTGGATGTTTTGGTCATGTTCGGGATATAAAAAGTCCTCTAAGGTTAATCTCCTAGACAAGATCAAAACATTGCGGCTCAGCCTGAACGTCTTCGACACAAAGCCTCATAAACTATATTTTTCCTTCTCTCAAGACTATTCAAGCCTGGAAGCATGATGATGTTGCATTTACTTCTGAGCTTCTTTCTTTTTGGGTTGAGCAACGGCGACAGCCTAGCTACCGGCATGGAATACACCGAACCCAACGAACCCTTATTTCTCGACATTCCCATCAGTCGTGTTCTTAATGACACCGACAACTTAGGGCTGGTTGAGCCTTGGGCCAGCAGATATGTCGCGGCCATCGACGAGAAGAGATTCGGCGATGCCTTATGGGCGCGTTATCACATTTTCGGGGAGGTTGTCAACGGCGCTGTTGGAGACACCAACTTGACAGTACTCGGCAGTATTGAGGAAGATGCCATGGAATACAAGGCCAATGTGCCGGAAGATTTCAGTCACGCCCTTTCTATCTATGCAAACACAAGCAGCAATGATACACATACCGAAATACTTGACCTCCTTACAACAGTCAGCCAAAAGGACACTACTCATCTTCAAGAACGAGCCACATTCGGAATCACCTGCAGCGCTGACAATCTTGCCTACCGGAACTCCTGTCTTCATCTGATAGAGTTCATGTCCGAGAGTCGAGAATATATCGGCGCGCATAATAGAGCAGTCACCTCATACGGCAACTGCTACCTGAGGGTCGGCCCAGTATCGCGTGGACCTGATATCAACAACTGGGTGGCTCACTCAGTAGCTAAGCTGATCGAGGGCCACTGCACGCGAGCATGTTGCAATCATCAACTCCGAACGTCGGGATGGTCGCCAGCAAACCGCAGTCACCGCAAGATTTGCCTAAGTCGAAAAGCATCAGGTTGTTCCTGATACATTGCCATGAAACTGAGGCTGTTTGAGTTGAAGAAGTTGAAATAACACATGCGTCTCTGGATCGGTGGTCGTAGGTCTCTTTTAGACCTCATCGATTCATGAAGTTTCAATTATGAGTCGAGACTGGTTATTGTAGCTTCATTGTTACCTTTGACTTCATACTTGGCCCATCTACTTTCCCCCTCATCGCGTGCTTAATCTGGAACGTCTTCCCCAACCATATCTATAGGGCTGTCCTCCACTCAGCCTGAATGTAACCCTTGTGCGGGGTGCTTGGTTTCGTGTAAATAGCTCGTTGGCCCCGCGCCCGCTTGTAGAAAAACAAGACTCTTTCAACCCTCCTTATGTCGCTTTAATTGGGTACGTAGTTCTATCATAGCCGCTGACCACAAGCTCGCTTTGACTAAACTGGAGAATCGTATCCCCTCACTCCTTTCGAGCTACCACTAGCAAACACAAGTCCTTACTAGACGTCGAACTCATCAAGACTTTTCTTAACCATCACTATCGCGCTAGGTTTCGTGTTCTAGCAGGTTTACAAGCAAGCATATGCGATGGAATTGCCACTGAAGACATATGATACAGTCGAGGCCGTGGAAGCCTTGGGGAGCACGACCGAGTAAGCGCAAACATTTCAGGCTCCCCTTCGCGTGCTGACTAGAAGATTTGTAGCCCAGAGCTGGCGGAGGCAAGACATAAAAGTTCCAGAGTTACCTTGTGCAACGCTAACGGAAACAGCTGATAGCCAATGGCACTGCCAACCCGATCGCGAGCATGTCGCTTCAAACTCTTGCCCATATAACTCGTCTTTATACCGTTCAATCACCTCCCCCTTCCCGAACCGAGTATACAAAGAACTTGACGATGCGCGATGGCCATGTCCACGAGATTGGAGTGTACAAACCACAAAGCTTAGCCAGAGGGCCTCTTGTCATTCTAATCCATGGAGGGGGCTTTTGTCTTGGACATTATTCTCACATTAGCTTCTATTCTAGGGCGCTGGCTGCTTTGTATGGAGTGACCGTTGTCAATATCGCGTATCGCTTGGCGCCAGAATTCCCCTTCCCTACCGCGCCACAAGATGTTTGGGACTCCCTTGTGATCTTGACGAGCTCAAACATGGCCGAGGAGCTGGGTTTAGGCTTATCCAGAGGATTCTTCATTGGTGGGACCTCTGCTGGCGCAAACCTCGCCGCCGTTGCAGCCCAGCAGTGGGTTAACCAAGAACTGTCGCCACCAATCCTCGGAGTTTGGCTCAATATTCCAATGATATTTGACGCTGCAATTGTACCTGAAGAACACAAAGCTCTCTGGTTATCCAGGAAACAAAACGCCGACGCAATGGTCATCAACGCCAAATCTCGGGCATATGTCTACAAGGTCTACAAGCCTGACATCCTATCGCCCGACTTTTCGCCTTTCAACTCCCCTAATCCTCACACGGGCCTGCCTCCAGTTTATATCCAAGTCTGCGGCCAGGACCCCCTGCGAGACGATGGCTTGGTCTATGAAAGAGTTCTCAGAGACCATGGTGTGAAAACTCGACTGGACGCGTATCCCGGCGTACCCCATGGCGCAGCCAACCTTTTCCCGACCTTACCCAGCTCCAAAAAACATCAAGTCGACGTTCTTAAGGGATTTGGTTGGTTGTTTGGCAAGGAAGTGAGAGATGAAGAATGTCAAGCCACAATAAAGGCGGGTTGGGAAGATTAAAGCTGATCTAGAAAGGGGTGTTGAACCGGGGAGTGTTCATATAGCCTCTTTTAAGTGTACTTCCAATATACATTAACTATTATTGGGCTGGAATGAGTTGGCTCAGGTTAACTGGTACCCTGACGTTGGCCAAATGAGGGACATGGCGGGTATAGGGTAAGCCATGAGCAGAGGACCGAAAAAGTAGAGAGGGTAGAAAGGGTAGTCAGCATATAATCCTTAGCTGATGAGTTGGCATATGAGTGTTTGAGCCCTTGGGGGAAATATTATCAGAGATATGATAATGACTAAGGGAATGTTTGGTGCTGAGAAACAACAAAAAGCAAGTTCTTATAGTGGCATTCAGATGAAAAACTGCGAGTGCAATGGATGTCATATACGTCGACGATTCACTTCACGGAAAAAGTATGCCAAGCGCAATTTAGGTATTCATTCTGAGCAGTATATAACAATCAAATAAAAATCAAAGCACCAAGAGAATCATGACTGTGCTGTTGAAACACAGTCTAGAAGTCAAGTAGAAGTCACACAAAAACACACTCTGTCCGGGGGTACTAGCCCAGCTTTGGATCCTCTCACGGCTGAAAGGACAGTAAAGGCATTAGACGCTAGGCTTGGAAAGATCAGCTTCCAGGCAGGCATCTAGTGCCAGCACTTGCCGAGGACGTCATTGGCGTTTCCGCCAAAGTTGACATCCCAAGCCTGCTTGCAGGTGTTTTCCCAGGGCTGTCCGTCGATGCCACGGCCGGTGCCCTTGTCAATGCACTGGAAGATAGTTTGTTAGTATCTGTAATGCAATCTACCGTTTGTCTCATCAAAACACTTACAGAGTAGCCATCTGGTTTTGGTTAGCCTCGAGTTCTCGTACATAGCAAGGGTATTGTCACTTACCAAAGTGGGTATGGATCTGGGTAGCGCCCCAGAGAGCGCAGGTAGCCTGGCTCAGGGCAACATTGTACTGTCCGCGAACATTGCAGCCGCAGTTGTGGTGCTTGGCAGCCATGGTGCTTTGCCAAGTCAGCTCAGGAAACATTGGGGAAATAAAGCGAGACTTACCTGCCGCCAAGAGCAAGAAGAACGAGAGCAGTGACCTTCATGTTGTCGGTTGGTGGGAAGCAAAGATGTTGCTAGTTTGAAGAGTGAGAAGAGACGATTTTGTTAGATTGATGAACTGTTGAGTGCTTGTGGAAAACGAACATGAACAGAGACGAGAGGGCTGGTCTTTATACTTGCTGGACTGTCTTGAGAAGATTATTCACGCAGAGCCGTCTTTAGACAGATTCAGAGGCCGGGAGAATTTGTCATTCGACTTGTCTTGATCAGAGTAGTTCGTGTCTCAACAGTTCTACGCTCATGACAAGTTCGATCCTTGCTCCAGGTGAAACTCAAACCAACCCCAGGGTCTATCATCACTATGCCTAGAAGAGGATTTATCGTATGCTATCCATTAAAGGAATTTTGCCAGGAATAGTTGAGACGAAAAGGCCAATTACAATCAGTGAGCTGTCCCGTAAAGGTTATTTCTACCTATCATAGAGCGAACAAGAAAAACGTGCCACGGTCGTAAGATTTCTCCCTCACTTCCGGCCGGCAGATGTCAGCAAAAATGAGGCTAAAGTGACAGGGAGAACTGCCGACTACCCGAAGCTAAGCTTTGGTAGAAGCATTAGAGTTTGTATACGAGGCATCTGGGCGTAGCAAAACATTGGACAAGCGTACGATACCCTTGCCCACGTGGGGTGTGGGGGCCCAAGAAGCTGGAAATGAACAAACGGGTTCCAAAAGTAGTAAAAGAAGTCGTCAGGTTACCCCTGCTCATAATATAGGGCTCACAGGGACGGGTAGACTAGCCCGGGTTTGTTACAAATGTCATCTGGTAGTCAGGGGACCGCATAACGCGTCTAACCTGGGTAGTTAAAGTTCATGGTAGACTTGACCAGCGAGATCCGCGACTTGCGTGAATTAAGGTACCATCGAGAGGATCATCATTTGAATGAATATCTGGTCCAGACCCGGATAACACGGCAAAGAAGCGTAGCTAGCTCCACGTGAGCAGCTTTCTGTCAGTCGATATATTCCTCCAATTAAAGTCAAAACTCAGAGTCAACAACAGCTCAACGCCAATACCGTCGTCTCGGTGAGCAACGTGCGACGAAATCCCTCACGATCTGCCTCAAAAACACCAAAAGAATTATTTCGTATTTTAGCTTTACAGGCATGGAACGAGCAAGGGGATGACATTCTGATGGGCGGCGTGAGGAAATCATCTCAGCATCATACGAACCGGGCGAGCAGAGTTTTCGCCATGACCAGAAAAGGGAAAAAGTTTGCAAGTATTGTAGTAGTAAATGTCGTTCCGAGTATCCGGGTTGAAGGCACTCGTGGCACAGAATCACAAATCGTTTGCAAACAGACGCGAAGACGCGTGTGTGGTCGGGCACTCGGATGAGAGTCGAGGCCGAGGATCCGCGGACCTGGATGGACATTTGTGCATCTCTAAGTTCTTAGACACACTTCCTGCTTACTGAAAGGCCTTGAATGCTATAAAACAGGGCTCTGCACCTCATTGAAGTGAAAACATCCAGCAACAACCATCAGCTACTCTCCAAAACGCCCAACAATCTTTCCACTTTACAATCAGTTCTTCACCGAAGCAATGGCTCGTATCTTCTTCCTTCTTACCACCCTGGCCGGCATGGCCCTCGCCAAGAGCGTCTCGTTCACTTCTGGTGACGCAACTGGCTGCATCAGCCTTTCCCACATCCAGGCCCTTGGCCAGACCTTCGACTGGCTCAACACCAACAGCACCAGCGATGCTTCTCTTCCCGCTGTTCCTGAGAAGTTCATCAATGCTCCCTCCGAGTGCATCCCTGAGTCCCTCTACGATCTCTACTTTGAGCCTATCGTTGAAATGGCCAAGAAGGAGGACCTCCTCGCCAACCTTGACTCGGTCCTTGAGTTTGTTGGCGGCGAGCACTCGATCCACAAGCGGGCCAGAAACTGCCCCCAGATCAAGGATGCCGCTTTGAAGAAGGCCAACTCTTTCAGCTGCGACAGTGCTCCTCACCCCAGCGCTTGCCGCTCTTGTGCCAACTTCTCGGGCATCAACTTTGTGGCTGCCTGCGTTGCTTGCGCTGCCAAGGCTAATCAGGAGAGCGTCTTCTGCTGCGCTGCCGCTGCCACTACTTTTGCCACCTACTACTCTCAGGTCTGCCTGGAGAAGTAACTGAACATACCAGCCGATTCCGAAACAACGGTTGTGTAGATGTGAGCGGGATGAACATGTGGGGAAAGAAGTGACGCAAGGCGATTTTTCTTTGTTGTTGAAGAGTCTGATGGATTTGATGGCCGTTTTCTGTCTTCTTAGATTATGCTTCAACTGCATAATTTCTTTATTTCCTCTTCTACCACATGTTTCAGTTGTTGCTAGATGTTCTCGTTCTAGCCCTGTATTTCAGTCATTACTGCTTCTACCCTAAATTGACGTTTATTCTGAGCAAACACTGAATTCTCCGGCAGTCCATGCATCCTTTGACATTCCCTATCGTAATATTACTCAAGTACCCTTTGAAAGTGTTTATAACAGGGGGAGTCTCTAAGTATTGGAAGGTTTAAGCTCGGTGGGCTTGTGCTATGAATGCCAAAGCGCCATTGGGCTTGCTTCGGTGACACTTAGAACCTCCCATCAGTCATACCACACGACATTAGCCGGCCCATTTTCAAGATCCAGATGAGCCGCCACTGAAGCCTTCTTCTCCTCAATTCTCCAAACTTCAACAAAGTTTTCTCCACTGTCTGTGATTGCAAAGTAGTCCTCGCTGAATGGGGCTGGCGAAACTGCATTGGCAGACCCTCCGCTGCCAGTCGTGGGTCGTAGGAATGCTTGTTTCTTGATGCCACCGGATTTTGGATCTAAGCTGAAGGCTGACACATATCCAGGCGTCCCAGTCGTACGTGATCGGGTCGCGGCAAGAAGGTACTTGGGCGAGTCACCGTCAACTGGGATTGAGAGAAGCACCTCGTCAGCCCAATACGACGAGGAGTTGGTGAATCCTATAGTTCGAAAGGTCAGTCATGCATGAAGGACATTTCTGTTGGTTCAGGGTATTATCACCTGAAGGCAGCAGACTATAAGTCTCATTGTGGAATTCCAGTTCTCCAATAGTTGTGTCTCGTTCATACGCCGCAAAGGCATTTGCCTCTTCGTACACCACGTAAACCCACTTGCCGTTAGGATGTACAGCAAGGTGTCTAGGGTTCGAACCAGAGGCAGCAGCAAGATACTGTACTTCACGAATGACACCCGTCGCCTTGTCGTAGGAGTGAACCCAAATGGCATTCCCCATATCATCAGCCGAGTAGAGGAAATCATTCTTAGGGCTCAGAGCGGTTCCATGAACACCACTCGTATCGAGATAGCTGGCATTAGCGACAGTTTTCTCAAGGGTACCAGAAGAGTCCGTGGAGATGGCCAATGTCGGGCAGCCGCTTCCGTATGGAGTGCCAAAGATGGTGTACGGAGCCTTTGACAGGGCGGCGACAAAGTTCGCGTTATTACCTATGCCAAAGGTTAGTTAGGCTATAAGCAACACAATGTCCAAGGCCATAAAGAGCGTCCTTACAGGACGAAGACAAGTTGACACTGCTTTCATAGGCCAGGTTCAAGTCCTTGGTGAGCTTGTAGCTTTGGAAAGCACCTGTCGTAGCAACGTACAGGTTTTTCTTGAGCGCCTATTTATATATCAGTAAGAAGATCAGCGTTCATGGAGAAGGGGTGGTGTCGTGCGTCGAGAGTTATCCACTTAGACCCAGATGCTTCGAATGAAATGTTTTTCACCAGGGTCAGGGACGAGGACTTGTCGTCAAACTCGATCCCTGCTATCGTGGAGCCGGAAAAGAAGCCGGAAAAGAGATGATGGGTCTCGGCGAAAGCAACCGAGACGGCGCCCAGAGAGATCAACACCCTTGTAAGAATCATCCTTGGACAAGTGGAGAACGGATACGAATCAAGTGCGAGACCGAGACCGAGGGCGATGAAGATGATAGAGATTTAGAAAGTCTTGGCAGGCCTGATTTATAGTCGTTTAACAAGAGCGAAGACACAACTCGACGTGTAGCTGGAGACGCGCGGCAGATTGACTTGCGTCAGCGTCGGGATGTGGGATGGAACTCGGCATCGCTAGTGAGTTGCAATCGTCAACTGCCGCGACGATCAATTAGTATTTGGTCTATTAACGATGTTACCGTACGTATTTTCACGCATAAACAGGACATACGGCAAGCCCTCAATCATTTAACGAAAGATGTTCAAAAGCCATTACGTCAGGTCCTTGAACTCGTCAACGATTCGAGGGCTCCGTTGCTATTTCGTAGGAGGCTCTCCAAGTTCCCAACACAGTTTTGGAGTGGGAATTTCCAAGCTTGAGCCTCAGGACGGCAGAGAAGCTCCAAACTGGCTGCGAGTCTTCTCGGCCGCGACTCTGCTAGACATTAGGTGCACTACAGCTGATCTTACCTACACTCAAGAGACGAACGAGCTTATTGATTCCAACGACATGCTTTAGTTATTGACTGACCAATGTAATCACAATGTCTCATCATGGTCTCCATTGAGGAACTCTCCGCAATTTTAGTGCTCAACAGGGGAGTCTGGCTAAGGCACAAGCTCTAAATGGCTGAAGTAATGGTATGGCTTCTCGGTTATATTATTGCGACATGACATCTGTTGGGATCATTTCCATTGTTTAGCCTCTCGTGGCTGCCGCAGTGGAAGATCGGTCATGTTTCCGCTACGTGGCTTTATAACATTAGGTTTTAGGAGCACAATGACGTGTTCATAACCGTCATGTCTGTCCCTGCGGCTGATGTACTTTCTTTTTGACAGCGAGGCTGATTGATCTCGATAATCTTTTCGGTGGTTTTGTGAGAAAGGGGATAAGGGCAATAGCCCTTCCCCTGTGCAGTGTGGGCTATATAAGTGACCGAGTCCCCGGATGCTCTCTGATGCCGGAAGTCTGGCCTGAACGAGATCTCCCCTCCAAGACTCCTACTCCACAGGCGTCCCCTACCCGTCACAACTTATCGATATGGGCAACGTCTGTAATGCCGAGTCTCATCAGCCCCAACACGAAATTGAGCTGGCCCCACGAGTTGCCCAACCTCAGACGGAACCCGACCAGGCGCGGCCGGCCCCGGATACAGACGCTGTCCCAGAAGCTCCACGGCATGAAAATTCGGGCATCCCATTGCAGACCGATACCAATCGAAATATTCACCATGATCCAACGACGACAACCTCAATGCAAGAGCCACGGGAACCATGTCGGTCCTATGCCAAGGGATACTGCAAACATGGAGAGAGATGCACTTTCTTGCATATGAGCCCTAAGGAAGCCGACGTAGAAAAAAGATCAAAGGTACTACTCATACAGCCTATCGTTCATGTTCACAAACTAACAGATGATTACCACAGGATGGAAAGAAGAGCTACGATTTCCTACGAGAGCTTAGAGGAGCATGGGTCGAATTCGGCCCAGGAGCGACTGCCACTCAAATTACCTTGCCCTCTGACTTTTCCGCCGTCCGCCTCAGCAGTCTCCCAACAGGTTGCTCAACTGAACTCATCAAAGATATGCTCTGGCGTGCGGGTCTGAATATATCTAGATGTGACATACACTTCAATAATACGACAAAAAGTACCGCGATGGTCAGAGTCTCGAGGCCCTCTTTTCCAAAGGAAGCTTTGCAAGAGTTGCGCACTCGCACCCCTGGGATTGAAGTTTCCCCGATACCCGTCCCGCTGCCAGTGAGATCCAACTTTCGTCGGGTGGATTGCAGACAGGTCAACTTCACATGGTATCGACCGAGTCGAGAAGTAAATCTCACGTTCGGTACTAGGCAAGCTGCTTGGATGCTTCATCAGGCGTTTCCTGCAGGGCTCACGGTGCATGGGTTGCAAGTCACAGTTCACCCTCCCGCTCCCGGACACAACCCAGGGACTTGGGTGGTCAAGTTAACAGGCTTGCCTGAGAGTGTCAGAGACCGCGATGTCGTCCAGATCATTCCAAAGCGATACTGGCCTGTTCAAACCCAGATCCAATATCTGGTCTATACCGATGATAAGGAGACTGAGTCTACCTTTGTTCGATCGATGCTGGACGAGTTTGGGCCCTTGGAGCGTTGGGAGGTCTCGGAGATATCTGACGGAGGCCAAATTAAAGGCCAGGCTATCTTCTTGGAGGAGTTCCACGCTCGCAATGTTGCCGCAGCCCTTGATGGGAAGCGGTTGCCATTCTCCAAGTCAAGGAGATTGCTCACTGAGGTGGTCACCGTGGTGAGATTCGACGTACTATTTCGCGTGTACAATCTTGTCCGAGACCAGATCAATTACCACAAAGTATTTTGGGAGGGTCAGAACATTGACTTTGCCACGTTTCCTCCACGGGGCTCTTATTTAACCCTCCAGCTAAAAGGCAGTGACCGAGAATCGATGGCCAGGGCCAAACACGCGCTCGAGCTTATCCTTGCTGGGGAGGTAATGAGGCAGGGCGGGAAGAATATCTGGCACCCAAGCTTCAGTAATGGAGGAGAAGCCTACGAGGCGCTCAAGACAATTGAGGAGCAGTTGGGAATTGTCATCACCCGCGATGGATGGCTATCGCAGCTTCGAGTCTTTGGTGCTCAAGGACGCCAAGCACTGGTGGCAGAGGCCTTGGATCGTGTTATCAGAGACATGGTCTCATCTCATGTCATCCGGCTGGACCAGGATAGTGAGCTTCGCTGGGCATTGGATGGAGGCTTCAAAGAAATACAGTCACAACTCGGACAAGACAAGGCTGTTTTCGATGAGTCATCGAGGTCTATTCTCATCCAAGGATCTAAGAATGACTTTGCTGAGGCCAAATTCATCATAGCTCGAGGACAAGCTGGACCTTCGAGCGATCAGTTGAAGCGAGAGCAACATTGCCAGATTTGCTTCTGGAAAGCCGAGGACCCAGTCATGACTTCTTGCAACCATGTCTACTGTGGTCAATGTTTCATCGAGATGTGTGAAGCGATAGCGAGGAATGCTGGCGAGTTTTGTATTGTTTGCGAAGGAAACGCTGGGACATGCAGAAAGGTTCTTGAACTTTCTGAGATCTGCAGTCTCCTCCCATCCAACACCTTTGACGACATCCTCGAAGAATGTTTCACGTCTTTTGTCCAGCGTCATCAACAGCGATTTCGATATTGCCCTACTCCTGACTGTTCTCAGATTTACCGTGCTGCCTCACAGACGGAGGAGCAGCCCCGAACTTTCACTTGCAACAAATGTCTAAGCTTCATCTGCACGGCTTGTCACGCCGCACACCCTTCACTCACCTGCGCTGAGTACCAGGACCACACTTCCGGCGGCCTGCAAGCCCTGAACAAGCTCAAGAAAGAGTTGGGCGTTCAAGATTGCCCGAGATGTAAAACGTTTCTGGAAAAGATTGCGGGTTGCGATCACATCACTTGCCAAGCATGCGGGACTCATATTTGCTGGGTGTGCATGGCAACATTTCGCGACGGGGATGCTTGCTATCAGCACTTGATGGCGGTGCATAAGGGTGGTGAGTATGATTGAAATGACTTGAACCATGATGATTAATGAAGAGAAGATGTGATTATAGATTATTGCTTAACAACTCAGTCGAATTGTTTCAACGTGTCATTATGAATTTAGGTTGCGGTGTTTTTCAGCGCCGCGTTTTAATGCCGACATGGGGCTAAAACTGTGGTCTTCGTTATCACGGCTGGTGGCTTCTTGAAGGCGTCACCAAGTTCATTAAATTCACGTGTCATCTAGCAGGCCACTTTGACTCAGATCAATCTGGCATGAGTCAACGGGCAGCAAAATCTCAAAAGATGGATTTGAAGAAGTTCACTACCTAAACGCTCTGATCGAGAAATGCTCATGGCATGAACCCGTGACAGAGCAGAGGCAAAATTAGTCTCGGTTGTAGAGATTTCAAGTGCCGCATAGAAGGTAATGAAAACAGGCCACGGTGGAGTTTTTGGGCAACAAAATGCACATTAGAGCAAGGTTGTAATCTTCAGCTAATCCGTCAAGGCTCGGGCTTGTAGTCATCCCACTGTCGGCCTTTGAACCGAGTCAGTATAGTTTTCAGTGTAATATGGAGGAAAACTTACACTCTTCGCAGAAAGTCTTTCTGTTGGGGGACTGGGGATACTCGTCCTGGCCAAAGGTCCTGTTAAGAGTCACAGCTCCAACCACCTGTCCAGTTTCGAGACGGATCCAGGTCTCGAGCTCGCCCTTCTTAATGCGGTCTTGACGCAGAAGCAGCTGTCGAGAGCCACGCTCCCAGTCTCCATTGCCACCGTATCCTGTATGTTGGCCGTAGCAAATCTTCAAGCCTCCAGCAGAAGGTTGCACGGGATAGCCAGGCAAGCTCTTGTCAGTCCAGGGATAGCACCAGGAGTTTCCATGGTGATGAGCCACAAAAACACCCATGAGGCCACGAGTCGAACCCAGGGCATCCATGAGAGGGATATCCTGGCCACCCCAAGTGCAGCCATCGCTTCTCGTACCATTTGGGCAGAACTTCTCACCCTGACCCAGCTGGAACATGTCGTTGATGCCAGGGTTGCGAGTTGGGTCAATGCCTACATCCTTCTGTACGGCATAGAAGACGTTGGGCGGGATGTGAACAAAGGCCAAGGAAGGGATAGTCGTTCTGTACTTTTTCTCAATGCTTTTTCGTTCTTTGACGAACCACTTGACAACCTTCTTGTCGACCCAGTTCACACGCTGCACTTGCTTTCCTTGTTCATCCAAGTCGTTGTAGTTGAAGCCACTGCGGCTATCAAAGAACCACAGGATGAGTTTGGGAACACAACGGTGACCATGGCACTTGGAGTCGTAAACAGGAAGATAGTAGTTTGTAATACCAACATCCTTGCCTGGAACCATGGAGAGAGTCCGGGATCCTCTGAATCGCTTCTCACGACTGAAGACATCCTTGACACTTCGCATGTTATTGTTTTCGTGATTTCCGTATACGGAAGCCCATGTCATTCCTCGTTCAACAAGAGGCTTCAGGGCTTGGTCGAGATACCCGGTACTGTTGGGCATAAGATTATCACGAGAGATAATATCACCATTGATGACGGCAAGATCTATGCCACGCTCATCTCGGAGAATCTTGGAAACGACCTTTGAAGTGAGGCCATCTTGGGTAGGCCCGTAGGTACTGGGAGCTGCACTAGTCAGTAGATGACCAAAAAGACATGAATAGACCTACCCTCTCCGTAGTGAAGATCTTCAAAGATGGAGATCTGAAAGGTTCCATCGCGTCCAAAAGCCAGAGCTTGATTGGCGCGATTGGGGACGCCTGCAGAGACAATAGTCCCGAATGCAACAGCTGTAAGTGCAGACAGATGCATGATTGCTGCAAGGACTTTTTAGGTCTAATGGCTTAGTGAATGGGTTGCCTGGACACGGAAAACTGTGAACCTTTTTTCTTTGTCGTTGTTGTCGATGATGACGGCCCTGATCTTCTCAAAGAAATAGGACATCAGCCACAGTAACAAAGGAACCAAGCCTGTTTTTCTGTCTGTCCTACGTCCCACATTGAATGTACTTAAGAACAACCCCCTCTCACTGCCAAGACAATGGTTGTCCTACTCTCCAAGGAACACCAGGGCCATCCACACGTGGAGAGTCGGCTAATTTGCTAGTCGTCCCACTAAGGAAGGATCGTCACGCAACTCGCCTGAGTCGCGAATAGTAGAGATAAGTAGAGCCACGTGTTGTCCAGGCTCTCGAGTCTTTTTTTCAACATCATCTCTTTAAATGCCTCCTCGGTGTAGAAAACGTTCAATTCTCCCCAACACCGGTATAGCTTCATAACCCTACTTCTCTTGGCATTCACATTAGCAGCACGTTATTATAAGACCGATTGTTCTCAATGATATGACGTATCGCAACTGTTATCAAGTAGATAAAACATTCTAAACCCATCCAGTTGCCATTTAATACATCATCCGTTAACACCCAAGTAACCATCCAAATTCAGGATCAGAACATCCATCCTTGATCCATCAGCCTAGGTAGCTAGGCACCTTAGACGGCTATGATTGAAAATCACCCAAACTCCAGGTATAACCCAAATGACACACAGCGTTTAGCAGCCGCATCCGCAAGCCTTGCAGTCGCCCACAGAACATCGCGCGCCCTTCTCCATGTTTCGATAACAGTCGTCATCTTCCTTGCATGTTGACCACTCTCCGGTTCCGTGGTTCATCGCCTCCCAGCACCACTCTCCCCTTAGAAGACTGCCGCAATTGATCCAGCAGTATCCCTTCTTGGAGCAGCCCCATCTCTTTCCGTGCTCGCCGGGTGGGGAGCACCATCTTTCTTCAAGGACGTTGGCCTCTCGCTTGTTGGGGCTGACGTTTCTTTCCGGGTGCTCCTTGCACTTTCGGAGCTGGGTGCGGTCGACGTAGTCGGGGAGCTCTACAGTGCTCCAGTCCATGACGCCAAGGGCTCCGCATTCGTTCTCGGCACTTGTGGGCAGCGAGAAGACGCATGCAGCGTGGTAGGCAAAAAGAGCAAAGATTGTGAACTTCATTGTGATGAGAGGATGATGATAGTGGTTGAAGGAGATGCTTTGTGGTTCTGAGTCGATGGGTTCTGAGTTGACAGATTGATGTTTGGTGGGTTGTGACTGTTGTGTTGATGATTTGATGATTTGAGCTCAAGGTGACGCTGCTGTGGGTTATATACTTCATCAGCTCGTGTGTTCACCTTACTACACGTCATTTAACATTAAACAGCTATATCCCAAAGACTATCGCCTCTTTGTAAAGCCCAAAAATAAAAACCTATTTCCGTCCAATGCTTTGTTGCCAACGATGTTCCACGGGACTCGACGTGTACACTGGTGGAGGCTTGGCCCAACTGCACACGGACATGACAAGTCATGCAAACTGCCTCTGCTTGGTCGGTTGGTCAGTACATGTGCAGCTTTCCCCCGCTGTCCAGCGTCAACAGCTGAGCGGGTTGGGCCAGCTTGTCAAGCGGGCCGATAGTCCTCGCGTTGCTGGGATCTTGGCCTGGAGCCAACACCGGGAATTCGGTTAAGGCTCAATATGTTTCCTCCTGATGCTGTGGAGCAATTCTGTGAGTAGACTTCATCCCTGTCGCGCATAAATGTTCTGAAACAAAGAGGATGGATAACCCAGTAAAATCGGCACGGCAGAAGAAAACAAGACTTATTTTTGTAAATTGGTTACCTCAACTCACCTGAGGACCAGCTGTAAAGCTACTTGGACGCGGCTCTAGATCAAAAGCTATAGCATATAATTCTTCTCTTCGAAATGTGTATGCTGTGATAGGCCAATGCTCGTGAGCTGATTAGCAGAGTCATGCAATTCTATGCGGAGCGTCAAGACATGGCTTCCTAGCTGGAGAAGCTGAGCCATGCGACGTGAAGTAACTAAAGAAAGCAAAAGTAAGAGCAGTCAGTAAGGCTTCTTGGAAATAAACACGAAAGCCAACTCATCAATGGTTTCACAAACATGACGGCATGATCCCTGCGCAGTTTACACGTATCAATTCTAAATCCGACCACACAGCCACCCGATATTCTGGCCAGGGCAACCTGTCGAGGCGCCACCCATGCCGTTTCAGCTGTCATGACAACACGATCCAAAGCTGAGTCGCTATTCTGCAGTTTATAGCTTTGCCAGAGACTTGCATCGCTCCATCGCTCGGCAGTCGGGAAATAAATTGATTGTTCGTTCTAGCTCACGCACGTTATAACGCTTGGACCTTTATCTCCGGTCCAGGGTGACAAGTCTCAAGATGTGAGGGAGAAGAGAAAACACTTCACATTGGCTGTGACTGTGTAGTGGTGTTGATGACTGCATATCATGTCTTGGATACGGCCGAGAGATTGGCTATTTTCAGGTCAGGTGCACATGCAGTTGTCTTGATATGCACTTGTGCATCTTGAGGCTAGCGTCCATGGTAAAAACGTCATACGATAAGCCAGCCCAGCACAAGGTGCGGAGAGAAACATTTCGCAGAACTGCATCCTGACTGGGCTGGGTATAAACATGTAGCACAGAGCTTACGAACGAATTGCCATTTGCCCTTCCTTTTCCAACACTTCAGATAGACAGCATTAAATACCCGAACCACTCGCTTCCTCCTCAAGCGCCTCAAAGATGGCTTCCTGTTTGATCAAGAACCACAACAAGAATACTTTCGCATGCACCCACCCAGTTCACAGCAACTCCCGCCTATCTGATGATCGCGACCATTCTGGCAAATTTCACCGCGAAGACATTGGGCGGCGGGGTTGTCATTAATAATGAAATAATAAAGAAGTCCCGAAAAAACCATCTCACAGCACCCTGATGGCGCTATCTACGATGCCTCATCTGTGTCTAGGTTTCGCGGGACGATTGTGAGTGCCGTCAATGCAGCCATTTTTCTGGGGGAGGAGTTTTGTGGTCATCTGTACTGAGCAGGCAGTGATATTGCCAGCTGTGACATGTGCAATGATCTCGCAAGGTGCGGTTAGGGGTCTGTAATGGAAGGGAAGGAGGAAAGAGAGCACTCTCTGTAAGAGGGCGAGAATAGATGGAATGCTCTCAACTAGTAGCCATTGCCATACAGAGAATGAACCGTCACTGCTTGTACCGAGCTTATGCGCAAATTATAATTCTCGACTAACTATGCCGCAATAACCATCGTGTCTGCCTTTCACTGGCCAAGGAGCTCGTGCTGAAGCCTGAGCTCCTCTGGAGAAGAAGAACAATGAGCGTTCAGAAAGCAAATGTGTTGCATGCGCGCAGTTCTTCCAAACGAACCAGGAATTAGCTCATCAATGAATGGGTAGTTTGTCCTGAATATCTGCCACTGGAGCGAGTCCCAAGTTGTAGTAGAACTGCCTCTTTCTGCATCACCCACCATCGAATCACCACGTCAGCCTCGTGCTAGACTCAGTTTCTTCATGTCCAAGACGTACGGGATATTGGCGAAGCGGGTGGATCTGTAGGCTTGGGCGTACCTCCACCAAAAAGCCCACCTGAACCGAAAGCCGAAGGAGATGAAGTTGGAGGTTTGAACGCCGGGCTAGCACTTGAACCAAAGAGCAAACCCGAGGAGACAGCCGGCGAGCCTGAATTTGCAGGCTTTGTAGTCGAGGTACTACCCCCACCAAAGAGACCACCCGAAGGGAAAGGCGAGGAAGATGAAGTTGCGGGTTTGGACGCCGAGGTAGTACTTCCGCCGAAAGGCCTAGGTGAGCCGAAACCAGAAGAAACTGGAACTGCGGGTTTGGTCGAAGAGCTAGCACTTCCACCGAAAAGTCCACCACCTGAAGCACTTCGCTTGGTGGCCGAGCCAGCGGGGGTTGAGCCGAAGCTTTGGCCGAAAAGCGAAGAGGTCACAGGTTTGGAAGCCAAGTCATTGGTTGTTGCGCCAGTACCTTGGCTGAAAATCGACGAGGCTGGGTTCCCAAGCTTTGGAGCTTGCTCAGCAGCCGCGGTTGCTAGAATATTGTTGGACTTGACAGCGGGAGCGGGCTCACTCGTTTGTTTTGTGTTTGTCGCCAATGCCGCATTTATCTCCTTCCTTAGAGCATCATAGTCCAAAGTGCCGAGGGGTGCTGGCTCAATAGCCGCGACGGGCTTGGTCGCTGGTCCTATCATTAGTTAGAGAGCACATGGCTAGCAGGTTCCATACACTTACTTGTGGCAGCCTTTCCCTGGGCTGATGCCGAGATCTTCACCTTCGGTGAAGGGCGTACTATTCATCACATCAGTCGGAGTTGCCTTGAAACGCATGAAACCTGCTCACCTGTGGATGGTCTGGGTCTATAGCGTCGACACAACGCAAGTCCTTGGCTCAAGATCTTGACCTCCTCCCGGAGTGTTTCCCTCTGAGAAACGGTGTTGTCTGACTCATCTGCCAACTCAGATAGCCTTTCATCGCTCATGCAGTTGACCTCTGTTGGGGTGAGAATATTGGGGATGTCACACACGAGGCAGCTCTCGATGGCCAGGTTGATGACATTGTCAGTAAAGGTACGTCGAGACATCTGTACGGGTCAGCAAAAGAACAGAGCGGCAGTTAAGAATAGCATACCTCGTAGTAAGCCTGCATCATGTCAATAACCTTTTCTGTGCCAAATTCACCTTGTTCGGCCTCTTGCTCCATGGCCCGAGTGATCATCCATGGCTTCAACTCTAACTGGGCATCCTTGTTGAACAACTCGGGATGTTGGTCCTTCAATGCACCAAATAATTGACTTGCAAAGCGGCTCATGGATCTTTGGGACAGTGAGCTATAGAAATCCACGTCTGGAGGAAGAGCATAGCCTTCCACGTAAGGTCGAAGGAGTTCTTCAAGCTTGTCTTGGAGTAGCTTCTCCTTCTCTTCAAAGAAGGGATCGACACAAGTCGTCAGGATAGCCTCTGTCGTTCGGTTGATGCCTGGTGGCCCGGCGACATGGCTGAATAGGTCGTCAACAAAAGCCTTGGCGATGTCGATAACCTGTCTGATGTGGTATTCGGCAATCTCCTTCCATGGGGCTGCCTGTTTCTTGAAGAGCTGGATTGCGAGATCCGTGTTGGATGATCCTGGAAGTTCACGGCCCTGATTTGCTGCGGCATGCTTCTCAAGCTGGGCGTTCAGTTCTGTTGCGGTGATCGTCTGAGGGTCTGGAAAGTCATATTGCCCCAAAAAGGCCTCGAGGTAGTCAGGGTACTCGGCGTCTTGCCGAACCTCCAGGTCGTCGGCGACGATCAGCTGTTTGGAGCCCTTGGTCTTGAGAATGTAATCAAAGGCACGGTTGAAACTTCGGAGCTGGGCACGAAGTTTCCTGTCTTCGGCCTCCAAATCTCCAAAGAATCGATGCTCGTTATAGCGGCCCTGAATGCCATCTCTCGCTAGTCGTTGGAACTCGCCAGCGATGGAGACCAAGAACAATCTCTTCTCGGAGTCATCGGCCCTCGGCTTGCCAAGCCTGTCAAGCTGTTCCTGTCGTTCTCTGAGACTGTTCTCAATATCCTCGACGACGCTTGGGAGGCTGTTGCGAATGTGGTCATACAGGACCTTGCTAAGTTTCCTCCGTAGGTTTGCAATGCCACGATCATTCTCAGGAATCGTTGCCCATGCACCAGACTTGAAGAACTGCTCCTCAACCTCATCCCGGGCTTCCAAGCTAGCCTCCTTTTCCGACCTGTTGCGCAGGACGTGCCAGCCAAGTTGAAGTTTGTTTGCATTTTCCTGGTTCCTGGCAACCCTGATATACGTCTTCTCATCATCGAGCCCAGGGTGAGTGAGGTCAGGCTTGGTAATGACGCCAATGGTGCGCTGTCGCTTTGGGTCCATCTCTTTGACTCTGCGGAGGGCCACGTGACTAGCAAGCTGGGAGTTTGCCGATACCACCACTAGAATGATGCTGTTCTTCTGTTTCATGTAGGATTCAACAAGTTGATCAACAGTTTCCTTTCCAGCAAGAGACTGTGTCTCGGTTTCTGCGTGGAAGAGGCCTGGAAGATCGACCAACGTCAAGGGATACATGCCAGGTCCTTGGATTTCGAGACGTAGGACATCCTTTGAGAAGTCTCTCCCTGCCCGGGTGAACCCCATGCACTCTTGGGCTTCTTTGATGATATCTGGAAGATCATCCTCACAGAATCCGGTTCTTTGGAAGGCTTGAGGCTTCTTTGTTTCGTCGGCAAACCTCACGCTGACGTCGACACGGGTCTCAGATGCTTGACGGAGTACCAGCTCCGTAGCAAAGCGCGTGCAGAGACCGCCTTGGACAGGAAAGCGGACATGGGAGATGGCCTCTAGTACCGATGACTTGCCTGCCGACTGTTCCCCGACAACGATGATTTGAGGGAGATTGACGATTTTGCCGACACCGCACGCACTCAGGCTGTCACTGATGTCGTGCAGGTCCTTGGCTTCGGCCGTGTTGAGCTGCTTGAGGATATCCGAGTCTACCGAGACGTCCATCTTGGGTGGTTGGTGTTGAAGAGAGGTGAAGGAGATTGTGTCTGGGTGGGAAACTCCTTTGACTGCTGGGGTGTTGGTTCGACACGCAACTCAATGAAGTGGAGCTGCCATGGGCTGTGCAAGTGAAACTCATTTCCCATGCAGGGGAACGCCTTTGGCGCTGTGGCTGCTGAGCAACCAACCAACCAACCAATCTCAGACCTTGGTCACACGATTAACGAGGTGATCAAACCAACTCCCTTACGCACCCAGACGGGTTGGGATAGCCCAGAGGGAACAAGATCAGCGGTTCGATAACCCGCATGAGGAGAGGTTACGGTTGTGCATGTGTAGTTTACACAGCTCTCGGACATGAGAGTTATACACAATGGATATGGTTTAAATGATACTATGGAGATTAAATATGCCCCGGGCACCTTGAGAAATCACTTTGTAGCTGTCTGATAGTGATAAAGCGCGCGCTTTATGCAGAATCAATATAATCATTCAGCCAATCCAGCCATACGAGCACCTTGCAGAGCTACAAGGTAGAAGTCACAGTGGTGCTTAATAACATAGTTAAGCTTAGTAATTTTCAAGAGCTAGAGGGGGAATGGCACTATGAACGCTATTTTTGACTTGTCCACTCACAAGCCCTTGGCTCTCCTTTTCATGTTTCTTGGAACCGATTTGTCCGATGCCTCGCTCAGATACTTCCCGCGCTACCAGAGGGCGACGGAGGACCGGTGATTAAAGAACCATACAACTGTCTCTGCTAGATACTGACTGGTAGATATAGGCTGGTACGTCCAAGGTTTACCTTGACCATCTTCGACGTGCTAATCTTTCAGTCTAAACTGCCGTAATCGCCGCATTAAATGCGACGAAAAGAAGCCATGCAGCTTCTGCACTCGACGAGGACTTGAGTGCATCCAACCAGAGTTCATTGTACGTCACGGATGGTCTGAATCCACTGCGGTGACTACGACTACAAACAGTGAGCCGGCTACGTCATACGAGACGTTTCGACATATTTATTCAGCCGAACACGCTGGAATGGCCTTGCCTTCAACTGAGGTTGCTGCGAGAAGTGAGGTTTTGACCAACGATACGGCCAAGCTATTGCGAATTTATCAACAGGGTATTGGGACTTGGATGGATATTCTGGATCACTCGCTCACTTTCCAGCGTCAAGTCCTTTCATCTGCGCTTTCGTCACCTCTTTTGTTTCACTCTATATGTGCCTTGTCAGCCAAGCAGATGAGCCTCACTCAAGACAACCGTCTTTGGGAGCCCATCTCCTCACACCATTACGGCGAGAGCCTCAGATTGCTCATTCATGACGTCACTGTTGAAGGAACGAAGAGAGCCACCATGCTCTCGGCCACTATCCTTCTATGCAGCTATGAGCTTCTCGCTTTTCCTGGGGCAGATTACCAGCGTCATCTATTTGGTGGCCGAACCCTAATCGAGGCAGATTTCGACGTCGTGTCATCAACTGACCTGGGCTGCGCCAGTTTTTGGATCTATGCGCGACAGGACGCTTCTCTGGCGCTGGTCAATGAACGGCCGACTCTCATTCCGCCAAGAGAATGGCCAGCTATTCCATCCTCAAATGAGACACAGGAGGACGCTCTCGGGAAACGCATTCTCTGGTTGCTTGCCAGAGTAATCGAGATTAGGTTTGCCATACCCAGCGGTGACGATGCCGACACGCTGGAGGAAAATCTCGATACGATAGCATCAGAAACCGTCCATTGGTCAGAGAGCGTTCCTTCGCACGCTCGTGGAGTAGACATCCGAGGTGATCTAGCCGACGGCCTCAAACAGACATGGTTCTGCGCCCCTTCAGCAGGTAAAAGCTGACGCCCCAACATTAGAGTTTGTGCACTAACAACCGGTTTCAGCGGCTAGTTATCTATACTATCACCTGGCAAAGATTCTATGTTTCGAGTTCTGGCTACAACGCCCTGCTGGACCAGTTCCAAACGATGTTTTATCTGCCGGCCTCCGCAACCACGCTATGGAAATTGCTTCGATTTGCCTCTCACCGGGCATATCTGACGGCGCATTGGTTGTAACAGTAAACCCGCTGTTCTATGGTTGGCTTGGCCCTTTTCTGGACACTATTCCTTCACGCTAACTACGACCAGCGGCAAAACACATTGGGTCTCTCTCACTCGAGGTCAGGATTTGGGCGCTTCTCGAAGACATCGAACACCGCCTGGGGTTTCACACACGTAACAGGGTATCTCAACTACAGAGTGAATGGGTGTCTAGACGGAGAAGTACTTGAATTGCCTGGCATCGGTCTATTATAGCGTACTCCTGGCTCTGGGCATCCATTTCTTTGATCATCAAACCCTTATCTCTTCGAAATGCTCAAGGGCATAGGTCCTGGCCAAAGGTTGAATGCCTCCTCATGATCCAACTCCCAGGCATCATCAGGCAGTGTAAAATCGTAGCGCTGAACGATTGAGGCTACGAGTATCATCTGCTCCATGTATGTGATGTTGCGACCAATGCAGCCTCGAGCGCCGGCACTGAATGGTATAAACGATATCTTGGCGTCTTTGTGCATCTCCTCCAGCCATCGCTCGGGATAGTAACGCTCTGGGTCAGGGAACAATTCCGGGTTGCGATGAGCTGTGTACGCCGGGACCGCGACGGTGGTGCCCTCCTCAATCCATTGACCGTCGATGGTTATGCCTCCAGGACCAGCCTTGCGGTTCAAGCCGAATGATACTGGGGGCAAAAGACGCAAGGACTCATCAAGACAGGCTCGTAGATATGGCAAGTTCTTGACTTGGCCGTACGAGGCGACCGGGCTATCAACGTCCAGTGCCTCTTTCAACTCGTCTCGCAACCGCTGGAGCACTTTAGGATGGCGGAGGAGATTGTACATGACATGGGTCAAGGCGATCGCGGTCGTATCGGAGCCGGCATCAACTGAAGTCTCCCCTGTTAGTAAAGCGCAAAAGGGATGGATACAGGGGATAAGGTACTCACGTAGGACACCAACTTCAGCTTCTATCTCGCCGATGTCGAGGCCGCGAAGTTCACCATTCTTATCCTCAATGAGGCATCGGACTATGTCGTCCAAGCGCTCGCCGTTTTGGTGACGCTCGACTCGGACCCTTGTGAGGTGATGAACCATGTCATCAAACTGGCTCCCTTTGGACCACTGGGAGCGGAACCATCCAGGGGAAAGAGTCAGAGTAGCTCGCAGGAAGCGGAACCAGGAGGTAGCCCACACCAGCGTCGAGGTTGCACGTTTTCCCGCGTGAAGGCATTCGACATAGTGGATTTGATTCACATGACCATCGGCAGTCGTGATGGTGACTTGATCATCCCCGCGATCAAGACATCCGAGCTTATGACTCAAAGCAATGTCCACGATGGCTTCGACGGTGAACAGGTTGGTCCACTTGCGGAAGTTGACGGTTCCGGTTTTAGTGTTCGTTGATAATACAGCTTCATCACAGATGCGATCAAACTGATGGATGAGCCTCCTGACCTTATCGGCAACCTTGTCCTCCCATGTCTCTAGATTGCGAGTAGCAAGTGCATGAGACATGTAGCGGCGCTTGCGAGCATGCGCCTCCTTGTCTATGACATCTAGAAGACTAGCGTGGGGGCCTGCAGGGGCAGCGTACATGTCGCCTTTGATGCAATTGGTGGAGTGACCATATATGGATCGGATGGCATCAGGGGAAGAGAATGATAGGGAGTCAGGGCCAATGCGGATAACACTATGCTCCTTGTGTGCTTCATGGAGGTTCTTGGAGCGAAAGCCGCGACACCGCTCAATGATATAGCCAAGGTTGGCGATGCTGGAAAACGCATTGTGGGAAGGGAAACGGCGTAGATTCTTTGGGTCCCAAAGGTATCGAGCAAAAGGCTCGACGATGAAAAGAAGAGCAAGGACGGTAGAAAATATGATGAGTGATGCCATGATGGTGGTTCGTGTCCAGGTTCTGGCTGAACTTGGGTCGAACTACGACCGCTTTTTATAACTTGTTGTCGGCAATCAAGAGACCATCAAGAGGGGTTCGGTAGATGTGAAGAAGCCATCTAGACCACACTAAGTTGCTCGATCCAGTATGTTAGCCGCAGTTTCAAGCCATCTATGCAATACTGGATGCAGGTTCCTCCTCTCCTTCTTTTCGTCGTTGCTTTATCCTATTGACTACATCGCCGCCGTTGAGGAGTTCAGGAAAACTTGCCTAATTCGGCATGTTAAGCGCAGCTCACGCCAAACATTCCTGATTTAGCTTAGCCCAAGACAGGACAGGAACATCGGGTGGTCACGCCCTCAGATACGACCGCCACTTCACTTCACCAAGGTTAGTATAAGCCGAGCTGTAATCTAGAAAGAAATCGGATCCTTTTTTGTGTCACAAAGTGACCATGGGAGATGTATGAGCTTCCGCTTTAGGGTTCCCTTCGAATGTACACAACAATGACACCACCTCTGGTTACTCACGTTACAACCACTTATCTAGCACATTCTTTTCAACAGCCTTCTTTGAACGTGAAGCAAAAACATTACCCTGGTCCTCTCTTAGTAGCAGGCCGTTTGTAGAATCCTATGCCCCGCCACCTTTGCCCTTACACCTTCGCTTTTCGCTCGACCTCCCAATCATACTGCCATACTCTGTTCCCATCCACCACCAAATCATAGTGGAGAAGAAGCCGATCCTTGTTGCTCGTGTCAAACGAGACAACCCCAAACTTTGACGTTCCCCACGGGTGGGAGTGAATGGAGATGTCGGTGTCCTCGATTTCTTTGTGGAATCGGTCAAAGGGCTCGTAGAACTGGTTTAATGGTGACGTTGAGAACTCAATCACAGGTTTCTCCCCGTCATTCTTAGAGGGGAACTTTGTTGTGGCATGTTCGTGACGGTCCTAGAAATGGGGTTAGAGTCTCGTACAAGAAGATGGGCTCTTTCAGGAATCTCCCATTGGAGAGCGAGGGTTTTAACACTTACGCCACTCAAGATGATAGCTCCACCATTCCGTTTCATGGTGTCGAGAATTTGTTCTCGTTCCCAGAGGTATCCAGACCAGCTATCCGCTGAATCCGGGCCTCTCCAGTTTCTGGTGAATGGCACACTACTCACAACTACCTTGTAATCGGTCTCCGATTCCAACCACTGCATAAGAGCCGTGCGCTGCTGTTCACCTAGCATGGTTTTCTCTGGACCATCAGCCACGGCGTTGTCTGATCGATATCGCCTGGTATCCAAGACGAAGAACGACACACCTCCGCGCCGAAACACGTAGTAGGTCTTTCCGGCACCAAATGCGGACGGTGGGTTTGCATGTCCTTGGTAGCTCCAGAAAGGCTGCATGGCAGTTCCGTAGAGGCCAGTCTCGTTGGCAGCCCAGTCATTGATGATCTCATGGTCATCGTACACATGAAGCCACGGAATAGATCGCAATTGGGAAGACCAAGATGGTGAAGCATAAGCCTGTCGGTAGGCCGTGTAGTAAGCCTTGGCATCCCAGCCCAAAGGTATAGGAAGATCGATGTAGATGAAGTCTCCGAGGAAGAGCATCATCTCAACAGGATTTGCGGAGGCATAATTGCTGAGGTGCTCCAGTCCCTTGATGCGCAGGCTATGATCAATGGGACTATACGGATAAAATGGCTTGATGCAGCTCGATGAGATGAGACTCCAGCGTTTCAGGTCTTGGGGCAAGGCTGAGGTGCGAAAGGATCCGGTGTGGCTAGCATTGGTTGAATACGTGTATGAAGTGTTGGGGGCCAGTCCCTCGACGAGAAACGTTCCGGTGTAGTCGGATTCGTGGTTGATCAACACTGGATCAACTTTTGCACCGGAAGCGCCTAAGTCAGTAGTAATGGTTATGTCCACATAGTCGGAATTTGGTGCCCGAATCACTACTCGGGCGGTTGAAGAGTCAACGAAGCCAATCCGGGAGAATAAAAGATCATTGCTCTGATGAAGCATGTGGCCGCGAAAGAGAAAGTCAAGAACCGCCACCAGGGAGCAGAGGTTAACCAGGAAGCCCAGCGCCGTAGAGAATGGCCTCGCGTCATCGAAAAGTGCCAGTAGGAGAGCAAAGCCTCGATTTCTCTTCAGTCTCAAGCGGACACGTCTGACATAGAAAAGTTGGGTAATGAAAGCCAGGAAAAAAACAGCAAAACTCCAGTAGATTCGATCGAGGTATCTTTTGCCGAGCGGGTGCTTGAAATACATGGTCAATATGACACCACAAGAGAGAGTCCATATAACTTACAAATCGGACAAAAAGAATTGACGTGTAGCGCAAAGTGAGGGACGAAACCGCAATGAGTGCGTCAAGGACGCTCACAATCACTGTCTTCTCATTCATGATCGTCTTTGGAGACTGTCAACTTTGCTCATGTCTCGAGTTCAGAAATGTCTCGCTTCCTAGAAAAATTGCCGTTCTCTTTACCTGTCAATTCTAGCAGCCGAAGCCACGAAATTCTCACACGTGGAGTTCAGGGATCTTTGTTGGTAGGGTTGTTGTAACGTGGTGGACCCTGAATCCATCGCTCTCTTCCATGGTGCTTCTCGTTTAGCCGAGGGTTTCTCCTGTCTTATAGATAAGCCCACGTGGGATCCAACGCCCGCAATACACCGGACTCTGCAGCCGGGCCAAGAGCGTAAACCGGCGCCGAGGAGATGTTGATACACCGTTGGGGCTAACGTCAACCGGCATGGAAATGCCGTTCCTCCACAGTCACCGGCGCCACGTGCGTCGCGATAGTCCCCGAGTCGCTCGGCCGTGTTGATGTTCGGCCGCTTGGTGGACACTCAAAAGGTGACATTGAGAAAAAAACGTCAGGCTCAACAATCCTTCAGCAAGGGCAGGGTTGCATAGCGACCTTGTAGCTTATCATGGACAAACTTTGGTTACGTTCCAAGCTGTCGGGATCGTTCGTCCGAGTCGTATGTCTTGCGTGAGGGGGAATCTATAAATGACGGTTGAGATGCTCTTTGTGAAGGTGTTCAACAAACTCAGTTCCTCATCGTTCTTCCAATAGTCCTCATCGTTTCTTTGATACACAATGGAACAAGCCAACAAGAACGAAGTCCCTCCCGAAAAGACCCTCGTGGTCGCTTCGGACGAGAGTGTCTCTGCAGAACCTGAGCCAAAGGAGCAAGCTCCGCGTGCGCCAGGCATCCTGGATGTCCTCGTCCAAGGTGTTGCTTTGTTCTCTGATGGATACAACATCCAGATCATTGGATACATGAACACTGTTCTTGCCAAGCTGTACGTTAATCGCGCCAGCTGTTGGAAGCCACACTCACTCACGCGAGCAGGTACCCAAAGGAGATGACACCCGAGGTCAAGACCAGGCTGTCCAACTCAATTCTTATCGGCGATATTTTCGGTATGCTTTTCTTCGGTCTTTGCATTGATCGCTTCGGAAGACGTATTGGTATCTTCCTCACGACCTTTTTCTTGGTTCTGGTACGTTGCCATCCCAACTTCACCGGACTAGAGCTCCCTAACACTACTTTCAGGGTATCATTATTGCCACTGCTTCTCATGGTGTGACTGTCGAGGGCATGTTTTGGATGATGGTGATTGGTCGAGGTGTTGCCGGTGTCGGAGCAGGTCTGTCTCCCTATTCTCAACCTGACAATAGAGAAACTCATATACAGTATAGGCGGAGAGTACGCTGTCTGCACTGCACAGGCTGTGGAGTGTGCCGATAGTACTGAGGCCATGCAGAAGCGCCGCGGCATGCTCGTTGCTGTTGCGACCAACGCTGCCATCATCTCGGGCTTTGTCGGCTCGAGTATCGTATCGCTGATCGTCATCGCCGCCTACAAGGGTGAGCCAAGTGATGGAATCTGGCGTATCTGCTTCGGTATCGGTATCATTGTGAGTTGACCTTCGATCGCGGGCGAGCTCTAAGTTGACCAGTAAAGCTCCCTCTTGCCATCTTCCTCTTCCGTCTCCGACTTGTCGATTCCACTCAGTACAACAAGCACGCTATTAAGCGCAAGGTGCCGTACATGCTCGCCATCAAGTTTTACTGGAAGCCACTGCTCGGGTGCTGCTCTGCCTGGTTCCTCTATGACGCTGTTGTCTACCCATTCAACCTCCTGGCTCCCACTCTCGTCGCCGGCTTCTCCGATAACCAGACTATGCAGGAGTCGATCGGCTGGTCAGCTCTTATCAACTTCTTTGCCCTTCCAGGTGCCTTTATCGGCGCCATGCTCATGGATCGCATTGGCCGACGACAGACTTATGCTCTGGGTTGGGCCATTGTCTGCGTCTTCGGATTTGTCATCGGAGGCACCATGTTTCCTCTGAGCAGCTCATCGGCATTCCCTGCCTTCGTGACTCTTTACGGTCTGTTCCAGACATTCCTCTCCGTTGGCCCCGGCGACTGCAACTTCCTAGTGAGCAGCGAGAGTTTTCCTACGCCGCTTAGGGGACATTTCCTTGGCTTCGCTGCGGCTGTGGGCAAGGCTGGTGCTGCCGTTGGCACAGAAGCGTTGAGCAAGGCCCTTACCAGCTTTGACGATAGGCTCAAGGGTCAGCAGGTAGTGTTTCTCATTGGCAGTGGTATTTCCGTCGTCGGAACTTTGTGCGTGTGGTTCTTGATCCCCAACGTGAGCATTCTCTGTCAACTCGTCAGTATCCTAGCTAACATTATCAAAGCACCCCAAGACACTAGAAGAGGAGGATGCTCGCTTCCGAGCATACTTGGAGGAGAATGGCTACGACGTCAGCCAGATGGGGTTGAAGGGTTAGGCAAAGTTACATGCTTCAACTGCGGATGGGGACATTGACAAACAATCGAAGTTGACCGAGGCGGCCCATTCAGCAAGGTCAACTCCTTCCTCACACGCGCTACTATACAATGACAATACAAGTGCAATTTTCCACCAATCCTTGTGAATTCTTTCCGTAGAGTGTGGTAGCTACTTCAGCCAAGTAATACAGAAATCTGATACCTATAGCTACTGTTTAATCGTGGACTGCTTGGTTGAATACACCCAAGATACACAGGCTCAAGTCGCACGAGTGTTCAGCCATTTAACTTGTATCAAGCCCAGGCTTACTCCATTCCAGCTGCTACTTTCACTAACTCAAGGCTTCAGAGGCTTCATAGGCTCAATAGCAGCGATGATGGTCTCTCCAAAGGCCGCAGCCGTCCTTCCACTATCAGCGACGATGTTTTGGGCGTTGACAGAGGCTGACAAGTCTGACGCAAGGAAGACACCAATGTTGGCAATCTCGATGGGCTCAGGCATACGGTTGTAGTAGTACTTCTCGTCTGTATGGCGACCCAGAACGGTTTCAAATACCTCCTTGGCGTTTTCCTTCTTCAGGTTCTCATCAAAGGCAGCGCCAGAGACTGTGTTGGCGGATGTGGAGGTAATGCTCGACTTTACAAAGCCGGGGGCAATCGAGTTAACGCGGATATGCGAGGCTGAGAGTTGAACAGAAGCAGACTTGAGCATGCCAGCAACAGCAGCCTTGGCAGTAGCTGGTGAGGCTTGGTCAGTATTGTCTCCGAAGATATCTAGTCCCAAGCTTACAATATGAGATGTCTGAAATGGAACCAGAGACGCCAGCCATGGAGCTTGTGACGATAATGGAGCCAGAAGGACGGGGCTTCTCATCAGAAGTGTTGCACATGGCATTTCCTCCATACTTAAGAGCCAGGAAGAAGGATCGTTGCATCACGCTAATAGTAAAATCGTAGTACTTGGCATCCGTATCCTCCAGTGTCCTAGGTTTCGGTTAGCAGAGCAAACCTTGTGTACAGCATGTCCTAGCCCGTACTTGTAAGTACCAAATCCAGCGTTGGCAAAGTAAAAGTCGAGCCGCCCATATGTGGCAATGATCTCCTTCAGCACAGAGACAGTCTGGTCTTCAGATGTGACATCAAGGATGGCTCCGTGAACCTGGCACGAGGAACCAGTCGCCTTGACTTCTTGCTGCAGAGAAGGGATATTGACCAGTGTCAGGTCGGTGGCATATACTGCCTTGGCTCCTGCGAGGGCAAGAGATATGACAAGCGATCGCCCGATGCCAAAAGGCGATCCAGCACCTGTGACGATGCCGACCTTGTTGGTGAGGAGACTTGATGAGTAAGCCATGATGATGCTGTAGGTGGATAATTGGAGGTTTCGTTGCACAAGGTGTAAGATGTGAGGATCAAGTCCGAAAGTAGGCAGAATAGAGGAGATGAGATGTATGTATACAAGAGGTGGGTGTGGTTGAGGAACAGCAGTCAATAATCTCTTAATCACTTTATATAGAATAATTCAAACACCTGTAAGCTAGGAGCAGCCCTATTTCCGAACCCATACCATTCCGCGTGGTTATTCCAGCGCAATCGAAGTAGACGACCCCTCGGTTGTAGAGTCTCCGCGGATTCCGCGGCCTTCACGGTCTCCACGCAAGGCCTAGAACACCCGAAGCCTCCGTGAACGTCATAAGCATGGGCGTTTACCTAGTGTAGTAGAAATGGGGTAGATCTTGTCCCGCTTTGGTCGGTACGTACATGGCTAGTTAAAGCGTGGAGAATCTATGGTTGTAGATATCATCAATAAATAGGGACAAGAACCCGGGATGACAGGCAGCCAACCACAGAGATACCATTACCAGCAACAATCATCATGTTTCTATCAACCATATTCGAATTCTTTCAGCGTTCCCTCTCTGGGGAAACAAACACTCTTTCTTTGTACCTTCAGACCTTGCTCCTCGGCGTTGTCTCCTGGCTTGCCTTCTTCTACTTCTCCAAGCCAATGTACTACTCGGGCTTTCCCATCGTCTCTTCCGAAGCCAAGGGGACTCCAGCAACAAGATGGTTTCTTGAAGGATATCAGATGGTCTTGAGAGGACTCAAGACGGTGTCAGGCCCCTTCCAGGTCATGACTGGCACTGGTCCTATCCTCGTCTTGCCCAACAACTACGCCAACGAGGTCCGCAACAACCCCCACCTGAGTTTCAATCGCTTCTTTGATAAGGACTTCTTTGTCAAGTATCCAGGTTTTGAGGCGTACAAGACTGGATACCAAGATGGCACCTTTATCCAGGAAGTGGTCCGAACCAAGCTCACCCAGTCTTTGGGTTTGGTCACCGACGATCTTGTTGATGAGATGACCGCTTCTGCCCACGACCTCATTGGGGAATACAAGGAGTTCAAGACAGTCACACTCAAGGAAGTCATCTCTCTAATGGTGGCAAGACTTTCGTCTCGTGTCTTCTTGGGCAAGAACCTCGCCCGAAACGACCGCTGGTTGCATATCGCTATGCACTACACACACGACTCTTACTCCGCCGCCGCTGAGCTCCGTCAGTGGCCTTTCTTCCTTCGCCCTTTTGTCTACTGGTTCCTGCCCTTGTGCCGCAAGCTGCGTCAGGAAGTCAAGGATGCTGATGCGCTGATCATGCCTGAGGTTAACAGGCGCAAGGAGGCTGTTCTGGAAGCTCAAGCATCTGGTGAGAAGCCGCCACGAACTTCGGATACTATTGGCTGGATGTTTGAGATCTCTCGTGGTCGCGACGTCAACTATGTCTATGGTCAGCTGTTCCTGAGCTTTGCAGCCATTCATACTACCACAGAGACCATCACCGGCTGTGTCTTGGATATCAGCTCGTATCCCGAGATTGTGCAGCCGCTGCGTGAGGAGATTATCAGTGTCATTGGTGAATACGGCTGGGCCAAAACGTCTCTTTACAAGCTGAAGCTTATGGACAGCTTCATGAAGGAAAGCCAGCGTCGTCATTACATGGGCATGAGTAAGTCTAGAGCAGACAGACAAAATTCGCAACATGACATGACGCTAACTGCGATAGCCTCTATACATCGTCATGCGGATGAGGATGTCAAGTTGTCCGACGGCAACGTGATCAAAAAGGGAAGCCGAATGTGTGTCACGGCTGAGCCATTCATTGACCCCAAGGTCTATCCTGAGCCTGAAAAGTACGACGTCTACCGCTTCCTGAATCTTAGATCGCAACCTGGCCAGGAGAACGCCCATCAGTTTGTCACCACGTCTCCTCAGCACATGCTGTTCGGCCATGGTACTCATGCCTGCCCTGGACGATTCTTTGCCAGTAACGAGATGAAGATTGCTCTGTGCCATCTCATCCTCAAGTATGACTGGAAGTTGTGTGATGGCCAGACCGAGAGGCCCAAGAATCTTCAGGTGGACGCTGGGTTCCTCACAGATCCCACTGTCAAGGTCATGGTCAGGAGGAGGGAGGCAGAGATTGATCTGGATGTAGGCATCGCTGAGGAGTGATTCATTCGGAATAAGAGTCGAGTTATGTGAAGGAGGTACTTCTCAGGGTTCTATCTATGTACTTCCCAGAGTCTAGCCAAGATACACTGTCGACAAACCTTTTCTATGTTCAAATCTCGCTTCCA
Organism: Ascodesmis sphaerospora; assembly: GCA_027569015.1. Lineage (NCBI taxonomy): Eukaryota > Fungi > Ascomycota > Pezizomycetes > Pezizales > Ascodesmidaceae > Ascodesmis > Ascodesmis sphaerospora. The sequence continues at coordinate 167,369 of JAPPUR010000034.1, read as the reverse complement.
CTGCCATTGTCGCCTTCAGGCTAGGGAGGACAACCTGTATAGCACGTCTATTTCAAGTTTTTTATGATTCTGAACACCCTCAATCGTCTCTCTCCCCCGCCCTCCCACCCTTCGCTCCAGCATCAGACCCAGATCATCTAGAAGTAATGTTCACCTCCCCAAGCACAACCATCTTCGTCTTTCCGGGGTCCATGAATGCCATGCAATCCTCTCCTACAGCTGCGGAGTTCTCGGCGCTAGAAAGTAAGGCCGACATGCTCTGGAAGTCGGCTTCACTCTCGAACTTGAGTTCGGATATACAGTCAAACTCAAAGTCATCTTGAGTTCCGGCGACAATAGTTGCCGTATGTTTTCCATCCGCGTCAGACCGGAGGATATATCGTCGAGAATGCGAGAGGGGGAAACTGGCCCCGAGAAGCTTCTTCATGAGGGGGATGTGTTTGTTTTCGTAGTGGTCTTTGAATTGATCAGGCGTCATCTGAGGGTTGCGATAGACGAGCATTGCGACTGTGTAAGTCATTTTGAAGATTTTTATAGGGTAAGGGGATGTTTTGATATGGTGGGTGGCAAGTCGTAAAGCAGGATGAATTCTGGGAATGATGAAGCGCTTGAACAATCTGAAAAAACGCCTCGGGAGAGGAAGTTGGCTGATTTGATACTGTCGTTTGCGTGATGCCGGAGCTAGTCATTCCATGTCCTCGTGATGCCGAGTAAATAAAGGCTAGCTCGGGGGCTTGATACTCACCGAGTCCGAACTCCACGGAATACGCGGAGTACACTTGCGGCCGAGGGGATAGTGTATGTATTTCAATAGCCATTGTCAGTATCATGTTGAGACTCTGTCAATAAGTCTTATCTCTCAATAACTCAGGTTCTCTGAAACTCAACTCTCCTCCAATCATGCCATCAAACATCAACGCGACAAGCCCTCATCTCGAAGCAGCCTTGCAAGCTGTGCTCGACCGCGGAGAAACTGGTGTTTCTGTCGCTGCCTACTATCGCGGCAAACTCATTGCACATGGAACCGCAGGATACGCTGATGTGTCTGAGAAACGTCCCGTGGATGAGAGGACGCTATTCCCAGTCTTTTCCGTCACCAAGGGCATCACCGCTTTAGCAGCTCATATCCAAGCAGACCGCGGTCTCCTCAACCTTCAACATCCAATTTCCAAGTACTGGCCTGAATTCGCGGCTAATGGAAAGGAGAATATCACTGTCGAGGACGCTTTGTCTCATAGAGCCGGTATCCCACAGATGCCAGACGGCGTCACACCTGAACTGATGGCAGACTGGGATTGGATGGTCCAGCAAATTGCCGCCTTTACGCCAAAATTTACGCCAGGCACTGCAAATGCTTACCACGTTCTAGTCTGGGGCTGGATTGTTGGAGAAGTGGTCCGCCGGACCGACCCCAAGAGCCGACCCTTTGGCCAGTTTGTCGCCGAGGAGATATGCGAGCCTCTAGGCGTCAAGGACCTATACCTTGGCGTTCCCGAGTCTGAGCTCTCCAGAGTAGCTACCTTATCTGGAGGCAACGAAATGTTTCTGAAAGACACCTATAACACCAGTCCGATCGCCGTCTTCCCTGGCTCGGACGTGCACAACCTCAAAGTTGTTCGACAAGCTTGCGATCCTGGCGCTGGTGCCATCGGAAATGCTCCAGCCATAGCTCGAGTATTCGCCATGGTAGCCGAAGGGGGTGAGCTTGATGGTGTCAGGCTTCTTTCTGAGAACTACGTCAGGGGGATGACACGGTTCCGCCAAAATCCCCATGATCAGGACAAGGTACTTCCAATTCCTGTGTGGTTTGGTGCAGCTGGATTCTGGCTTGGAGGAGAAAAAGGTGCTTCGGACCCTCTGGTTGGAGATCACCGCGATGTGATTTATAGTCCTGGAGCAGGTGGCTCTATTGCGTGGGCAGATATTCGTGACACAATTGCTGTTAGTATCTGTCATAATAACATGGATGCTGGTGTCTCTATTGACCCAGAGCCGATCTGGACACCGATTGGTAAAGCCATCCGGGCGATCATTAAAGAGAAGCAGGAATAGGAGAGGGGCCGCAACATGGAGCGAGACTAGTTGGAGCCCTTCGCCATGCTCATAGTCATTTGTATTGCACACAATGTAGAAATGAACATTTATGCTAAGAGTGTCCATCTCTTCATCGTCTCTAATCTTAACCCATATGTAGTCCTGTGAACTCTACGGATAATACTTCTTGCCCTTACATTGCATCATCCAGAAGAAATGATGCAGGGTCAATGGTAGTCATATCCCAATCCTCGGTCCCCTCCAGGAACCTATCCAACCCAGCCCACTCGTCAGAAAAAGGATTTTGTAATGGTATGCAAAACGTAGCAGTGTTTCCGGCTACAGTCTGGTTGTTTTGCGCAGTTGCGTGGCTGTTCAAGAAAGCCTCAGCGATTCGAAAGAGAGCTTTGCAGAGAAAGAGTTGTTTTCCAGCATAGTCCAGAGCACTCCCAACTTGCTCCAGGCTACTAAGAACCTCTTGGAGAAGTTTTAGATCGTCCTGGTCGGAGTGGGCGACGCAATGCAGGAAAGTGACAACGAATGGTGTGAAGGAAGTGTAGTAAAATATCCTGTTTATATGGTCAGTCAAATAACTTGCTTGGGAGGTTAGATGTTCTCACCAGAATGCGTAGTTGGACAAGACATGGTCTGTTGAACAGCTCAGGCGAGGATAGTAGTTGAGGTGAGCCTGGAGCCCCTGATGCGCAGCCTCATAACACGCTGTGGAAATATCTTGAGCAGAGCCTGACGAAGCCGTACCACGGTGGATAAGGGTAAGAGAAGAGTAGTAGATGATATCTGCTGGCCCGAACGTAGCTGCAAACGACTCATAATCAAAGGCTTCGGAGAAGTCGATCTTGGTCCAGTTGGCGTGCCACGTACTTAGCTGTGACTCAAGATCAATAGCAACGACAACGCGGTGTTCGGGCTGCTGCTTTTTGGCAGCCGGAGAATAAAGCGAGTCGTATATCTTTCCCTGAATCCTCGCAAATTCGACGAATGAGGCAAAGGCCTGGTCCCAAGGTGTCCTTCCGGGCTCATCGGAAACAGCATTCAGACCAGTGTCGACATCCAGGTCTTGGATAATTGAAGTTCGTCCGAGGCGAGAGGAGAGATTCTTATCGGCTATATAGATGTGCCAGAATAACCGTCTCACCGATGATGCCTCAGCTGATGGGAGTCGTGAGACGCGGTGTTCGCGATGGTAGCCAAGGGCAAGGCAGTGTCTAGCAGCGGTAGATGTCAGGCTCCATTGCAGAGGCAACTTGGCCCTTATCTGAGCATGCACCATCTACTACCGAGTTAGTTTTTGTCATCACACTGAACCAAAGAAGGCTATTACCCCTATAACAAGGATCATGACGTTCTCTCTTGTAGGCATAGCCATCACCTCGTATACCTCAAGTCCCGTTTGGAACTGGCTCTCGCAAATGCTTTGGTAACGGGTTATTTCCTCAGAGGTTATTTCGGAATCTTCAATGTTGTCAAGCTCTCGCAAAACAACACTCAGCATGCCATTGAGGAGGGTTACTTCGGCAGCCGAGATTGAATCCAGAGGAAAGTAGATACGCCGGCATAGCTTTTCAATCTGGAGACGATCATAGACGCCATGGAAGTAATAGAGAATGGGTTGGACACCTTGGATGTTTAGTTTCTGGCACTGACAAGCTGAGCTGGAGCAAACCTTTTCGTTCTCTAAGCACTCTTAGGATCGCCAACACAAACGTTGAGGGTGGCAAGCGCATCTTGAGATTATCAGTCGCCGGTGCTGGGGCCGAGATGTAGTCATCCCTATTCACGCCTGACGTTTCATGCTCCCGGGCCATATCACGAAGACTCGCCAGTTGTTGGGCAACAGCAGGCGAGTGTGAAGATTCGGACGACGTCAACTCTGCGACTTGAATGGCATCCAAAGCCTGTCGCCCAAACGAGGAGTCACCCTCTTCTTGCGTGTGATCTCCAAAGACATCATGCTGTCGAACTACTGGGTTGCTACTGTTCGAGCAGTGTGGTGAAGGCACCGTGTTGTCTGTAGAGTCCCGGTTTTGCAGCTGCTCCTTAAGACCATCGACTTCAAGCTGAAGATCCGCAAGTTTGGCTTCAAAGCGCGCAAAATAGGAAATTGTATCCTGACTTGGTAGACTGCTTCAAAAAGATCAACTCTGGACTATTGATACGTGGCCTGTGTGGCATACCTGACCTGTGCGTCCTCAGACGGTCGGGCACTGCGAGGATTGCCACCCCTTGGGCAGTCAAGCCCTGAGATGGTGCAGTTGGAGCAAGGCACGAGACGATTGCATCGAACCTATCACAAAAGAAGCACAAGTCTGTTGGTCATCCATCTGCTAGTCGATCCATTGGCTGCAGGTAGATCTTACCTTGCGTGCTCGGCAATTATGGCACTAGGAACGCGTCGTTAGCATCGCCGTGTCGCGTCAGCGTGTGGTGTGTGTCGATGACTGACAGCTCTTGGTATCACTCTTTGCTTGGGGGCCGTGTCTTGAGATTCCATGACAGAGTATGAGACAGGATCGAAGTAGAGAGGCCAACTCGGAGGAGATGGGTCTCGGTAGTTGAGAGGCGGAGTAAACAAGCGACCCGGGCCCGGCTGAGTAAAGTCCGGGGTTTGAGCCCATTCCGGAATAGCGAAGCGAGCATTGAGAAATGACGCAACACCTGACTCGTATTTATGACAATGAATTGTGTCTCGAGGATACAAACACGGCTCAAGCATAAAGGCAAAGAAGATGGTCCAAAAAAGAAGACAAGGCAAAAAGAAGAGGATGCTCCCCCGGGAAGGCTCGAACTTCCGATCTCCCGATTGTCTGCAAGTAACAGTCGGACGCTTTAGCCAACTAAGCCACAGGGGATATGTTGTTGCGTGGCTTCAACGGTTTCAAATTTGCCTCTTGAGCTGGGGACGCCACACTCGGGAGACATGGCATTTGACATCGAGAAGACGATATGTGAGTCCCCGTAATGAGCTTCACTGGCGAGTGTACCTGGTCCCCTAATGGTCTCGTCCCCGTCTGGTTCTCGGTAATAGTACATGCAAAGATGGAACCAAGGTCAAGGCCAAAGCTAGGTGTGAATACATTATGACAAAATACCAGATGTTACTACACAGTCGGCAAGACCAATTACCTCCTCCCTGGGTCATGGCTATGGGCCGAGGGATTAGAGACTTCACTCTGTAGTCTCCGACTCATTTTCACGGTCCAGCTTCTCCTTCTCTCTCTTCTCAATAGTCGTTTGCTTCTCCCACATGGCGTGGTATCGCCCTTGAAGGGCAAGCAATTCGTTGTGAGTACCGCGCTCAACGATGACGCCCTTGTGAAGCACCACAATCTGGTCAGAGGTGGTGATGGTGGAAAGACGATGTCTACATAGATTGTCAGAAAATGCCGCATAAAAAGAAATCGAGAAGGGAAAACGTGAATCCTCAACGTACGCGATGGTAATTGTAGTTCGTCCGGCAGTAACACGCTCAAGGGCGTCTTGAATCTGCCTCTCGGTGTGGGAATCAAGAGATGCAGTGGCCTCATCCAGGAGCAAGATACGAGCATCTTTGAGGATGGCTCGGGCAATGGCGATCTGTGAGTGAACCATGGTCAGCAAGCCCATACACAATAGATAGGCTCAATGGGGTGAGTGAGGCACTTACACGCTGGCGTTCACCTCCAGACAACTTCAGACCTCGTTCTCCGACCTTGGTCTCGTATCCATCAGGGAAGCCGAGAATACGGTCATGGATGTTAGCAGCCTTGCAAGCCGCAAAGACATCAGTCTCTGAGGCATGTGGGCTGGCGTAAAGCAAGTTGTACATGATAGTCGCATTAAACAAAACTGTGTCCTGTGGCACAACACCAATGTTCTTGCGGAGGCTATCAAGCGTCACATCTCTGAGATCATGACCGTCAATGGTGATGGAACCGTCAGAAACATCGTAGAAACGGAAGAGAAGCTTGAGACAAGTCGACTTGCCGCTACCAGACTCTCCCACGATGGCCGTCTTGGTGCCAGGAGCGACAGTGAAGCTGATGTCGTTGATCACGGGCTCGCCCTTGTTGCTCTGGTAGGAAAACTTGACGTTGTTAAAGGCAACCTCTCCTCGTGGCGAGGGCATCTTAATCGCATCCTCCTTTTCCACGACGCCAGACGTCTCCTTGAACTGGCAATAGTTAGCAATCGTGATAACCATCCACCAAACATCAACAAGGACGTACAATATCAAGCAGGCGTTCGGCCTCGATGAGATTGTTCTGCAGCATGGTGTAATAGGTTCCAAAGAAGTTGAGGGGACCCTGAAGTTGGACAAAGTAGTTGATCAAGCTGACAAATTCGCCAACCGTTTGCTCGCCGATGGAGATCTTGTAGGCAGATACAGCAACAAGGAGAGCGGTTCCAAGGGTGAAGATCGAGCTCTGGGTGAGGTTCAGGCCATTGAGCGACCACTGCACCAGGCGCTCCGCATATTGGTAAACAACCACATGATCCTTGAATCGCTGGGTCTCACGGGAGACGGCACAGTTGTGCTGCACAGTCTCGTATGCGAGGAGAGCATCCGTCTTGATGGCCTCCATCTCGCGTGCCTTGGTCGTCATGTCTCTGCGTTGCTTACCACGGTACTTGGCAACGTAGATGGTGAGGAAGATGTAAGACCACATAATGAAGAACACGATGATGGTGTAGAAGGGGTCATACTTGACGAAGAAGAAGACACCGGCGACGAAGATGTCAAAGACCATAGGAAACACTTGGAAGCAAAAGTTCTCCAGGAATGTGTTCATGGATGCGCCTCGACTCAACGCACTGGTGACTTCACCAATCTTCTTGTTGAGATGGAACTCTAGAGAAAGTCCCAACACATGTTCGAATGCCGCCGAGGAGAGTCTTCGGAAGAGTGATTGTGAGACGGGAATCCAAAGAACGGATCTTGCGGCACCAAGAGCTCCTTGGTTGCCTTGGAGAGCACGGTACACCACGTAGAGGGCAATTTCCTTGTACGGTAGACGGCCCTCGCCCAAGTTGTCGACCAGGACTCCAAGCTGCACAGGGGCCAAGACGTTGACGGTGCGCTGGCAAATCAAGAGAACAAGGCAAATGACCACGATGGCCTGATACATAGGCGAGTCTTTGGGCCTGGAGAGGGTCAGCTTATAGGATCAATGTGCGCCTGTGTCTACACACCATAGGTAAGGAAATAAGACCCGGAATCCAGCAAAGTAGTCGAGCCAGCCGGTTCCTGAAACCTGAGTTCTCTTGGCCGGCGTTGCGGCCGCGGGCACGCTTCCGTAGTTGTTGGATGAGCCATTGCCATTCTCCAGAAGGGACTGGCGTTCCTCCGGTGCCGACTTAGGTTGAGGCGGTCTTAGCTTGTACTCCCTCAAGACGAGACTGCCCATCATGAGTATAAACACGGCAATTCTAGACAAGCCTAGAATGATGAGAATATCGAGAAAGGTCGAAGAAGATCGCAGCAACGACTTCTCGGAGTAAAAGATGCCAGCAATGACAGTCTCCAGAAGGGCACCGGCGAGCCATGCATAGCAATGCGCAATGCCCGGAGACCACGGCCCTTCCGGATCTGGCAGCAACCCTGCAAAGAAGTAAAGCAATATACCGACATGAGATGCCTACATTCAATCTAGGTAAGCACAAGAGCATTGGTGGCAAGGGATGAAGAACAAACCAGATACGCGCTGAAGGAGAAGTCGACAGTGCCGTCCGAGTCATGGTGGCCACTGACTGCCTCTCGCGCAGTAATAGCTATACTAGCCACAAACAAGAGAGACAAGACAAGTTGCAGAAACCAGATGACTCTCGCGTAGGCTCGCCGGATACTCTCGGCCTTTTGCTTCTGCTCATTATCTAGCGCGATGCGACGCGGTTCCCGACCGCGACTGAGGTAGAATTGGAGGCATTGCGAGCCCAACAAAGTCACAAAGAGGAGACAAGGATAGAGGTAGAAGATTACCTTCAATCCCACCTCCGGACTCGCCATGATTTTTACTGAATTGAGGAATTGGCCAGGAGAGATTGCGCAAGTCCCTTGATTTGGCGAGGGTGATGTCAACCTCGGATGCCTTGGTTCTCGGGTTATAGTTTATCCGTGCGTTCATGATATGATTACCAAGCATCTGGCCTACCCTGTAGTTGATGGAATGAGAACTGGGGACATGCTCAAACTGACCTGTGGAGGTAGCTATATAAAGAACTGAATCGGAGCTTAGGCCTATGTTTTGATTCAAACGGCGTTTTCAGATTTCTTAGGGACCTAGATTGGCATCTTGGATAGTTATGAAAACTAATGACATACTCGACTGCCTCCTAACTCACAACCATCACCCCTTGTGTTTGACTATGTCACAAACTCGCTTCGGCCAGAACTCCGAAAAAAATCTAGTTTAACGTGATGAAGAAGAAACAGTGACTGAAACTTAGATCTAACTAGTTTGTGAAATCAGGTTAGCAAAGATGCTTGGAAATCTCGATAACCGTCACCCGCACAGATGTAGAGTGGCTAGCGAGGGTTTCATCTATTGCCTCTTATTGTCAAAAACATTCCCTTTTACATGAGCCCATCGGGAGAATCTTATCACCGTCAAGAAACGAGGAAGGAAATAATCGAAATTTCATCCAATGAAGCGATCAAACGATAGGGGCAATTCAGTTTCGATTCAACATGCCCTGATGGAAAGCTGGGCCAATGGCGCGATCAAGGCCTCAACAAACGCTTTGAAAAGACCGGCATTCGGATTCTGTCAAGACTTCTAGTCACGGACCGGTTGATCAAAGACTGTGGTAAGGCCGATTGGCCGACTTCTTTGATGCTGTCGGAGCTAGGTAGGGTAAAAGAGACGAGCAACGTACTTCCATGCACATCGTGTCTAAGTCCCCTTCCTCTGTCTATCCCGCTACCTCATTGGTTAGATCAAGTCAACTCGCCCAACGCCGCCTGTTTAAGACTCGGCCTCCTCGGAGAAAACCACCAAACTAATGTCCGGTAGTTGGCTTTCCCAGTTTCGGAAAGACTTTGCCTCGTCCTGGGCCGTGTCCTATGAGACATGATCCTCCCGGACGCAAAAAACTTATTTATTCATGCTCTAGGCGTTTTAGTCTGGTTGCTATACGAATTTGGCAATGGCGTTGAATGACTCATCCTCAGAGGTTGCGGAAAGTAACGTCGTCTCCTTGAATGATGCCTCATAATTGTTTGACGACATGTTACAACTGAGGTTTGTGTATCTTGTGAGCAGGAAACGAGGATCTGAGGTGTAAATGAAATAGCTGAGTGACATGCATATCTATTAAGCACTTACCGTAAGATTAATCTCCTCTTTAACATTACTCTACAGAGCTTAACAGGGCCAGGATGGGACGGTACAATGCGTTTAGAGCATCGCGAGATGGCTTTTCTGGATCACTGGATAGCTAGCCTACCTCAACGGCTGAAACAACGATGAGAAATCAGAGTTTTTTTGGCCTTGGCTGCAAGGGTTTTTGGTCTCGGACAAGACAATCCATCCAAGGCCGAGGCGATCTGACATTTGACGTGCAGGGGCTGAGTCTGGAATCACAACGTCGGATCTCACTAATGCCGCGGATCCCTACTAATGATTGGGCCTGGGATGACAAGGTTGAACGCGTGGGCCTCACTAAGCAACTGGGTTCTGCTGGGGAGCCGTCTCCGGGGGAGATTGCTGGTGTTTTGATACGACATGTCTGAGAGACTTTAGGCGGGAAGCCATCAAACCCGAAAGCCCGTCCCACTATTTAAAGCCCGTCCCACTCTTGAAAGTCCGTCCCACACACCTTTAAGCCCGTCCCACAGCGTTAGTGCGCCAAGGGCTCCAGGGGGGAGTTGACGGAGTGCCGAGCTGAGAGTCTGTAGATATCAACGTGAGCATGCCAGGGGCGTCGAGATGTAAATATTTTAAACAAGTTTCGTTCTCTTTGTTACAGTCACCAATGCGACCGAGTTCTTTACAAATTCACTGACCACCTTCAAAGCCAACTTTGATGTGATATTCCACCCTCTTTCCTTACCTACTCTTCGACTTCGATTAATTGCTATTCACCTTTTCTTCTGTTTCATCTTCTTTGAACTTGTATTTCTGAACTCATCCCTTTGAACGGTACCATGTCTTCCGAGAAACCTCTCGGCCCCGAGGCCGACACATCACCTCCCGCGACGGACAAGAGACCATCTTCGTTCAACACTTCAGTCACCGATGTTGCCAACAGCAACAACTACGACGAGGGAGAGGAGCACGTTCATGATGAAGTGCTCCAGCTCGCCAGGAGGTTGACGACCCAGTCTCAACACGGCGGCGCTTTACCCTCCCTCTTCCCCCTCCCCCAGGAAGGGCCTCTTGACCCCAACAGCCCGCATTTCAATGCAAAGCAATGGGCCAAGGCCTTCTTCAAAGCCAGGACCGAGTCACTCGAGGGGAACGCACCAAGAACGACAGGAGTCGCCTTCAAGAACCTCAGTGTCTACGGATTTGGATCCGACACCGATTTCCAGAAGACGGTTGGGAACGTCGTCCTAGAGGCTGGCACGATGGTGAAGAAGCTATTCCGCAGTAAGCTTCTCCCCGGAAAGCAGCAACGAGTTGACATCCTACACGACCTTGAGGGTGTTGTCCACAGCGGGGAGATGCTCTGCGTCCTAGGTCCCCCCGGATCCGGTTGTTCGACGTTCCTCAAGACCATCGCCGGCGACACCCACGGCTTCCACATCGAAGAATCGTCCTGCCTCAACTATCAAGGCATACATCCCGACCAGATCAAAACCGCATTCCGTGGCGAAGCTATATACACGGCAGAGGTTGACCACCACTTTCCGCAACTCTCAGTGGGTGAAACCCTCTCTTTTGCCGCTGCCGCGCGTTGCCCAAAGACTATCCCTTCTGGAGTCACGCGAAGCGAGTATATCGAGCATCTTCGCGATGTGACGATGGCGATGTTTGGTATATCACATACCAAGAATACCCGCGTGGGCAATGATTTTGTTCGAGGTGTGAGCGGCGGCGAGAGGAAGAGAGTCACGATCGCCGAGGCATCCCTCAGCTACTCCCCTTTGCAATGCTGGGACAATAGCACACGTGGACTCGACAGCGCAAACGCGGTAGAGTTCTGCCGAACCTTAAGGACCCAGGCTGACGTTATGGGTTGCACGTCGTGTGTCGCCATCTATCAGGCTCCTCAGGATGCCTATGATGTGAGTCTATAAAAACCTTCCAAAATCTGGGAATCACACTGACATCTTGAAAGGTCTTTGAAAAGGTCCTGGTCCTCTACAAGGGTCGGCAAATCTTCTTTGGCAAAGCAGCCAGGGCAAAGGAGTATTTTGAGGAGCTCGGGTTTGTCTGTTCAGAGCAACAAACCACAGCTGACTTCCTGACGTCCATGACGAGTCCCTCGGAACGCATTGTCCGTCCAGGCTGGGAGGACAAGACTCCTCGAAGCCCCGAGGAATTCTCTCAGGCCTGGAAACAGAGCCGAGACCGCGCCCTACTGCTCGAGGAGATCGAAGACTATGTCGACCGACACCCCTTCCACGGCGAACACTACGACAAGTTCCTCGAATCGAGGCGCATGGACCAGTCATCCGCTCAACGCGCCAAATCTCCATTCACCTTGTCCTATCTCCAACAGATAAGCCTGACCATGCGACGGAGCTTCGTCCTTCTCAGGACTGACCCTAGCCTGCTCATCACCATGCTGATCACCAACTTCCTGCAGGCCATCATTGTCAGCAGTATTTTCTACAACTTGCCCAACACGACCGAGTCCTTCCAGCAGCGCGGCGTTCTACTGTTCTTCCTCATCCTCATGAACGCCTTTGCTAGTATCCTAGAGATCATCAACCTCTATGCTAAGCGCAAGATCATCGAGAAGCATGCCCGCTACGCCTTATATCACCCAAGCGCCGAGGCTTTATCTTCAATGGTCGTGGATTTGCCTTACAAGATCTTCAATTGCATATTTACTAATATCGCCCTATACTTTATGGGGAATCTACGCCGCGAGCCAGGAGCCTTCTTCTTCTTCGTATTGTTCATCTTCACGACCACTCTGACCATGTCTATGCTCTTCCGGCTGATTGGCTCCGTCACGAAATCCATCGATCAGGCCATGGCGCCGTCTGCGATCATCCTGCTCGGCTTGATCCTCTATACCGGCTTCACCATCCCTCTTCAGTATATGCGAAGCTGGATCAGCTGGAGCCGATGGGCCAACCCACTCTTCTACGGTCTCGAGTCCATCATGCTCAACGAGTTTGCCGGCAGAGACTTCCCATGCTCTACCTATATCCCATTTGGCCCAGGGTACGAAAACGTGTCGTCGGGGGGGAGAGCATGTTCCGCGCAGGGGTCTATTCCTGGGCAGGACACGGTGAGCGGCACTGCTTTCGTCAAGATTGCCTACGGATACGACACCGCCCATAAATGGCGCAACTTCGGAGTCATGATCGCCTTCATGATCCTCTACATGGTACTTCACCTCGTCGCCGCGGAGTACGTTGCATCTGAGCGGTCCAAAGGAGAGGTGCTCGTCTATGTCCGCAAAGCCATGAAGCGCCTCAAGAAGCCAGTTGGAGACATCGAAAGCGGCCAGGCGACTTCCTCGCACCAGCAGACACATGAAGGGTTTACCTCAGGGACCGAGGTTGAGAAACAAACTTCTGTGTTTCATTGGAAGGATATTTGCTACGATATCAAGATCAAGGGGGAACCTCGACGGATTCTTGATCGGGTTGACGGTTGGGTCAAGCCGGGCACCCTCACAGCGCTAATGGTAAGGACCTACATATTCTAGCGATCGAGTATTCCGTAACTGACGAGTGCACAGGGTTCTTCTGGAGCTGGAAAGACTACGCTTCTCGACGTGCTCGCCAGCCGTGTGACGATGGGTGTTGTCACGGGCGATATGCTTGTCAATGGCAAGCTCCGAGATGAGTCCTTTCAGCGGAAAACCGGCTATGTTCAGCAACAAGACCTCCATCTGCATACCTCGACCGTCCGCGAGGCCTTGGCCTTTAGTGCCTTGCTCCGACAACCGTCGCACTACAGTCGGCAAGAGAAGCTCGATTATGTGGACGTGGTCATTGGGTTGCTTAACATGGAAGAATATGCCGATGCTATCATTGGTGTGCCCGGCGAAGGCCTCAATGTCGAGCAGCGTAAGCGACTTACAATCGGTGTCGAGCTTGCCGCTCGTCCTCAGCTTCTTCTCTTCTTTGATGAGCCTACCTCGGGCTTGGACAGTCAGACATCATGGTCTATCTGTAACCTGATGGAGAAGCTAACTAAGAGCGGTCAAGCCATCCTCTGCACTATTCACCAGCCTTCTGCTATGCTCTTTCAAAGGTTTGATCGGCTTCTCCTTTTATCCAAGGGACAAACCATCTATTTCGGAGATATCGGCAAGGATGCCAACATACTCGTCGACTATTTCACTCGTAACGGAGCTCACGACCTTCCCGACAGATCAAACCCAGCCGAGTACATGCTTGAAGTCATTGGCGCAGCTCCCGGTGCGACAACGGATATTGATTGGCCTACGGTTTGGCGTAGCAGTCCTGAGTATCAGTTGGTCCAGGAAGAGCTTGGAAGGCTTGCGTCTTCAGCAACGTCAGGACAACCGCGTGAGGATGCTTCCGCGTACAAGGAGTTTGCGGCGTCTGCCGTGGAGCAGCACACTCAGGTCACGAAGCGTGTCTTTCAACAGTATTGGAGAAGTCCCACGTACATCTACTCGAAGCTGCTTCTGTCACTGGGTTCGGTAAGGATACAAGTCAAAGATCTCTTGGACCGATGTGCTAACCGACATAGTCACTGTTCATTGGCCTCTCCTTCTTGGATGGAGACAACACACAACGCGGACTACTCAACCAGATGTTTGGCGTTTTCATTTTCCTCAGCGTTTTCCCGCAGCTGGTTAACCAAATTATGCCAGTCTTTGCTGCCCAGCGTACAATGTACGAGGCCCGCGAGCGCCCCTCCAAGGCGTACTCTTGGAAGGCATTCATGTCTGCAAACATTGTCGTTGAGCTTATCTGGAACTCGGTAAGTCGAACTCAATGCCTCGGACACCCTCAGCATAGAACTAATCTCGATGACAGCTCATGTCGGTTTTCTGCTATGTCTGCTGGTACTACCCTATCGGTCTGTACAAGAACGCCGAGTGGACCGATTCCGTGCACTCACGAGGTTTCACCATGTTCCTGCACCTCTGGATCTTTTTCATGTTCTCCAGCACGTTTGCAAACATGATGATTGCTGGAATTCCAACCCCTGACATGGCTGGAGGCGCCATGAATCTGTTGCTGATCATGATGTTTACATTCTGCGGGTAAGTAAACATCGGAGACAAAGAAGATCATGGATGGAAACTTACTTGACGTGCAGTGTTCTTGCTGGGCCGGATGCCCTTCCTGGTTTCTGGATTTTCATGTACCGCATCAATCCCTTCACCTACATCATTGAGAGCTTCCTGGGCACCTCCCTAGGAAACGCCCCCATGTACTGCGAGTCCAACGAGTTCGTGCGCTTCACAGCTCCAAACGGTACGACATGCGGAGAGTACGCTTCCGACTTTTTGGACCAAGCGGGAGGCTACCTCGCCGACTCAAACACGACCGACTGCCAATACTGCGCCATGTCTGAGACCAATACGTTCTTGGCCAGCGTCAACGTCGACTTTGGAAATAGGTGGAGGGACTTTGGGTTCATGTGGGTGTTTTGCATCTTCAACATCGCCATGGCCTTTGCTTTGTACTGGTTGGCAAGGGTTCCGAAGAACAAGAAGGCAAAGAAAGAGTAAGAATCCTTGAGTGGTGGTGTTTTCCTCCTCTATCAGGAATAAAGGGTAGGGACTTATAGACATGGGCTTTTCCTTATATCGTTCTACATCACTGGGTTGTCAAAAGATTGTATTTAGAAACCTCAACATTTTAATTAGACCTCTCTTTTTCCTTCTCCTTTGCTGGTGCCGTCAACCACTCTAATGAGGTGGTGAAGCCAAGACATACCATTCCGAAGCAAATGCGTTGACTTAGGCTGCCTGCACCGTGATTGAGTAACAGCCGACGAATCAATCCGTTCTACCATCCATCGTACAGTGCCCCCGTGTTTCGGACATGCTTGGGTCCGGCCCGAGATGATCAAGGCTGATCTCTCCGCCGTCTCGCTATCTTGGCAAGTCCGTACGCCGGAAAAGGTGTCGGACTTTTGAAATCTCCGTCAGGTCACACCTCGGACCTCATCCTCGCTAGCCGGACATGTCAACACAGCGCCGCCATTGGCTAACCCTTGTTACCGACACGCCCACCTTGCCAAGCCCCTGAACGTCCAGTGCCGACGTCCAACTGCCGAGCCGGGCTTCTCGGACTCCGGACCATCTCCTTTGCCCTCCCTACCTCAAAATATGCCAAAATTCTCTGTATCGGATTTGACAGTTCATTCATCATCCGTTTTGTTATCCCTGATGCCCAGCATCAGCAAGCGCCCACGCTATCCCCGGAACCTCGATCTTCGTGTCCCCTTGTATGGATCCTGCTACGCAGTCAACTAAGGGCCACAATGAGCTGGCGGTAAGCATGACTAGACCCGGGCTCCCGGCCAACACTCTCTCTGTAGGCAACTGTCTGTCATTCTGACACGGATACAAAACAGTGTCTTGGTTGTAAGGCTCGAAAGGTAATGAGACGGCACTGCTTCCTCCCATTCCTTCCACGCTGGCCATTGCTTGAATTCGAGTTCTTGTGTCTTCCACATGTGGTTCCATTCGTATCTAGCCTAGGCTTACAGCATAACTAGACTCGCTGCAACCGGGCTAAACCCACCTGCGATGGATGCTTTGCTCGGCAATTAACATGCACATATCCCAACAAGAGGAAAAAAAGATCTAATGTCCCGAAGACGAAGCCCCAACCGAAGTATGTTTTACTCTTGATGGAGCTTCCAAGCGGTCCTTGACTAACCTGCCGAGCCGCGCCAGAGATCGCGACTTAACGGCCATCCTAGAGAGGATTCAACAGGTCGAGGAAAAATGCTCGCAGCTGGCGGCTGCCACTGACAGAGAATCCATCGTCCTCGCTGTTGATGAGTTGAGAAGGTATCAAAGCCCTTTCCCAGCGTCGTCTGGGCAGTCTCCCAGCGTGAAATCCACGGTCTCTTCGTTACCATTGAGAACCGAAGCCGGTGCTATTGGAGAAGTGTCGGAAGCCAGCTGGACACATTGTCCGAATACACCCACCAGTCCAAGTGCGCTCCTCAAACAAGTTCTTGATAACGTTTTGAGTGTCAAGCGGCAGGTCTTGGACGACAAGATTGCACATCTGAACGACCACATTCGACCAGAACTTGCCAGAGCTTGTGTCCATAGTAAGAACTTTCTTCTTGATGCCAAGCTCTATAAGTCCTCTATTGACAGCTTGTTCAGACTTTTGTGAGCACTACCAGATTGACACATTCCCGGGCTTCATCAACACAAAGCTCATGTACCTCATGCCGGATATCGTCGACATGCCCGAGATCAACGTTGACCCAGCATCCCTTATTCTCTATTACAGCGTTCTCTATCACGGATCTTTGATGATCACTGATGAAACAAGACGGCAAGAAGGGACCTTGGAACAAAGAGTATACATTTCCTGCCTCCGTGCTATACCAGCTTGGGAGGAACAAGCTGTGAAGACCAAGACGGGTCTAATCGCTGCCATTCTTCTCGTACGTAGGCCAAGAACTCATGGAACCCTTACCTATTTTGGTATATCGCACTGACGGTGGATTTCCAGACGCGAGCCGCATTGCAACAGTGTGACTTTGAGTTTAGTTGGAGAATGTACAAGCTTGTATGCCAGTGCGTGCAAACCCTCAACATGCACAAGCTTGACCAGACCTTTCCTGGCATGTTGCTGAGCCCGGAACTTCTTTCAGACGGCGCAGACCATCACAGAAAGGGCCTTTGGGGTTTGGTGCTCGTGGAGCTCTTCTTTCGGCTCCTGCACGACAAGCCTGCCACAATGACCGCCAACTTGACTGAGTGGCGCGTTAATCTTCCCTGGCTGAATTCAGACCCTGAACTGACAGAGCACGTGGTACCTACACTGACATTTCTCGTCAAGTCGCGGTTGACGTTTCTCCTTCTCCGGTTCTTCGACATATTCAGCGAGGATACCCAAGACAAGAACAGCGTGGTCGACAGCGTTGAAGGACTTTGTGGAGAGATTGAAGATTTATTCGAAGAATGGTCTCTGGTGAGTTTTATATCCTTGTTCTTTCTTCGTACATTCCCGACGAAGCCGAGCAAAAAACAGGTTCTCTAACTGGCCGTGTCTGAACAGAGAGATGCTCTCACAAAAAACGAGGATAACAGCGCCTACTGGTGGATGCTATACGACCTAATGATCACGGGATACTCCTCCATGATGGTTATGATATACAAAATTGCAACCCTCAAGTCCGACAGATCTGGAGCACTCTGCACAGCTGACGACGTACCTGTCACCCCTTTATCGGTCAATACCGCCCGCCGCATATTGGATCTCGCTCGATTAAGTCTAGGGAGGTATCCGAGCCCAGCAACCGCATCCTATGAGTTTGGTGCATTCCGCTGCTACGTCGCCTACGGCTGTATGGTCAATCATCTCTCAAGCAGTGACCCCACGGAGGTTGGTTCCACCGCAGCGAAGGATATGGCGCTGCTGGAGCAGGTTGCCCATAGTATGAGCATTATAGCAGAGACAGACCAAGAGCTTTTGCCGCTGGCTCGCGCGCTCCATGACCTGAATGAAGGCGTTCACGCGAGTTGGAAAGAAAAGGCTGAGGAAAGCGACGGAATAACTGGCGAAGAGGGTAGGTAAGAGTGGTTCGTTTGCAAGACGTTTGGGTTACAATACGGGTTTAGGATAAACAGGACAATTCACTCTCATGGAGAAGTAGAACGGAAATGATATTGAAAGGAACCGGTAGGTCGTCTATCCTACCAAATATTATATATGTCATGGATCGGTTTGGCAATTACCGAGTAGCTTCTAAGTTAATTTCGACGGACTTTCGAAATCTCAAGTGAGCCTCACAATCTGGCATAGTTGTGGCTAAGCCCTTCAAGGGAAAATTGCAAGAAAGGCAAGGCGTGTTCAGTGCTCTGGCACATGCATCTACTTGAACATCCAAGCTTAATAAAGCTGAAATGTCACATACGACTAAAACCCTTGATTACTCATATGTTGTCCAGTTGTTTGTTGATCCTTGGCTTCTATAGATGACTCTTGGGAGACCCGTGTCCCCTCGGGATTGTCATGTCTCGCAAGGATGGCATGACTCGGTTCAGACCAAATCCGCCTGGGCGTCAGCTGATTGGTTGCAGGGGCGTAAGCAAGCTGCATAAACCCGCACTGGGGCCACAATAGACTCTGGGCCATGGTGTCGCTAGCAAGGGTGTCAACAGACGGCATCAACACCTCGACAGCTCTGAACATCCATCCTTCGCGTTTTCCTTCTTGCATCTCGTTCACAGCAAAAGAACCAAAGAGACCAACATAAGCAGCTATGCCTCCGCAGCTATCAGAAGCCTGGGATCCTGTGGATGACTGGACAGGGGTGACGAGCGCTAAGGAACGGAGAAAACGCCAGAATCGCCTCCACCAGAGGGCGTATCGTGAGTCCCGACCCGTGTCGAACGGAATTATCCGTCCCATGCTGACCTGTGATACCGATTCAAGGCAAGAGGAAACACCAGAAAGCCTTTCCTACCAACAGCCCTGAGCCCCGAAACAGCCAGGTGATGGATACTTCTCCCGAACAGCTTACAGACACTCGGCGGAATCAGTCTCAGCTTTTTATTGCATTGCTCCATAAGCTGCCCATCCTGGTTATCATCAGGTGCCCCGAGCTGCACAACAACATCAGGGACTTTATGCAGAGAGCCTACACAAACTGGGGACTCAACTTTCCGTCTATTTGTGATCTCCCCGGTCTCACACGACTCAACACCTTCGACGCTCTGGCCAGAAACGCCCTGACGCTTCAAATCCCTCTCGAGTATCTGGAGACGGATGACTACAGTTCCATATTTAACAGGCTGGGACCTCAATCTTCCGGAGACCAACCCGCCTTTCCAACTCACCTTGCTCCAACACAGCTGCAGAAGTCAGTCACACACCATTCATGGGTGGATCTATTCCCAATTCCTGGGATGCGAGATAATATCCTCCGAGGGATTGAAGCAGGGGAGTACGATGAGGACTTGCTCTGTGATACACTTTGCTGCGACTTACTGGATTTCGATGCCAATACAAAAGCATCACTTGTGGTATGGGGCGAGGCCTGGGACGCAGGGGCGTGGGAATTCAGTCCCGAATTCTTTAGAAGATGGGGCATGTTGTTACGAGGGTGTCCTGAGGTGCTGGAGGCGACAAATTACTGGCGCCAGAAGCGAGGTGAGATGAAGATTAACCACGTCATGAATTAATTTGCACTACCTTCCTCTATACAGCATGAATGCATCATAGCCCATATAGCCTTCGAAAGGCCCAGTTGTCGAGTATCCTTGAACCATTGAGATCCGTGATGCCTTTGCCCCCTGCATCTAGCTGCTTGTCATACTTACCCATTGCCAATTCGGCAAGAAAAGGTCCCAGTTTGTCTGTTGGACTATGCAACGGGTGGAACACAGTTCGCATAAGCGGTCCCAAAACGAAGCTCATCGCGTGGTAGACCAGACCGGGGTCCGGGAGATGTGGCTTAATAGCATCGTGATTCGAGGCGTCTACACCAACAGGTCGGACAGACTCAATGTGCAATCCGGGGGTACGTAGTTCGGCTAATGCTCTCTCGGCTTCTCCCTTGACACGCCCATAAAAGGGAGTAGAGAGGCCCGGGTTCAAGGTTGCGCCACCACTCGAAACGTAGATGAAGCGGAAGGGTTCGTCGTCGGCCGAGAGGTTGGAGAAGGCTCTGACCGCAGCAAGAGGGAAGTCTTTGGTAATGGTGATGTATTCGCTAGTTCCAAGTCGTCAGCCTGCGAAACACGGTTCAACTCGAGATAGATGAGGTAAACAAACTCCTTGGTGACCTTGAGCTGGCTGATGCCCAAAGCCCAGACGACTCCATTGGCGCCCTGTAGCTTGTTAAGAAGCTCGGGCTCATAGTTTTCGAAATCTTTGTGGATGATAACGTTGGCTCTTGGATCGTTCGCCGCTAAAGGAACTGGTCTTCGGCTCAAGATGGAGATTTTGGTGATTTCTTTCGACTTGAGCATGGCATCGACGACGCCGGAGCCAACGAGGCCTGTCGCCCCAGTAAGGATTAGATGCATGATTTCAGGGCTGGGTTCGAAAGAATGGCAAGAAACAGGCTGAGTATCAAGAAGCGCAAAGCCGGATGATAAGTTTATATAAGAAATTATGACATAGCTCAAGGAGTGACTGGCAACGCTTGAGGCTACGATTCAGGAATGGCTCTACGTGGACTAGTTGGCCCACCATTGGTATCAAGGTCAGGGGGGTAAGCAAGCTGCATCGACTAGTCAGGGTCCCATACTCCAGACATGGATAATTATCAAGCGATCGTTTTGGGCCTTTTAGGTCGTACGGAGCAGTACCTCTCTATTGTACATAGACAGCCAGCAGTTCAGCCCCTCCCAATAGGTCGGGCAGCCTTTTGCCACGCAATGTGAGCGAATGAGGCAATCATGGGTCCAGACACGCCGGCCTCCTTTGGGTCCTCCCCAATCATAGTGGCGGGGAAGCCAGGATCGAATTCCTTGACACCCTCAAGGTACTGGATTTGCTCATCAGTCAGATGAATGCTCAGCGACTTGATGTTATGTTGCAACTGCTCGACATTGTGAACCCCAACTAGTGGAATGACGTTCCTAGTCTTCTGTGAGATGTACGCCAATGCAATCTGCTGGATGCTTTCGGTGCCGTGCTCAGCTGCCACCTTTTCCAGGGCCTCACTGATCTTGCGTTCGTCCTCCGCCTGCTCTGGACCATGAATTGCCCTGGGGCCCTCACCAGCTTGCTTACGAGCCTCAAGCTGCTTTTTGGTCTGAAGTCTACCTCCTCCAAGAGCATCCCAGGCACAGAGCGTCATGCCAAAATGCTGATCCATGGGTATGATGTCCCGTCCAAAATCACGTCGCATAATGTTCCAGCGACCCTGATATACGCTGAACGGGGTTTTCTCATGGGCCCTGGCGTACGTGTTGGCAGCTGCGACAGTCCAAGCAGACGTATCTGAGATGCCAAGGTAGAGAACTTTGTATTGCTGAACAAGGCCGTCCATGACCTCCTCCACCGAGGTAGAGAAATCCCACATATGGACAAAAAGCAGATCGACATAGGTGGTCTGTAGCTTCTGGAGGGAGGCCTAGAGTGACAGGAACATAGACTTCTTGTGGTTTCCAGAGTAATTAACAGTCCTCCCAGGGCCAAGATCGGAGAGGCAGTAGTCACCCATGTACTTAGTGGCCACAACCATCATGTCACGGTTGTCTCGTGAAGCCATCCATTTTCCGAGAACAGTCTCTGACTGTCCATTCTGGTAAACGTTAGCACAGTCGATGAAGTTGCCACCAGCTTCGGCAAGCGCGTCAAGAATCTTAAAGCTTTTCTCCTCGTCAACGCTGGTGGATATATCAGCCCAGGCAGTGCCAAAGGTTCCGGCACCCAGGCAGAGGGGAGACACGCGGACTCCAGCAGTAGAGGAAAGGATACTATAGCGGCCGGGCTCGGTGGGAGGCTCAGGGCAACCTTTAAGGAAATCAGACATGATGGGTTGGTTCGTCAGAGATTTTATGGCTTCGGATGAGTAGTTGTCGGGCTTTCGGTGCTGATGAAATCTACAGGAATGCAAGTACAACGCAATATGAGACTTTATAGGAGTCAAGAGGCGGTATTTACATGTCATTGAACTGTTCTTAAAACCAAAAAGAGTGCGTAGGTCTCCGAGGCTCGGCATACAAGACTCTCCCGAGCCCGCGCCTGGAATAGTTTGCGTACTCCCGCAGTATCACGTACGGGCCGTGGACTGATTCTGAACCTCAAAAGAGCCGAGGATCAGGTCAGGGCAGCAGGGGTGTAAGCAAAATGCAAGACGACACGGTTAAAGATGGACCTGCGTGAGATTAGCCAACTACCCGGGCTGAACCTTCACTCCCTCATGGGTGTTAGCTTTATAACAGCAATCACATGGCATGCCGCCTGATCTTATTCACGGTCAAATATCTGAAGGCAGAAGGCGTACGTGTCTCTGAGAGGTGTAGCTAGTAGAATCTTGGCCAAATCCACCAGTCACCTCCATTTCATCCAGCTGCTTGAAATTACGGTGTAAGAACATGTGCGAGCTATTTCATTATTCTTCGGTTTGATGCCTTAATTACCCTAATACATGGATTATCAGACCGCAGCTTAGCAAGCCATAATCTTTTACATGAACATTCTGGGTGCCGTGAGAAAACGTGTTGCTAGCTGATGTTCCGTAGTTAGGTACATTATAACTAAAGATCTCCAAACAATCAAGTTACAGACATATCAAGCATATATAGATGTCCCATCCCTCATCCTCTGCCTCATATTACCCCGCAGGTCTTCACGCAATCGTTTCAACGTGTCCTTCGAGCTGCCTTTGAATAAACCCAAACATCTCCTCCTGAAGGTCATGATCCTGAGCGAGTTTGGAGCCGGTCTCAGCTTTGCCAATAGGACCATAGTACTGTCCGTTCTTCGCATCAGGGCTCACAGCGGTGTATATCTGAGAAAGTGCGCCCTTCTCTACAGGAGTTGCAAACATTATGGCAACGTTAAGGAACGGCTTGAGGAAAAATCCGGTCGAAGCGTGATGAAGATTGGTGGCTACCATTCCTGGATGGACTGGGATGATCTTGACCTCTTTTTCTCGCTCGGCCAATGCCTTGGAATAATGAAGGTCAGCGAGCTTGGAGATGGTGTATCTTTGAGTTGTCGCTCGGTCGGACATGGTTGTTCGGAACTCGTCAAACTTGTAAATGTCCGTAGGGGCTCGGGCGTGAGCAGCCGAAGAGAGCATGACTACTCGAGTTTGCTTGTTGATCTTGACGGTACTGCGCAAGGTTGGAAGCAAAAGCTGTGTGAAGAGAGCAGGGCCGAGAACATTGGTTCCGAATTGGATTTCGTACCCGTCTTTGGTGAGCCCCTCGGGTGTCATCATGATGCCTGCATTGTTGACGAGAATATCCAAGCGGGTTTCTCGACTGAGAAACTCTACCGCAGCAGCTTTGACGCTGTCAAACGAAGCCAAATCCAGTTTCAAGAAGACAATGTCTCTCGCCGTGGGGTTGGCATGTCTGAGCTCCTGGATCGCTTTGTTTGCCTTTTCCTGAGACCGAGCGGCTAGGTAGATTCGGGCCGCGTTGTGTTGACTGAGCTGCCGAATCGTTTCGAGGCCAAGACCAACATTGCCTCCAGTGACAATGATGACCTGGCTGCTGAGGTCTGGGATATCACTCGAGGAGAAAGGTGCCATTGAGGGTTTCCGTAGGAACGTGAAGGGATTGAGGTGTGCTTTGTTGACTTGAACTGAAAATAGGAGACAAAATTAAACAGATGCGAAAGAAGCAATGTGATCAAAATCCCCAGCTCTTGATATACTACGGATGTGGCCATTATCGGAGTGTATATGGCCCCGAAAGGCATGACATTCTCAGTGTGGCCACTGCTTGGACAAGGGCGTAAGCAAAGTGCAGCCGACGCTAGAAATTTGGCTGTCTCCATACAAACTTAGAAAAGACAAGGGCATAAGCAGACTGCGTCCGTTTGAACGGCTGTGGACTGACTCAGGGGCATCTCCACAGAGCTAAGTTGGACATTAAGTTGCACCCGCGCCGCTAAAGCTCCGAATGGTAATTGTGCACATTATGGTTTTATCACGGTCATGAAATCTCTATTAGCACAAGTAGAGGACTGACTTCCTGCTACCCCTGAAACCCGCCGATAACGTCTCAGCCAGGCAGCTAGCGAAATGCGTAAGTATGGAGGTAGGCCGAGCATCATATATTGACGACAGTTCCGACACTTCCGGTCTTAAACATGGTGAGAGGGGAGAAATAGGAAGAGGCTAAGAAGCATTATCCGAAGCCGCTGTGTAAACATCCAGATCGTTAAGAAAGAGCTATAAATGAGTGTAAGATGAGTCGATCTCAAGAGTAAGGAACAGCGCAAGAACCCAGCCTAACATTGTCGGTAGTCAGCAAACCTAACGAAACCCAACTACACCACTCACAAATACTTTCATAACTCAATCTTCTAGGTCAATACCAGTAGTAACAAGGAACCAGGACAACTTGGTTAACCACGAACGGGGCAAAGAAATACTGCATCATCTCCATCTCCTTCTGGGCTCTTCTCAAGCGTCTCTCTTCGGACTTTATTGCTTCCAGTATTGCATTCTGCATCCAGTATTGCATCACCAACTGAGCAGTCAGACGCTGTACCATGTAGTCATCATGCGTCGGCTTCTTTGTTGCAATCTTTGATGGCTTCTGTGGAGGTTTCATCACCGTCGTCGTCGGCTTTGGGTAGATCGCCACGAGGAACTTCTTGTCGCCCTCAGATAACTTGGCCGCTAGGGGCACGTATGTGACGAGGCTGTGGGTATCTCCTGGGTCAACTGGATAGTGCATGATGGACTCTGGGTCATATGCAGCAGGCTTCACACCCTGGGTCAACCTGTCAAAGTTGTTGTGAACCTTTTCGGCGCTCCAACCATACTTTGCTTGGATGACCTGCATGTTCCAGTTGACTTTGCATTCAGGATGTTGATGCTCATGCTGCATGCCCAGGGCATGGCCAAACTCGTGCAAGATGTCGTACTGTCTCTTGGCTCGTCTCTCTTCTGCTCCCATACTAGAGTCCCGATGCATGTTGAGCCACATGGTTGGCTCTCCACGATGGTTCTCGGCAGAACGGCCTATAAGAGACTTTGACTCGTTGGTAAAAATAATACGGATGTCAGAGTGTTCTTGATCGCCCGACTCAAGAAACTTGAACCGTAGGCGCATCGGGATCGAGTTGTAGTGCTCTGTCACGCACTTCTTGACCGTCTCTTGGTCGAATTTGTCGCCATTTAGGAAACGTACTCTCAAGTTGCACCTCTCACTAGGCCACAGGACGTTGCTCTTTGCAAGGCCAGCCTTTGCACCTCCAGAGGGGGACTTTTCTCGGGCTTGAGATGTCGACTTGTGTTGGGAGCGAGAAGTAGCCTTTGATCGGCTTGAGCTTGCGTGTCGTTGACTAGGATGTTGGAGTTGATCCATATCGAAATCATAGGAATCAGAGTCTTCAGACTCGGACTCGGACTCGGACTCGGACTCGGACTCGGAGCTCTCAGAGTCGTAGCTATCCGACTCGAAACAGTAGCAAATGTCGTCTTCGTCACAGAAGCATAGCAGATCGTCGTCAATCCACTCAATGTACCCGTTCATGGCAAGGAGATAGGCAGCACGAGTTTGTCTCTTTTGGGTTAACAGGGAAAAACAATTGTAAAGTTGTGGCGGAACGGAAAGTAACACGGCCAACGGGGAAGAAATACCTCGGGAAGCCTTTGTCTAAAATGCAAATGGTCCGCGTACCAAAGGCACCGACTCTTCTAATCGACATGATTGGTGCTTTCAGGCGTGATTCAACTAAAGCACGATACATGCCACGTCGGACAACCATGCATCAAGATCCAATCAGTGCTGATGCTGGAGCGCCTCAATAAGACATGGCATACACACTGCCCCAGGCATAATCGTGCTATCTAAAGGCAGCTGCATGAAGACCAGCATTGCCTCAGGGGGACGAATCATACATATTCTTCTCCCACACTTCTGCCTGAGGGGTACCCAAGCTATTGTAATTTCCCATGGATGCCGTGTCAAGAGTTCCAGGCGAATGTGGGTGGCCGAATAGGACCATCGAGGTTCACAGCCTGCTTGTGAACGATGCATGGCTCGAATCATCCACCCTTACCGGCGTATGCAGGTAAGCCCTGAGTACTTTCATGTAACTTGGAGAAGGGAGGCAATTCGTCCGGGGAGACAAACATGATACGTGTTCTAGTGTGACGTGTCACGAGGGTATCACCTGGTCGTTGTGCCTTGGTGGCCTTGATGTAAAGGCCCCAGCCTCTTGGGCTTTACACGACAAGAGCCGCAATGATTTGGCGTCAAAGTGCATCCAATCTAAATGTCGTGGCCGGTAAGCTATGCTATCCTCGGCACAGCGCGTCAAGTGATTCCATGCCAGACGCCTAGCTCAAGAACACTTACCAGTCGTGGCGAGGTTCTCGGCCTATATTAATCGCTTGCGTCTCCACGAAGCTACAGATTGCTGTTCCAAAGGCTAGGATAAATTCAAGACTAGGTTGGCCCTGCCTCGGAATCAATCGACTTGCAACAAAGATGCATGAACGGCAACGGCTCAAGGCCTATTGTAGTCAAGGGATCTAGCGATCATGCATAGCCATGGAGGATCTTTGGTCGATCACCAAGCTGCAGGTTCATCGTTGCCAAATTGGCACCTCTTACAACCTTGATAGGTAGACGTTGGCCCCATGGATCTCACAACACTCCTCAACTGCGCTCGCGATGTAGCGCAAGATGTTGGTTCGACCTCCTGCGGTTCGGCCCGCTCTAGGTTCCTTGGCACGGGTTCGGGAGAGGCTGGAAGCACTGGCCAAAGGAGGCTGAAGTCTAAACAAGGAGTAATGGGTGTAATATTCTGCGGGCTTGTTGATTAGGCAGTATGTCAAGCCTAGAGGCGACAAGAGCATCTTGACTAAAGGGCACCGTAAGCTACAACGACTCTTGCAAGACTAGCTGTGCGTTTGGGACAACGGGGCGAAGAGATAGGCTTTGAGAGTAATCGTCGAGAAAGACATCACCAGAGCTCGCGACGGGTTGACATCACATCAGCAAGTCGTGGGCGTGTATGACGTTGAAGATGATGAGAAGCCAAAGGACAAGTTGCAAATCCCCAACCCAGACTCCGAGAATTTATTCATTAATTATAATACAAGATATCTATTTACTCATTAGACATGAGAGCGTCCTCTGTTGTGAAGAAGGTGTTCTTCGCTGCGAGGAACTGCTTGTGGAAGGTCTCGAGAAGAGTGCCGGGGAACACGTTGCCGACGACGATCTTGAGCCTATCCTCCTTACCCAGCCAAACGTGCTTGATGAACTTGCCCATGCAGCCCTGGTTCGCCTCGGGGAAACCGTTGGCCTCTGTGCAGGGCAGCTCCTTGATATCGTTGGGGTAGTCGTAGCGCACAAATGTGCCGAAGCCGCCCTGGTCGGTGGGCTGCCAGCCCTTGCGGTGTCGGAACTCGGTGCAGCCGGGGTACTTGCTACCCTCGTTAGGGCAGTCGTCCCAGTCTCTGAAGATATCGTATGTCTTGTTGTTGTTCTGCATGATCATGAAGCCGGTGTTGAGGAACAGCTTGCCGAATCGGTCGTGGTTGTGCTGGACATCGGGGTCGACGGCGAGGGCGAGCGAGTTGTTGTGAGGCGAGATGCTCCAGTAGTTCATGAGCCATTCCAGAGGGAGGTCGAGATGGTTGAAGAGAGCGTCCGAATCAATAAAGATGCAGACGTCGTGGTTCTTGAGGATCTTGGACAGAACAGATGGCTTCTTCCAAGAATCACGTCGATCCTTGTAGGTGTTGATCTTGACGTAGTAGTACTTGTAACCGTGGATCTGGGCTGCGCAAGATATTAGAAATGGCTCTCAAGCGACGAAAGGCTTGAGTAGAAACAACGTACAATAGACCCAGTGGTTCAGAGTGCCGCCAGAAGGTCCATGGACATCCTTGGCACGGCTCCAGCTCATTCCCTGAGGATCCCAAATCTGTCCAGGCTTATCGAAAGGACGGCTTTCGAGGTCGACGATGCAAAGGCGCTCTCCCAGAGACTCCTTCCAGATGGGGTCGGGGTGAGGAAGCTTCCATCCCCAAGCGCCATAGTCTGCAAATTCGGGGGTCGTGGGCTTGACCGAAGGGATCACAAAGTCCTGAGGGCGCAGGACATGGGACTCGGCGGCGGTGGGTGTAGGAGTAGGAGTAGGAGTTTCCTCGACTTCGACTTCGACAACCTCCTCGACGACCTCGATCTCGGGCTCCTCGGACGCAGGCGTGGGGATGGCTGGGACGTTCCCGGAGTCTTCTTCAGCCTTGGCAGAGGGGAAGACAGAGGCCTTCGCAGGCTGCGCGGCCTTGGTAGCGACCTTGGGCGCGTTGTCGGGGCTGGCAGCGGCCTTATCGAGGTCGGGGATATACTCGTCGGAGTCGGAGCTAGTAGGGCAAGTCAGATACTCGATCGCGAAGCCATACAGATGCAAGTACTCACATGGCAGTGGCCGGGCGGGATGGAGTGGCATTAAGATGGAAATGGGCCAAGCCCATGAAGAATGTGAAGAAAACGGCCGCGACAAGCAGCGCCACCCGGTTGGAGCGAACAGCGCCCATCATGGTTGCACTCAGTAATCCAAAGTCATAGAAGGGAATAAAAGGAATGTCGGTATGACTTGGAGAGCGCGAGAGATGTCGAGTCCACGAAGGAAGCGAAGCAAGCGAATGGCGAGAGTTGGGCAGATCAAGATTAGCTGGAACGACAGGGGAGAGACGAGACGGGATGGAACAATATTCTTTAAAGACAAAAACTGAAGCGCTAACGTTGTAGGCGAATAGGGGAACCCCTCCGCTGAAGCTCAGCGGGCAAACAGTCTCGGCTAGCGGCCCACCCCGTCATGCTTCAGCGGGTTAGGGTCTTGGGCTAGCACTGTACGATTAAGGGGAGGGGGATCAGCCTCACGCTCCGACGGACGGTAGTTGCAAACTAGTACGATAAGCCCCTGAGTTATCATTGATTTATTGACTTCTAGCGTCGATAGTGGCTGAGTGATCCCTGGCCGGTTCCCCGTTTGGAAGCGGCCGGGCCCTGTCGCGAGCTGACGCCGGTCCCAAGTCGACGGCCACAGACCCGCTGTCATCTCCACGACTGTTGAAGTATTCAGGGGTTTTGGGAGATGTGTAGATGACTTCTCTAGGTCTAGACGCCACTGACATCCGTGCTGCCAAAGTTCAACTGCCAGCTGCCCCTATCTCAACGGCTCGGCTGGCGGTGCCGGTAGAGTTCCTCCTGTTGAGCCAGATTCTGAATGCGTCAGCGTCAGCGTCAGCAGTGCAGTAGGGCTGCGACGACAAGGGTCCAGCCCGGCTTATCTGGCCAATTAACGCGTGTCGCGTTCAAGGGTACATTTTTCGTCTTAGAATTTTGGTAGGATTGCAAGTCCACACAATTCCAGTCGTTGAGAATGACCATGGGGAAACCCGCCAATGACCGAGTGCCACAGTCGCCGTTGGACTTGACGGTGGTTTGCGTCTCCAGAGCTATCAACCGTCTTGCATGATGATGGTGAACTAAAGAACGGTATTAAGAACGTATACCCACTGTATGCCCTTCTTACGATCTACAGTTTCATCAAGATTTCACTCCTGTTTCATCCTTTTCCGCGAATAAACTCACGTCATATCCAGCTCCAGGGTAGCATCAGTCCCGCAAACCGGGGTTTGATGATGCATCTGTGTCACAAATAAAGTTGAGAAAAATGATATAGGGGATATATGCATTTGATGGCAAGGGTAGGGGCTCAGCTGAGGTGAGTAGAAGTGACGATGATAATTGTTAACGGGACGGTGCTTGGTACACCTGTCCTCCAGTGTCGAGATCGCGCCCCCTAACAGCAACTAACTTGCGCCACCAAGCATCTCCGCAAGGGAGAATATGCCGTGTCTTGGATCCCTTCCC
This sequence comes from Ascodesmis sphaerospora, assembly GCA_027569015.1. Classification (NCBI taxonomy): domain Eukaryota; kingdom Fungi; phylum Ascomycota; class Pezizomycetes; order Pezizales; family Ascodesmidaceae; genus Ascodesmis; species Ascodesmis sphaerospora. The sequence goes on along the minus strand of JAPPUR010000034.1, from coordinate 137,492 downwards.
TTGCCTCTTAAACTTTCAAGTTCCATTCCTGGTGCCATCAACGCGCCGCATTCTAAATATCATGCCTGGATCCCGTGTTCATTTATGCGGCTTGGGTGAGACTTTTTCCTTTTGCCAGGAGCTTGTCGCGCTCCTCGGGGCACGCTCATTTGTCTGACTAGTCCAAAAGGATCCCAATAACAGACTAGGAGTTAGAAAAGGCGTCGATCTCGCTCAAATGACTTGGATAATGTGCACTTATCAGAACGCAGTGTCCTCGGCGCCCCCTGATTCAGTCGTCAGCCACCCGTGAACCCCCAACGGTTCGTCTATAGCGATATTGCGCCGAGACTTCTCCCCCGTCGTAGTTGGTTAGTTGTGAAGCTCTGACAAATTTGTTTGTTGTCGATACAGGTTGCTGAGGTTGCCTTTTTGTCAGTTTGTAAGGACGGAATGAGCTGGCCTGTCAATTACCGATCTTACGTCAAGCTTTGTCACTTCTATTGCGGATCCTTGCCAAAGGTGAACTTGGCTCATGATTGCTGTGTAGCCGAGGACATTTGAAGATCGCTCAAGTGTCCACTAGGGAAAACAGAATGGCTGGAAGCTGAGTTGTACCGCGTGGGAAACATCACGAGGCCTTGATTTTATATCCTCCTCGACAATGTGACAGTCCAGTGTACCCATGGTCTTTCGATCCTGAGCTGGCTGTCAACGGTCGAGCTCTAGACTGTCATACCCGACAACTCAGTTCGAGAACATGCAACGCTTCACGGACAACACAGTATACACGCACCGGTCCATGACAGCACTGCTTAGGCTCCAATATCACGCTGCACTGTCCCTCCTTCTGGTGGGTCTTATACATGATCATAACAGTGAAGTTATCTGGTAATCCTCGGAACGCCTTGAGGTCCCATCATCACCTCTGATACGAGGTTCCACGATGCTAGCGTTCCAATTTGAGGTGCGGATCAACCTTGGCATGGTTTAACGTGCATGCATGGATGCGACCCTTCATCTTCTTGCAGTCACCTATCACCATTTGGGATTGTTTGTCATCTCCGAGAACCTGGATCAGGCCTTGCTTCTTGGCGCCGGTGACTTTTTCTATCCATGATAATACGGTACAGGGGTAGCTGTTTAAATAGGTTTTAGATGTAAAACCGAGGGACTGCCTGGTCTGAATTTGATGGCTCCGATGTCAACTGGGAACCAGGCAGGATATTGAAGCGTAAGAGGTAATAGTGAGCCCAACAGATTGCAGCAAGGTGAAAGAGGTGAGCCCAGGTTCATAGTCATTATCATTTCATCATTTTTAGTTCGTTAAAAGCTATAGCTATCTACATGAATTTCCACTGCGCCCAAACCAGGACGCTTATTATAAATAAATGTTCCCCAAGATCCTACCGAAGAAGTGAAAACAAACATCTTTCTTGAACCCTATCGTCTAACAAGAGTAGGTGATATGCAGACCATTGGTGTCATCTTGTCCGAGGAAAACTTTGGTGTTGCCGTCAGGGTTTCGAAGGGCGACCTTCAAGTACAAGGTCTCGGCACAGTCAATACCACCGGTGATGTGGCCCTGAGGGGCAAGGTCATCCCAGTTGGTAAAGTCTGCACCTCCGACATCCTTCTCTGCGTTGTCAAAAGGCTTGACAGAGTTGTATGTCACAGCTCCCTCGGGAAAGCCGGATAGTTGTCTCACGCCTGCTAGGGCATCTCCGCCCTTGACGATAAAGGTTCTCGAGATCCTCTCGCCCTGGTCCCAGCCAACGGTGCAGTCCTTGGCGTTGGAAGGGATGCCCTTGAAGACGACAACCTGCTCAACTTGGGAGGCGTTGTTGTAGGTTTCAAGGTGGAAGCCCAATGCATTCTTGGCAAGATCGGGATGCTTGGGAAAGACGTTGTAGTTGGCTGCAGGCCCGTGACGGGTAGTTTCCGAAGTGGAACAGTCGTCTGCTGTCTGTCGAGCAATGTTGATGGTGGGCATGCCATTGACCACTGCCATGAGACAGGCCAGCGAAGTGAAGATGTTGGTGAGAGAAGGCATTGTGAATGATGATCAAAGCAATTGTTGACTTGAGTAAATGCTTAGTTGGTGGAGAGTGATAGATACAATTCTGAGGGAGAGCCGAACTATATATGGAGTCTCCCCAACCTCGTCACAACAATGATGCGTGCAGCTCCTCTGATCAGCGAGCCAAGCCTGAATGACGCTCCATCCTTGTATGGTTGGCCTCGTATCTGTGCCATGCATGTACCGGTGATCTGACGCAGTCTTAGTCAGTCTTGGCATCTTACAACGGGAACCCGTGGACGAATCAAGGCGCCAAGCAGTTGGTGGCTGGGCAACCGAGTGGCGGGGAAAACATTGTGAAATTTATGCAGTGGGGGCGAGGCTTATTTGTTTACTTGTGCGCGGCGGCTCATTTGCCTGTTTCAAGGTGATTAATTAACGCATCTCGACGTGGAGATGCATCCTCGGCAGTTCTGGTTCATGTCTTGTCCTTGCTGACCTGTGCACATTGACGCCATCGTATGTTCTGCCTGTCACCTATGGCAATGGTTGACATGTGAGGCCATTAACTTGAGATGGTGATTCAATGATTGACTTTGCTAGCTGCAGGAACATGAATCGCACTTGCAGCCTGCAGTCTTGTGCTGTGCTACCCAAGCTTCTCCTCACATGTGTGTTGGACATGTTCTTGAATAGTTTATGTACTCTATGTTGTCAATCTTTGTGTGGTTGAAGACTGAGCAGAGTACGATGTAGATAGAGAACTTGCTGATCGGTCGAGACTAAAAAGAGCTGCTCGATAAACGAGAGAAAGCTATTTCGATAGGTTAGAGGACTATAATTTATTGGCTCACGCCGAAAATCAGTCGAGAAGCTGCGTCAAGAGCCATGTGAGGAATGCACCACAAAGACTATTTGTCCCAATTACCAATCACATCTGTGAAATGCCTCACACAACTAGCTCTCAATGCAGGAGATTCTCTTTTAGGTAGGTACTCGCGAGACTATTCTTGAGTTGGGCTGTGCTTGATGTAGACAGCGATATGAGCTGAGAATAGGCGCCATCTTAATCCATCTGGACCAGGCAAGTGAAGGTCTGGATCCTCCTGGCTAATTCATTTGACGGGGCACGTGTTAGTGAAATGTGAAAAGTTAGCGAAGAAGGATTTATTATGATTGAAAATCCTCTCTGATATAGTGCTTTCTTTGACTGCGGCTTGGATTGACTTGTACTGAGTGGGAACAGGAGTGCTATCACCCACATCCCTTCACCAGCTACGATGCGATATCTGACTCTACAGGCCGAAATTATCTCTTCGATTGGGATTGTACTCTCCATTGACATACAATTGAGAAGGCACTTCCGAATACTCCCTACACCTTGTTCATGTCCTGGCTCTGCTGAAAATCAGGCTGAGAGAGGAGACAACAAATGTGCGCGGGACAGCCCGGCTTGCAACCAACACAAAAGGTCACCGGTCTGACCCTCTATTTGACCAGGCCTTTTATGTGACCTGCCCACTTCTTTGGGCTGATGTCTTGGACAGTTGCTGCGGACCAAAAGTGGGAACCAACTTGCGTTGACTGGGTCGTCAGCAGAACTGTTTAATAATCGCAACGCGTCAGTTCTTTTGGTGTACAGCCTGCTGATTTCCAGTAAGACGGACTTTCGCACGGACTTTCGCTCAGAGTCGGCTATCGCACAGAGACAGAAGCAGGCTCTGGCGTCGGCTCAGCCTGATCTCAAGCTCGCACTCGGATTGAGCTGACTGTGGCATCGTCTTGATGATGCACACGGACACGGCTGTAAGTTTTCTGTATGGAAGAATGTGTCAAAAATGCCGTCTTGTTGGAATATTTAAGAGAATGTCTTTTCGTCAAGATGAATCAATTAACACATCAAACAGCACTCACATCCATTCGCCCTCCCCAACACTCTTCAAACAGCTCATCAACAAACTTCTAGCCAGTCAACTGTAATTTCTTGGCTGTTGGAAAGATGAGACTTTCAAGCCTCGTTTCCTTCGCACTTGGTGCACTCGTCACCACGACAGTTGCCAACGAGCAATCAAAGCAAGCATGGCCCGAGACTCAAAGCGGCCATTTCTCCATTTCAAACTTCACTTTCGACTCTGGAGAGACTCTAGATGAGCTCAATCTTCACTATAGAACCTTGGGAAAGCTCAAGGTTTACCCTGACGGAACCACCAACGCCGTGCTCATCATGCACGGAACCACAGGCCAGACCGAGCAGTTCCTCAACGACGACTTTGCAAGCGTCTTGTTCAACCCTGGCCAGCCTCTTGACGCCAAGAAATACTTTCTCATTCTGCGTGACGGTATCGGACATGGAAACTCAAGCAAGCCCAGCACCCATGCTCTCCGTGCCCGCTTCCCGAGCTACCAGTATTCCGACATGATTCGTGCTGATCACATTCTCCTGACTGAGCATTTCGGCATTGAGCACATGCGGCTCATCATGGGTGTGTCCATGGGCGGCATGCACACTTGGATGTGGGGAGAGATGTACCCAGACTTCATGGATGCGTTGATGCCCATCTCCTCTCTACCAACTCAGATTGCTGGTCATAACCGACTGTGGAGGAGGTTTGTGACCGAGATGATCACCGGAGATCCTGCATGGAACGAAGGCAACTACGAGGAACAGCCGACCGTGGGACTCGGCGGTGCATTGATGATCCAACAAGTCATGCTCTCCTCACCTGCTTACTGGCAGAGGGGATTTCCTACTCGAGCCGCGGTGGATGCCTACGTTGATCAACTTGTCCCTCACATTGCTGAGTTTGATGCCAACGATCAACTCTTTGCTTGGAATGCATCCTACACCTACGACCCCGAGGCTGATCTGGGCCGAATCAAGGTTCCCTTGACTGCTGTGAACACGGCTGATGACTGGATGAACCCCCCCGAGCTTGGAATCTTGGAACGGAGCGTCAAGAACAAGATGAAGCGCGGCTTGGGCAAGGCAATCACGCTTCCCGCGAGCAAGGAGACTAGGGGACATAGCTCGTACATCCAGGCAAACCTTTGGAAGGACGAGCTCAAGGCGCTGCTGGTCAAGACAAAGTCTCGTAAGGTAGGCCGATAGTAATCGCATCTGCGGCTGATGGGCGATAACTCCGGGAGTGATAGAATGGGAGATGCCTCCAGGGTTTTTTACCCTAGCCTTTATGTCAAGGTTTTCCCTGCAAGGCAGGTTCATGTAGATGTCAAGGCTTGGCCAATTGGGTAGAATAGCGAACTTGCACAAACAAACAAATCTCTCTTTTTATCACCGCGCATTAGAATTAATGGAAGGCAAGTGTTCCACACTGAAGGCTATTCGTGTGGTGCCAGCGCGTGGCTTGCCACAACCACCAGCTGGCCTTGGTACAGCTCGCTCGTCGTGCCCCGGGCCATATCCACTGGCAACGATCCCACCCTGTCGTTATCTCCGGAGCCGATAGACCTGATTCGTTTGCCCGAAAGCCATCAGATAGCTGTGTGCTCTTTGCCTCTTAAGGAATTGAGCCCAGCCCAATTAGTTGCCTACGACTGCTGATCCAACAGCTCGTAGATAGCCTTGACCTCGGGGACCTTGCCCTCAAGCTCAGCTCTGGTCTCGTCCCAAACGCGCTGCTGGGCGATACGGCCACTCTTTCTGTTCATGAAGGGAGGATACCTATCATCCGGGGTCAGTAGGCGGCTCAGTCTCTCGGTATGGTGGACTTACGGAGCGGTATCGAAGTCTTGCATAATGTTACCATGGTCCTTCTCAGAAACTGACACACCATTGACAAGGGCAGTAGCACAAATCTCTGGCTCTCTCGCTCCAAAGTTCATGATCAATCTCGGAATCAGCTTGGCCTGGTTGGGGTTTGTGAGAGGGGTCCAGGCTGAACCAGGATCGGCACTGTTGATGGTAACCTTGGAAACACCCTTCTCCTTGGCCACGGGGGTCGCAACGCGGGCGGCGAGTTCACGGGCGAAGTAGAGAAGAAGACCCTTGGAACGACCATACTGATGGGCCTGCTCCATACCCTCCTTGTTGTTGCTGAGCTTCTTCAGATAGGAGCCCTTCTTGGGCACACCCATGGTGAAGGAGGAGGGATAGATGCCAAAGGTGGTGACAAAGGTCAGAACAGGAGGGTTTGGGTTGGATGGGGAGGACTTGAGCAGTGGCAGCAACAGAAGAGAGACAAGGGCGCCAGAAAGGAAGTTGACTTGGATAGCTGTTGAATTGCTGGTAATTAGCTTCATCCTGTAAGGCGCAAGTGTGAGACTTACAAGTTTCCCAGCCCTCAGGAGACTCGCGGCGGTTGAAGGCGAGAATGCCCGCAGTCATCAAGACGTGGTCAAGATGCTCCAGCTCTTGTGCCTTCTTTCCAAGCTCCTGGCAGCCAGCAAAGGACATGAGATCGGCTTCCCAGACCAGAATGTTGGGAACGGGCTTTCCAGCATCACTCAGTTCCTTCTCGATTTGCTGCTTGACCTCTCCGCAGTTCTTGACATCGACAAGAACAAGGGTCTCGACATCACGATGGGCAAAGAGCTTGGCAGCTCTCGAACCAAACGCTCCATTGGCACCAGTGATGAGTGCAGTCCTGCCCTTGTACGATTCAGTGCGTACGGTAGGTCTGCCGTGACGCTGCTTGTACAAGCTCTGCCAAGGGAAGTACTCGGCCAGGAACAAAGGAATGCCAAAGGTCAAGCCGACCACAACGAGAGCGCTCGCCACGGCAATGTATAGCCCTGAATTGGCCATTCTGAGAGGAAATATGTCGTCGTCGTCTTGCACGTGTGTGACGTTGTAAAGGCGGTGGAGAGGAGGAGAGCGTTAAATAACCCAGCCTCCTTACATCGTACGAGGTGGGGTAGACAAATGCCGGCCGGAATCGGACTATCCGGCCCCTGTTGATCGACTGATGTTGGGCTCAACAAGATTGTGATAATCTGCGAGGTTTGGTTTCAATATGCAGTATGACAACTCTCACTTTTGACAAGTCCAGATTGATAAGAGGTGACAACCATCCACCATTCCCTTTCTTCATTATCCACACGTTATCTGGTTATCTTATCGATCTTGACTTCCATTGTACCATTGTGTCGTGCACGGACACTCTAAAGACCCATGATAATCCCTGGGCCCTGGTCCTCCTGGATAAAAAGAAAGTTCCATCAAGTCCCACAAACGACAAAAAGAGAACACTCAAGGGTCTGGCCGGGGATTGAACCCGGGACCTCTCGCAAGCTGTGCTGTAGGGTTTGCCCTAAGCGAGAATCATACCACTAGACCACCAGACCGAGCAGGCATTGGACGCCTGAGGGGGTTGAGATCCAGGCCCGATTGTTTGCCATCATGTGTGAGGACAGGTCAAGGAAGCAAGTCTTGCAGGGAGGCACACTCTATGGAAGAGTAGGAGAAGCGTATGAACTGGCTTACAACTATGCATTGAAGTAGACATGCTTGGAGCTGCTAAACTCACTCCAAGAACCTGCTTCCGAGACGGGTTAGACGGGCGCCACATCACAGCCGATCAAGCTCAAGACTCTCGAAGCGGCGAGGATCCGCTCACATGGCAGTTTGTGAGAGAAGAAATTGCTTGTTACATACGAGTGTATACAATGGTGATTGTGCTAATGTTGAAGTATATTGATGCCATCGATTTGTTGAAAGTCGTGCCCTCTACTCCTCTACCTGACACTCCAAGTGACTAAAAGATTGATACCCAATCGCGAATAATCTCAGCTATGGATGTCTAATTTGGGACGCCTTCGAAGTGTAGCTCAAAAGTAGCACCTTCAAGTGCAACCTGAGGCTCGGTTGCTGATGCAGATGTCGATGTTGTTGACTCCATGATAGGCCTCCACGCTGTAATGGTTGAGATCAGCAGCACTCAAGGCATCCTGGACCAGTTGCTGGGCGAAGTATCCAGTGAAGCCGGCGAGTGGTTGGGCCCACGAAAGGCAAGCCCCGCTAGAGCAGACGCTTCTGGGGCTGATGGGAAAGACTGTCCAGGCTAGGTTTCCAAGGTAGCCGGCAAGGACTTGGGCTCCAAAGGTGCTAGCAACGTGCGACGTCGACCTGGTCCAATTCCAGCGAGAGCGCGCCTCAAGAATGTCACGCTTCTCGATGTGAGCGCACTGGCTTACATGAGGGAGCATGACCTCGTCCAGTTCTCCACAAAGCCATGCAGTGTCCTCGGCCTGCCCAACTTTCAAGTGGCCGGCCATGGTTGCGTTGACAAAGGTGACTAGGATCTTATTCTCGTTTCCTTCAGCATAAGCAGCGGCGTAATCGTGCACAGCTGCAATGGCAAGGGCCTTCTCAGAGCTGATGACACTGAAGTCGTAGTGCGTGGCATCTTGTCCAAAGATCTTGGCCGTGACCTTGGACAGGTAAATGTCCTCAAAGTCAGCCGAGACGGCATTCCGAGCGTGCAGGTCTGTGCTGGTCGTAGGCATGGCATGGGCCACGGGGAACACCTCATATAGAGCCATGCCAATGGCAATAGCAGCGGCAGAGGTAGCCATTCGAGCGAAGCGCGTCTTCATTTTGACTGGCGATGGTTAAGACAAGTTTGGAAGAAGGGTGAACGAGTCGAGTAGCTTCTACTGATGATGGGTTGAGGGGGTGATGATGATGCAGGATGAGTGCCAGATATTCAAGAGGATTTATAGGCCTTTTTATACCTCATGAACTGCGATACAATTCAGATGTAGACGTACCTTAGCTAGCTACAAGTATGCCTCGGTAGATGGAAGCAGAGCTCCCTGCAAGATGTCTCACCTGCTACCTTCCATAACGGTTAACATTGATCTCGTGGTTGTCCTTGATAGGAAAGTAGTATTCTTACGAGCCATATTTTTGAATGCTCAGAGCAATCGAGAGTGTCTTTTTCTTACACAAGGGCTTACATAGGTGAGAGATAAATCTTGCCGAGAGCCGGACGACCCTTGACTCTGCTGCTGCGAAAAGCTCCACATCCGGCATATCGACAAATACAATCTTCTCGACGACTTATTTCCCCAGTTTTCTATGTGAAGACGGAGATTTTAACCGGCGGCCGCCTGCGGGAGGTCCCGTCGATCTAGAACGGTCTTTATTGGCAGCTGAAGAAAACAGAAGGGTCCAAGGGCTTGTGGCATGGTAACTCAATGCTGACCACCTACATAATTCTGAGACGGGAGTGTTTGTCGACGGAAGTACGGCACGCTCGGTTGCAGCTTATCCGTATTGGCAATCCAATATCAGCATAGTGCTCTGACAAGCATGGTTCTTCTAAGAAGCTGAGCAACGCAGTTGGGGTCCTTGCCTACTCATGTAAGACATCGGGATACTAGTGGAGACAATACGAGCCACCCAATGGCCCTTGTTTTAGTTCTTCTCTGGAGACAACCTGCAGCTTTGCTAACTCGAGGTCACGCGGTGTTATTCTCCCTGAATGTGTTCCAGTTATGCAAGCCCAACTGGGCTGCGAGCGTCCATTGGTATAAGCATGCTTGATGAGCTCGTGGCCCTATGGTCTGGCAGTTGCATGTTCAATCTGTACCTACCTGGGTACGTATCGTCAGGTTACATAAGCCAAGATGTACCGGTTGAGATGAAGTCGAGCTCTCACGTGTATACTAAGAGGTTACTATGACCTGACGGATGCTTGCAGCCTGTGTCCGTTGGAAAGGGAAGACATGGAGTATACTGTACATAAAGCAAATCTATTGGAGATACTATAGAGTAGGTCTAGGGATACGGTAAAAATGACATTTTATCAGAAAAAATGTCCAGCTGAGCAACCATTCATCCTTATAAGTGCAGTTCTCCGTATCCATCTCCCTCATCCCTCTCAGTGTCTACCGTCTGCGCCGACGCGTAGAAGTAACCACCGTTGTTGAACTCGCCTTCAAGAACTGGATACTCAAACTTCTTGTATGCATCCTTGATCTTCTTGGCGCTGCGTAGAAACTGCTTCTTCGTTTCTTTGTAGTCGCTCGCCGTCAGTTTACCGTCCCGCTTGACAAAATCTCCATTTACTGTGACATGCAGAATATCCCCAACACTGGCGTGCAGCATCACGGCTGCCACCGGATCAGTCCAGCCCAGGAGAGCCGGAGACTCGGCTGCATTCCATACGATCAGATCCGCCTTTGCGCCCTTCTTGATGACGCCAAGATCCGGTCGCCGAAGTGCGAGCCCACCAGCACGTGTCGCAAGAGAAAAGGCTTGGACAACACTCATGGGATTGTTCCTGGGAACTTCCAAGTTGTTGAGAACCTTGTCGAAGAAGTAATAACGAGCACTCTGTAGCCAGATCCTCGCTTGTGTCAAGATATCCGTCGAGTAGGTGAAGTGAGTGTCAACACCAAGGGCAGCTTGATCCTGGATGAAATAGGACCAGGGATGCGTGTGACCATAGTGCATCTCAGATTCCGGCGTGATTGACAGGTACTGGTTCGTCTTTCGAAGGAGGTTTGCGCCACCTGCTGTTATGAAGCTACCATGAGAGAAGACAACCGGGACAGAAGTATTGAGAATGCCCAAGGCGTGGACATCCTCCGGCATATTGGCGATGCCGAAAGGGCCCGACAGGGCATGAGTTGTCAGTACCGAGACATTATACTCTTGAGTGAGACGTGCAATCTCCTTGGCGACGGGAGGTGGGTTTGGTCCAAAGGCATCATAGGCAATGCCCAGCTCGACGTTGGTGTCTTTGAGAAGGTCTCCATTTGCGATCTCCACAAAGTTGGGGATTTGGTCTTCCACGGTATAGTTCAGGGATGTAATATCATGGAACGCATAGGCCCAAAACACACGGGCACCGCTCTCAATTGAGGCATTCATCCCAGCGTACGCCGTTGCATTGGACCATGTATGATGAGCATGGTCAAGAGAAGTTGTGACACCAGCGTTCAGAGCCTCCAGGAGCCCAGATAGTTGGCCCCAATAAACGTCATCCGCAGTGAAGTGGGTGGAGGCGGCATACTCCCCATATCTTCCAAAGTACTGAGCGAGGGTAGTGTTTGAGCCCAAAGTTTTGAAGGCCGTCTGCCAACCGTGTCGATGTGTGTCGATGAAACCGGGGCTGATGATCTGACCAGTGGCATCGATGATCTCGATGTCGTCAGGCAAAGACGAAGGCTTTGACTCTGTGATGCTGGCAATTCGATCGCCGTTTACCAGGAGGTAGCCATCGCGGGTGATCCGAGGGAGGTTTGTAGAGTCATCCCATCCAATGATGGTTGCGCCACTGAAGAGCTTGGAAGAGCACTTGGCAACAGCTCCAGTGAGCACAGCCGCGAAAACGGACAAGACTGAAGTCTGTCTCATGGTTGGTCAGTTGTCTCGGCAGTTGATTGACCGATGCAGGCAATAGTACGATCATCTCTATCGAGAACACTACCAGTCTTATAAGTCTATAGGAATCCGGATTCACGGATATGTCGGAGTTTCTTGTAGTCATAAATGGTCCGACGATCACGGTTCTTCGGATATACTGACTTGCCCACTCTCATTATAGGGACAATTATCACCGCCTGTGGGTCAAAGAGACCCAGGGTCCCGCATATACAGACTCAAAAGGCGGCATGAAGGTGCGTGCTCGTAAGAGAACAACGTTATTTTCTGTTACGTCACAGCTCGGAGCGCGAGCCGAGGTTAGCAAGCTTGTCAGCAAAGACAAATCTAAGCTTATAAATGTGCTTCTCAAGAACTCCGAATGGAGTCATCATCGAGTTTTCATTGGTCTTCATTGGCCATGGAGTCGTGACTAGCCAAAGGTGTGTCGGCAGTCGGAGATCTCTTCTTGCCGAGGTCGCTCTGGTGGACAAAATCTACATCATATTGGAGCTCTCGTATTTACCGAAGACGCGCCAAGCACGAGATGCTGGTGAGACCAACAACGTGAAAACCATGTATGACAGGAATTCTCGGAACCCTCGTTGAGGTGCCCAATGAAGTGTCTGTTTGGGGATCCTCGCGTCTGGGTCTGTTGTGAGCAGCCATGTCGACCATTCTTACATGCATGGGCTCACATACATGTAGCCAGTAAAGGAAGATCTTTGTTTACCAGGGCAAGATTCCTTCTTGACGGTCTGTTGCGTCAGCCCCTAGAATGGGGTCTTCAACGTCTAAGAATCCGGGGTATTCAGGTTATTGCATTGTGCGCTATTCGGGCCATCTTAGCTTCCGCATCGTCTAAGCAGACACGAAAATTCGGCCAGAGGGCCAAGACCGAAAACCCGAAGACCGAGAAAAAGGGGAAATGCCAAGACACAAGCATCCAAATAAGCAAAAAGAAAGTCAACCGACGTGGGCCTGATTCGAACAGACGCCTCCGAAGAGAATAGATTTCTAGTCTATCGCATTAGACCACTCTGCCACCACGCCTTGTGATTGGTTGATGAGCCTGATTGAAAATATCGGTCAAGTTTGGGGGTTGGTGGGATAGGTACAGAGAGAGCTGACTTTGGTAGAAGAAGTGCTGGTTGGTAGGTCTACTTGGACACTGGGACTTTCTTGGCTAGGGTCACAATGTTCAAAATGCTCGTGAGGAGAAGAAAAAGACCGCTTGAATATCCTTGTCGTCCTTAAAGGGAAAAAAAAATAAATAAATCAAGACATCCTTTGCATACTGTTACATAGTGGGATATTAAATAACGCGATGAGGTTAGAAGGAAGACGGAGAGAGTAAAAATGAAGGTGTGTAGGGTAGGCAGCCCTCTCTGGAGGCAAAAAAAACAAGTTGCGGTTTGTGTGGATCGAACACACGACCTTCAGATATCGGATGATTGAAGTTTGACTTCAGTCTGACGCTCTCCCAACTGAGCTAAACCCGCTACTGGTTGTTGGAGATTCGGAGTCCTTGACAAAGCCTATCCCCCGTAGCCGCCATGTCGGTCAAGCGCATGCCCACCGTTCGTTCATCTCTGAACGAGCATAAGGGCCTCTTCATCTTCACCAACAGACCTTTAGTCCTTGCCTTGGACACCTAGATCCCATGTAGTATACCTTAAATAGCTGGTAAAGCGAGAAAATTAGGTGGCATATGTATCAAGTGGCCAACAGACGACACAAACAGCCCAACTGCTAACTCTCTTGTAGATTTGCAACTCTTGAATTCTCTGTTAATTTGACTTCCTGGTTGTATAAACTTCTATCCATATATACAACCCTTCGTTCCAACAAAGTGTTATACTCCAATCCATTTCTCGACTCTCTCCCTCGAATGCAATGTAGTCAACAAAACCCACTTCGTCTTACCATTAGTTAATGCTGAGATATTGCAGATGATCTTGACCCAGATGACGGGCATCGGGCTCTTCCCACGGATATTTACTCTCAGTTGACCGAATCATTTCGACATGACGGGGACTCCTAGGCTTGATGCCATAAGGAAAGGTCTTTGGATGGCTAATCAGGCCGGCTGTCACCTCTACCTCAACATCGATTTCACAGCCCTTCTCGTCCAGCGCTTTGCTGATTTCGAAAGTAGCCAGCAGTCGAGAGATTGTGAGAAAAAGGTTGTCATCTGCAAGGTACCTTCCAGGGCAGATCCTGCGGCCATAGCCAAAGGCATGGTTTGCCGGGTCTGGCTCGTTGCGTGGCTCCAAGAATCGCTCGGGATCAAAAGCCTCAGGCTTGGGATAAACAGCTGGGTCGTGCAAGAACCACCAGATTGATGGCTGAAGGAAGCTGCCCTTCGGAATCCGGTAGCCAGAGTGGAACATTTCTTCCTCTGTAACATGAGTCGTGCCCACCGGAACAACGGGAAGCCATCGAAGCGTCTCCTTGATCAAGGCGTTGATATATGGCAGGTTTTCTCTGTCCTCAAATTCAGGCAACCTGTCAGAACCAACAACACGATCAAGTTCCTCCTGGGCCTTTCGTTGAACATTAGGGAACAGAAGCATGGCGAGTACAAAGCCGCTTAGGGTGGAAACGGTTGTATCAGCACCTCCTCCGTATATGATGGCAGCACTGTTCTTGATCATCTCCACCTCGCTCTCGGTAGGCTTCCAGTTGTTCTCGGGGCTCTTGCTGTATTCTGCGACCAGCGAAGACACATATGAAGATGTAGGGCTCCCATTCGCCATCTGTCGCAAGACAAAAGAGTAGGGAATATCGGCTGCCATGCGAGCCCGTTCCCTCCACTCTTGTGCAATCTTCTTGAAAGAGGCGCCAGGGAAGCCGGTGGGGAGGTGCTTGAGGAATGGGAAAAGATCGACCGACCAGGTCAAGGGGACTAGAGCATCGGAAAAGTTGCCCATCATGTGTTCAATCAAGGTGACCAGAGGGTCAACCTTGTGAGGCTCGATGGAGTAGCCATACGTAATTCTCAGAATGATCGCGCTTGCCTCACTAAGAAGTCAAGTCAATAAGTCGGCTCGCGTGCAAGGCTTGGTAGAGTTCCGTGATATTGTCTAACGCAACGGATGAACTTACGTCTTGATATGGCTGATGATGTTGGAAGGATCGCCCAGAACTCGAAGGAGAAAGCGTCGTGACTCGACATCTTGAACATGCCAGAACCTCTCGCAGATGAGCCTTGTACCCATCTGCTGGTGCATGAACTTGCGGTGCAGTCGGTGAGTCGCGTTGTAAGGAAGACTTGGCGTAAGTGCGTCGAAGCCACATAGGTCTCCAGCAAAGTGTTGCTTTGGCCGTGAAGACGTCTTTGTTGATCTCTTGACAATAAGATCCTGCAATACCTCATGGGAATGGACTTGAATCATGTTCGTTCCAAGTACCGTGACAGAGCTGAGGGGCCCGTAGGCGTCCTTGAACTTGATCCAGTGCTGGTACTCAGGCACGCCCGGGGGAGGGAGATCAAAGATGTTGCCAATGAGGGGCAGAGGCTTTGGGCCAGGAGGCAAGTCCCGTGGAGCCTTCCATCGAACGGAGAGGCGCCAGAGGATGGCGCCTAAAACAACAATGAAGATCTGTAGCAAGGCAAGAAACATGATGAAAGGTGATGGTTGTGAGTGTCTGGTGGTAACTTGACTCCTGACCCCTGGGGAGATGGGGAAATTTATGGCAAGAAGAATCTCTCAGAAGACCGGACTTTCCATCAAGTCTATGCTGGTTGGTCGTGCTATATACCATGCTAGCACCTCTACTGCGCTACTATCCAACAGGCAAGTTTCAAGCTGACCCAAGGGATCCCCAGTTGAGGTGGTCTTGACCCATGCCATATCGAAGATCGACACCCGGCAATTTTGCGGGGTTGCACGGTAGGGTTTAGATATGTCTTACAACCCTGCGAGTAAAAGGGCATTGCTAATCAGAGATTCTGCCGTAGGCTTCCCGTTATTCCGAGACAAGGGTGCGGCCTGCAGCGAAGCTTGCGGAAAGAGAGCTATGATTGCAGTTGAAACTGGTTTATGGCCACGAAGGATGCCAAAGAGGACAGGGAGAAGCCAACAACCATAATGATTTTGCTAGGACAGGCTATTGAGCTTGACCCATGCTCATTGAGGCCCTCCGGGGAAGACGCTGGGCAATGCCGTAGGAGAACGGATATGATCGAGCTGCTGTATTCGTCCTGGTCTCCTATACCGTAGGTGTTACCGAAGGGATACAGGTGCACTGATGATGGCAACTCCCCAAAATGCCTCAATTCTTGTGCAGAATGTCTCAAAGAATTGTGGGTGTAGCACCGAGCATGTGAACGTCAGATATGCTCTTGTTGTCCCGCTTTTGATAGGCTTTCAACTGCATTCTTGGCAATGTATTTTAGGCTAAATGAGATCTTTACTCGACGTTCTTCTTTTGTGACGGAACTGGTCTTGGAAGGACCTTGGCTTATTGTCCACGGGGGGGCCATCGGGGGTGGCATTTGCTGGCACTGTAGCTGGTAGAGTAGCTGTGGAAGAACTGAAAGTCACCAGGCACGTCTTATGCATCACCTCCTCGGCTGATGTGCAAGATGTGAACCTCGGCCAAAGTGTCCATTCGAAAGATCCCCCAGACTCACGGCCCGTGTGCTCTGATGCAGACCACCCCACTCCACATGCCGGGATAGACAGGGTAAACTATGAGGCAGTGAGCTGCAAGACCCATATCAGCACTTGGCTGAGACACGCCACGTATTCCGCGTTGGTCTTAATGGCTGCTGTAGTAATGAGGAGGATAATTTAGTGGGGGCATTGACAAGATCCAGTAGCAAATCGTCAAGAATTCAGCGTTATCTGCGGCGCACTGAGTCAAGAACCACAAAGAGGTCTCTCGGATCGGCCAAGATCGGCCACGCGCAGAGTCTGCATGTGCAAGGGGGGTAATCAAACTGCGCGTAAGACGTGGGCAATGCAGCTGGGATGATTGCTGTGGCCCAACAACCATGGCCAGCAAAGGAGCCACTAGTGAGACTGGATCGCCGTTCTGATACCACATGAAAAGCCGATACAGGTCCAACCTAACTCTGCTGCGTAGCATGAGAGCGAGATGTGATTCATGAAGCGGGAGGGGCGCGGGAGCTAATATAGATTCCGATGCAACCGTGCAACGTGACTGATGCGAGCGGGTGCCCCGGCTGCATACCGGTGTGGAGATGATGGACATCAGGGGTTAGAAGAGGATCTGCCTACTCCGTAGTAAGGGTAATACGAGACGGGACTGGAATGATTGGTATCGTTCCCATGCCGAGAAGCTTTGGAAAGCTCCACCGAACCAGTCGTGATCGAAGTAACCTATCACACACATGGCAAAGTACCTCGATAGATTGACTCCGCTGTGTCTGGCGCGTAATCCTGCCATGGGTTCCAAGAGGCACTGCAGTGGGCATTGGCCCGTTTACGCAGGGAGCAGTAAGGCAGCACGGTCGTAAGACGAACCACGATTATTAGCCATGCTTGGATTCGATGTGACTTGACGTTGGTTGTCGTGATTACGATGCACACTAGTTACATCAGCTCAGCTCTAGCCCAGTTACAGCATCTGCATAATCCTGGTCATTCTCCTACCATGCGTTGGCTTTACCAGACTAGTGCTCGTGGCATCACGGCCCAACGCGTGTAGATGAAGTAGCACGTGCTGGTGAAAGCTGGGGCCTCACATAAACTTGGAGGAATTCAGTTTTAACAGAGTGATCTCTTGTGAAGTGATGATGCAAGATGTGGCAAAACCAGGAGAAAGGATGGACAGAGATATCTTGTAGAAAACCCCGATTATTGCATCTGTAACCGTTCAATTCCCTGTCTATGAAGCAGTTGCTGCATCTGGGCATGAAATAACCTCTGTTTTAGAAGAGTGCTGGTATTTGGGGCTGCTATCTAAGATAGTTATTGGGCTGTTCGCTCGCTTTGTCCAAGTGTGGACTTTCGCTTGGACACTAACGGCGGTATGGGGACGATGCTGTGCTTTCCTGCATTTCAAAGATTACTGTATTATTTTGCCATCTTCTCGACTATATATCTCACAAATGTCTGGTATTACTCCCCAGATATTTACCAATCTTTAATAGTGGGATGACAGGCCAGTCCACTCGCAAGCTTGCTACTGCCCGGGGACCTTGACAGCTGGAGGGTCACTGTAAGTACTTGGGTCCATGTGTTAGGAAATGGATGCCCAAGGTCGTAATAATTGAAGAGATAGAGTCTAACCAGTAAGACGGATGGGCTGGGAGTCAGCTTGGGTGCCCAGATTGATCGAACTGTATCGCACAGCCTCAGGAGACCTCACTCTCCTTCTCAGAGATGTGTTTGACACCTGAAACCCTCCTGTCGACAATTCGATCTTGATTGATGCGAATATCGGTCTCTAAAAAAAGTAAACAGTCGCGATCTAATCAAGTCTGGGTCCTGGCCTATGTAAATTGGTGCCAGAACAGCCCTCTATCGGATCCAACTTTCCCAGTGAGAGACAAAACAGCTAAGAGCATTCCTCCAAGCATGATACGAGTAGAAGCGTGACTATAAGTTGAGGTATAAGAGCTTGGGGTCTCTCGATACTGACAATTTCGCCGTGGAAGAATACACGGATTCTGCACCCTGGTTCTTGGGTGACTCCCTTGATTTCAACACAATGTGTATCTTCGGAGCCGGCTTTGAGACTAGGTATGAAGAGCAAAAAGAAAAAAAAAAAGAAAGAAAAAAAAGAACACAAGCATCATTTGACTGGTTGCCAGGGGAATACTTCTAAGGTCTGCTGTCTGTTGGGATAGATAACATCTGAACCGCTTGCCTTACCATCGATCAAGGTAGCCTCTGCCTCGAAAGCAGAGGTGGCAACGCACATGGTAGCGGTCACTTATTCCGTTTTCCGCCATTGCTTGGCTACGGGGCACCGACAATAGTGCTACTGGGTAGAGCCTATAGCAGGTGCGAACAGGCAATTCAGCAGCATGAACGAAGCCTTCAGCGGGTACATGAACGCGGAATTGAGCTTTTGCAAGCTGAGGTCGGATTCATGTCTCTTCTAAGTAGGCCTGTGGCGGGCTGATTCGTGAAAGAGCGAGCTGAATCTAAACGAGCAGACTATTGCCATGACTATTGAAGCAGCTCGGCCTTTGTGGTTAGGATGCTCCTCCTTGCCTCGGTCTCGACCGTGGTCTGTCCAATCACGACTGATGGTGTCCACCGAATAATGTGGCACCATCCATGAGGCCTCATCTTATTGTTCCGCTGTCACTTGGTATATATGCAATTTTCCTCCCAAGTCAAGTGGCTTTTGTTCGCTTCTTTTTGACCATCCGGAAATTTGTCTTTGTCTGAAACGGGATGAGAAACAACGTACTACTTGCTGTGGCGTTGGCCGCCGTCGGAAGCGATGCTGCTGCCCTATCACCTCCACTGGTTGAGCGTGCGGCATGCAACCGCGATAACCTGTTTCGATGCTTTATCGATCAGAGATATTCCGTGCAAGCCAGCGAGTTCTGCGCCAATCTTTCTCCTTCTACTGTAACGGTTGCCACTATAACCGCCACTGAGTGAGATATTGCCACATACTTGTGAGCCCAGCGTGATTCACAAACTGACTCTCTACTTAGGACAAGAACGGTTCAGACTGAACTGACTGCCGACGCCGTCATCAGTACCGAGATCTTAACTACGACTGTATTCACTGAAACTATTGCGACAGCAACCACCACGGTGACATTTGATCCGAATGTCCTGGCCAAGCGTGATGCTTCAGTGAACCCCCCGAAGTGCATGACCAATGGAGTCACCTACCCTGCCAGCCGCATCACATCGGCCTGCTCTTG
Source organism: Ascodesmis sphaerospora (assembly GCA_027569015.1). NCBI lineage: Eukaryota > Fungi > Ascomycota > Pezizomycetes > Pezizales > Ascodesmidaceae > Ascodesmis > Ascodesmis sphaerospora. The sequence goes on along the minus strand of JAPPUR010000034.1, from coordinate 118,298 downwards.
CATTGATGTCCCTGCGTCAACTGTTAGCGTGACATACGTTGCAGGCACCGAAACAGTTACGGAGGTACGTGGCTTTCAGAAAGGATTATATGTGCTAAGGGGGCCGGGCTTACGATAATATATAGACCAGCACCATCTTCACAACTCCCTCGCCAGCCACGATCACGACGTGGACGACAGTCTCTACAGCTGCGGCTGGGATCCAGACTGTCACAGTCGCTCCCACGGGCACAACAAACCGCCTTTCTTTCCAAAACGGCACCATGAACGGCTGGGAGCTGCTTCCTGAGACCTGGCCAGGAGAGATGAGGCAGAATACCATCAATGGAGGGACAGAGTGGTCCTTCAACTTTTTCCCTATGGATAAAAGCCTTGCTACGCTGCGATACCTCCCGCTAGTTTACATGGAGGCTGGTCGCTACCAGGTTGGATTTACCAGTTATCTGTTGGTGTATCCTGCTCCGACAGGGCCTTGGGGCCAGTATTTCGCGTTTGACATTGTCAATCCCTCAAAGGGTACCAACATCACCGTCACCTTTCCCCCGATCTCACCGAAGAAAATCCTTAACAGAAGGTATGTGACGAGCATCCAGAACACGGTTGACATCCCTGAAAGTGCGGCTGGATATAGCCAAATAACAGTGAGATGGATCGCTACTCCTCAGTGGACACTTACAGCGTTAAACAACCTTGAAGTTGAAAAGATTGGTTAAGGAGGTGGCCGTGGGGTTCATGGCTAAATTAGACAGTAAATAGTAAATATAGCCGTTTTAGAACTTCACAAAGATTTGTTTCAATACTGCATGGAATGCAAAGCGGCAGTCTCCTAGGCAGATCAGCTGGCATTCAATTGACTGCGACGTAACTAATATCGCTCCCACGTCCCCGTCCTCCCACAGCGATGTAGATTACATGAATAAGTAGCACTCCATGTTGCACAGAGTCAGATGCTTTCTGCAAGTCTTTATAACTGCGCCGCAGTCACAAGGCGTTTTCTCATATGCAAACGTTTCAGATAAGGAGAGCCCTACCAGGCTGGGGTGGTGAGGGATTTCTGGGGTTTGATACGTGCATTTTCTTGATCCCCGGGAGATGTAACGTCACTAAGAGATTTGCCAAGGCATTGGCCAACCAGCATCGTTGGGCAATGGTCATTCGCAAGCTCATCGGGCGATGATCACATCCAAGGCACGTCGAGCCGTTACCAATGCCAAGGCCAGCTGAAAACCGTTGGCCCTTATTAATTAACGGTTGCCTGGGCTAAATATTTTTCGCATTCGGAACCTGGCATCCCTCGGCGTAGAATCATCAGCATCATGGACAAGAGCGACAGCACCGATAGCGATCTCGCCAACTCCAACTGCACCGACTCGGCGTTGGAATGGGCTATGATCATCATCACCATCATCGCTATCAACGTTACCTGGTGGCTGCTCGAACTTCCCCTGCTGTGGACCCATGGCGCACAGATGTACTTGAACTCTGTCATGTGGCAGTGCTTTCGTACTTATATGCCATGCTGCGCTGCCATTTATGCCCTCAGTTATGCCAGGACAACACAGGAAGAGCCTTATATATACTACATTGGCCCGTTTTACGATGTCTTGAACGCTTCGAACCATGGCCAGAGCCAGAGCCCCAGTCAAAGTCAGAGTCAAGATATGGCACTGAGAGGAGAGAACGAGCGGGAGTCTCAAGCGGTGCAACCTGCAGCCACTCGCGGCTTGAGCAAGTTTCAACTCGTCAAGTGTATCTTGATTGACTCGCTCTCGATCGTGGCAACAGCTCTTACAGTCAACACTGCGGTGCATCTTCCCGTCGGCGGCAACACGTCAGAAGCTGTTGTATCAACTTGGGTGTATCCCTCCCTTCCAGTCGCTGTGATTGGTCTCTGGCTTCTCGTGTGTGGTATTTGGATTCGCTGGAGCCGCAGATGGACCATCTGGCTGGGCATGTTGGTTGTCATCGCGGTTGGCGCTGCGTTCATCACCCCCGTTGCTGTGCTGTCCCCTGCTGGGAAGAAGAACAAGATCTGGGGCGCAGCCATTGCCGCTTACGCTTTCATGGGCCTACCTGTTCTGGCTGGTCGGACTGCTGCGCTGACTGCATTTCCGGTTGTGGTCATCGGGCTGACGGCCCGTGTTGGCGGTGTTGGTGTTGGGGCCATATCAAAGACAATATATTTTCCATATTGCCAGCTAAAACACAAAGCATTTGGTATCGTCTACCTCGCCGTGGGTGTACTGGGGGGCCTGCTCGCAGTCGTGGCATGGTTCCGGTACATTTGGCGGCTGGATCCTACGACAAACCCGAGGAACAAGAGGATAGGGAGTCTCCTGGTCTTTGCTATGGATGGGAAACATTGGGGAGCTGGCAGAAGAGGAGGGGAGCAGGATGCTGCTTCATATCCAGATAGGAATGGTGAGGGTTATTATTATCAGCAAGTGAGTAGGGCACGATGATAGTTCTAATGCGAGTAGTGCTAAATTTTCTTAGTCGCGGGCTGCACGAGCCTACTGAGAGTTATGAATGTGATTATGCACTGGGATACAAGGGCATGAAAGCTTCATCGAGGCGGGTGTCAATAGAGCACCATCAGAACGGAAACGAGGAAGACCCTAAGTAATAAGCCAACATGCATTTAACAGAGCGTGTAAACACTGATGTAGCTGCAAAAACGGAACAGTTTCGTGCTGGCGGGTTTCTGACTAGCATAATAGGGGCATGTTTCGGGCACGACGCTGAATCGTTCACGGGGCTTGCTACCTATGCAGCTTGACAAGCTGTCACATGTTCCCGGTAACCGGCTAGTCGGGAGAACAGCTAATTCTTAGCCCCCAATCGGGATATTTGCTTCAGTTTGTTTGAATGTGCAACCCTGCGACGATCCTCAAACGTTAGCGCTGGTTGGCGCTCATCCAACGTTAGACGATGATGAAACGTGGTTTGGTCGGGGTTTGGACTAAAATAGAACGAAACAGGCTCGAAGATCATGAAGCAGAGCCCCTTTTGCAAACAGTTGTGAATGACATGAATGACATGTGGTGTAACCGGAAGGCCGACTTCCGTAACATGAATGCCTTCGAGCATGTGTGAGGATGTATCGATTAGCGCTCATCTGCGGCCTCGAGTCGGCCGACGAGAATGAGACTTGAGGACTTTCGACAACAAACAAAATTCGCTATCGAAGTATTTAAGGGATGGAATCGCCAGTCTACCTCAATCTCTTCACAGAACAACACATCAACGCACAGATATCTTATCTCACAGCTCTCAACAAGACTACTCTCAACACAACCACTTTCAACATCAAATTTGAAACAGTACACAATGGTTCAGCTCTCTATTTCACTCACCTTCGCCCGTATGACAAGACCCTCTCCCGCTGTTTTCTCATCTGACAGAGTCCTAGTTTTCGCCAGCGTCCTGGCACTCCCTAACCCACTTGCCCTCCCGGCGGACCCCGCGGGGGATAAGAACGTCGGGAATGGCCAAGGCCTTCAGTTCATTACGGGAGCGTGCCTCAGCGATGCCGACTGCGCGAGTGAATGTTGCGCGACTCTCAACGGCAGTGGTGTCTGCTCAGCAAAGGCGGCGGCCAACGAGCAGGGCAAGCAAGGATGCGGGTTCGGCGGCAATGGCGAGCAAGAAACTGTTGTCTCAACAGAGCCTGCTGTCCAGGCTACGTCAAGTGCAGGAGCCCAAGCACCTGTCAACACTGGGGTTAACAGCGATGCGCCGGGAGCTGAGAATGTGGGCAAGGGCAACGGCCAACAGTTTATCACAGGCCAGTGCCTCTCCGACGCTGACTGTGCATCTAAATGCTGCGCAGGAAAGGCAGGAAGCTCGAACGGCGCATGCTCAGCTATTGCAGTGGCGAATGAGAATGGAAAGACAGGCTGTGGGTTCGTCCAAGCCTAGAAAGGGGGCTTCGGCGATGGGTTATGTTGATGGCGGCATGGAAGATGATACTGTACCAACCTGTGTAACAAATAGTTTGACCGTCGATATGTTTGAATGATGATGTTCGAGGGCTGTGCCCCCGAAAAAAAACACCATGCTGAGCCGTTGGTTCTGTCCATGTACGTTGGTTTTCAGGGTGGACTTTAAGGGCGGTCTTGATCCTTTCCTGAGGGTTCCTTTGAAGCTACGACATTCGACTGCGGACTCCAACTTGATCACTAAAGAGAAGACTGTGCGAAGAGATGTGGTGCTGCATGAGATAATTCTGATCGGTGGAACAATGCCAATACACTATCCCTTAGCCTGCTGATGGGCGACGGGTTTGACACTCAGGGCAATCGTGCCGCTCATGTGTCACTGATATTTCCTTGCCATAAATTGATACATGCAGCATAGACTTGGGGTCCTTGTTAATACCGATCAGACGTGTGCAGACCAAGATTGCTTCTGCATTCCACGTGATAGCATGTTGAATGCTCATTCTCTCAGGTTCAGTGGCAATGCAGTTACTCCTCACCGAGCAACCGCAACACTATGACGCCGCCTACTTGCCTAGGAACACCAAATTAGCCACGTTCATGATTGCCATGAATAGCCAGATCAAGACGGCGAGAATCGCCGTGTACCACGAGTTAGTCATCTTGGTCCCCTCGTGCTCGAACTCGGCCCCCTCTCCAACTACACGGTCCAACGCTGTCTCATCATCCCTGTCCGCCGTACGCCAGCGCGCCCTTCCGGTGTGAACCGTCATGTATTTATCACGGCAGGTGAAATAAATGAGCGGCGCAGTAACGAACGGCAGGATGATGCTCAGAGCCACCTGTGAGCCATTAAGCGCTGCGTTGAGCCCAGAGCGGCCCACAGCTCCCGCAATGATGATGCTCGGGGTGATGCTGATGCTGCGGGTCACAAGGCGGCGAAGCCATGGCTTGATCTTCCAGTTCAGAGCGCCCTCGCTGACCATCTGTCCGGCAATGGTGCAGACAATTCCAGCCGAGACTCCCGAGAGTAGTAGTGCTAGGGCGAAAATGGTGCCTGCCGCAGGCGAGATAGACTTGGAAAGTAGATCGTGAATGCCAAAGATGTCAGCTTCGAGAGCGTCTGGATTGTTGTAAAGCGAGGCGCCGGCAACAATAAGAATGGCGGAGTTGACAAAGAGCGCAAATGTGAAGAGAGAGGTGGCCAGGTCAATGATGGAAATCTTGAGCGAGTGCTTGATTGCGCTCTGGGAGGGAACGTAGTAGCCTTTGTCGATGCCTTCATCAAGAACCGAGGATCCTGAGGTAAGTTGACGAGGTAACAGACCGCTTCGCTCATCGTATTCACGCAGGCGAGGTTGAACAATGCCGGATCCTAGATATAGGCTGTGAGGCATGACTGTCGCGCCAAGAATACCGCAAGCCTGGTAGATGCTGGCCGACCGTTAGAAGGGGGTAAAGAAGAGGGAATAAGGAGCTGGAACCTACGCTTCAGACTCAATGAGTGAGCTTGATGGCAGATAACCCCTGAAGACTTCTCTCGGGGAGGTGTCACGAATTAGAGACAGCTGAATGCAAAAGCAAACGACGACGCCCAGAACCAAGAAAACGATGAACAGTTCAAAGTACCGTAGGCCTTTCATGGACTCATGTGGACGATAGAAGAAGAGGATGACCATAACATCGATGATGGAAATGGCACATCCCACCACCAGTGGGACTTGAGGGATGAGAAGGTTCAATGCAATGGCAAATCCAATCACCTAGTTGGTCAGCACCCGTCGACGCAAAAGATAGAAACAGGGGATCGACCAGTGACCTACCTCTGCTATGTCTGTGGCAATGATTGCAGCCTCGGCAAAGACGTACAAGATGTAGTTGAGCCATCGGGGGAGAAAGGCACGACAGGCTTCAGCAAGGTTGAGGCCACTGACGGTACCGAGCTTGATGGCGAGGCTCTGCAAGAAAATAGCAAACAGATTGGATAGGAGGACAATGAACAAGAGGCGGAAGCGATATGAGGCTCCCGCGGCGATGTCGGTAGAGTAATTGCCAGGATCAACTGGACGCACACATGTAAGTGAGGTGAAGGGAAAATGCCTGCAGGATGACAATGTCCAACATACTGTAGGCAACCGAAATCATGAAACCTGGCCCAACGAATGAGCCAACGGTGATGAGCATCTTCTTGAGACGCTGCAGCGGCGTGCCGCGATCGGCGTCATCACCAGCCGGAGCCGGTGGGGGGTGGGCGGGTGCGGGCATCCGCAGACCGCCGTCGGGTGGCTGGCCCCGGTCCATTGACCGATAGGCCAGCCGATACGTGGCCTTGGCACGGCCGGCGTTCTCGATAGGAGCGTCGCTGGCTACCTGTCCTGGGACGTTGGAGGCGGCGTCTGACAGTGCCTGGGAGTCATCCTGTAGCACGGCCCGACTGTTGACGATCCCATTGAAGTCCTCGTTCGTGGTGAGGTCACTGGAGTTTGGATTGGGGCTCTGGTTGTAGCCGTTATCACCCTTGAGGGGTTCATCAGTGTGAGATGTCTTATTCATGGCGTCAGTCACGTTTGGTCGACAATTGAAGCTGTTTGAACAGAAACCGCTGTCTTGTGTCGCGTGGGACACGCCGCTTTATCAACGGCAATAAGAAGGGTAGCCGGATACGCCATTCCGGGGTCGGCATGTTCCATGTCGCTCGTACAACGTCCGTCCCCGCACAATGATCCGTTGAAGCGAGCTTTCCCGAAGACGAAGCTTCTTTTACAAGGGCTTAGAATATGGACCATCTAGAACCGTGCGCTACTCATTGAGCTCAGGTACGCTGTCTGACAACCAGTGATGGTGGACGGCATGCACCCATTTCTGGAGACGGGTGTGTTGAGTAAGCATTGCTTTTGTATTATGCTCGTGACTGATGTGATCTTATTGTCAGCTTTTGTCGACGGCGCCCAGTGACAAGTACTCAGTACAGGGTGACGATATGGTTTCCACCGCAGCTTACAGGTAACAAGCCGTAACAGATGGCGTTGACGCGGCGTACCACAAGAGACAACTTGATAGGCTGAAGGTCAGAGAGTCTCTGCAAGGGCCCCGGAACGAACGGCACTTACGGCACCTGAACATGTTCGGGATCCATCCAATCCGTGGACGCTAAACTGTCTTGAACTTACGAGAAGATCCCAAGTCCCGACACGCTCACGTGCCCCATTCTTCGGGTCTTTTAGGGATTTTGTTTGCAGGCCAAGGCAAGCTGAAGGTGATGCACAATCGAGAGCTAGAAGGGTTCGAGAAGGCATCTGGCGTATTCATCCCAAGGCGCGCGCGTAATGAAGTGTTTGAGCATGGGACGCGACTTTCTCTGAAACCCACACCGTGCGACTTGAGCGCGACGGCCCACTCATTCATACGCATTTATTGGCTCATCAAGCGCTCCTCCTTGATTGGCTAGGACAGTTTTTTGACCCCCTGAAGTTTCAGGCGACTTTCAGGGGACAACAGTGCTCAGGAATTCTCGCTTTGAGCTGGGAGATGGAGTTTCTGTCATCACTTTCAATCGCGTTGGATTGTGTTGACGCAGCAAAAGACCTGATACTGAGTGTGATATTCGGTCAGCAGTATTTATTGCTGGGAAATGTCATTTATTAATATTCAATCTCGGAACTGGAGTCATTGATCGACGTCCCCTAGAGAGGTTTCCCCCCGCCTACCTACAAAACCCATCTTGCTGTCTCTTCAACAACATCAATGATAGCTGAGGACCTGTAGATCAATTCTACCCCAGTTAAAAACTCTGTGATATAGTATGACTCAAGGGGAGTTCTCATCCTTCTCCTCCCATAGGGCTAGAGTATCTGTAAGTAGCTGCTCTGGTGATAGTTTGCCCACGCACCATGCTATAGGGTACAATGGTTAGAAACACTTTCTGCCAATTTGAGCTGCTGAAAACGCCATTGCTTGAGTCTTCTCTTGGGCTTTGATACAGTTTCATGGTGAATCTGAAGTAATACTCCTTCACTGTGTTCCCGGCTGCTCAGTCATCATGGCCTCGGGGAAGCTCATGAGCTTGCCGCACCAAGAACCAGCCACATACGACCATACCTACTAGAAAATACGGGATCCCGTCTGCTCTCCCAGAGTCAAGCTGGTAAGGGGCGGATTAGTAGTTAGGTCGGTGACGACTAGCGAATACCCGCTGTTGTATGTTTGATCTTTTTGTCCTGCTTTTTTGCATGAAAGTAGCGAGAGCAGTGACATTCATTCTAATCTTTGGCTGTAGCCTTAATTGCATAGCTACTAGTCGTTTGCAACGAGCCCGTCTCTTGCCGCTGATAGGGTTGATAGCCAGCAGAAGCTCATTCAAGATGAAAGCTCAGGATATTAGCGTTCTCCATTCTGTATTCTCCTTTGTCTCACCTCTTATCACCACCATGAACCTGGAGCATCCTCAACAGTAAATGGCTGGGAGAGGCGTTTTCTCACTCCCTTTAGGCTTTTTAATCTGGATTTAAATTAAGTTTTAATCGTATTAGATCTGAGAAGCATGATACGTGCTTGGATAACCGCTCAGTAGTACTAGAAACAGAGGAATGCTCGGTGGGCAGGGTTGCAAATCTCTCCTCCCAATAAGCTTGTCTCCGTAAAGCACAGCCCAAATGCTGAACCACAGTAGCCTACTGTAGCCGATTATACCAATCGTTGCTCCTGTAACCGCACATGGGGCAGTAACGATACCCGGAAGGTATATCGCCGGGAAAAGTGACTCCGCAGGAAGGGCACATGTAATGCTTGATACTGGGGGCTGGTTTGTTGCTCAAGAATGGCACCAAGTCAGCTGCAAAATCATTTGTGCTCCTCAACACCTCGCAAAAGTAGTCCTTGCTCAGAAGACCATCGATATGGTTGTGACAGGTCCTAGTAATAAGGTCTCGGAGCCCCCTGTCTTCTAAGGGCGACGTAGTGTAGGCGACAGTGATGGCGAGAGGGAAGTCGTCCATGGGCCAACCGATATCAATAGCTGCGCCAAACTTCTTTTTGGCCTGTTCCTTGAGGGAACTTATGTCGTATTTATCAGCGATCTGATAGACTTGGGCCTCAAAGACCATGGATGAAGTCCCGTTGACGTTGCTATAGTCAAAGTTGTACATGAAGTGCAGCATGGCCTCGACGACGCTAACATCGAAGTCCTCGATGCTGACCACCTGTTCCGAGCTTTCCTAAGAAATGAGTTAGTATGAATAGGAAACTATTCATCAATACCCTGGATCACTACCTTCCATGGCCCGTTCAGTTGTTTAGCGAAATACTTCGAGTGGGCACACAGAATCAGTCGATGGACCTTGAAGGTCTGCCCATCGCAGGTGACAGAGAGATCCGAGAGAGTGTCTTGGTTGAAATAACTAATAAGGAGGTGAGTTGGTGCCGAGGTGATCTTTACAGCATGTCATACCCTTTCAATGAGGATCGAAAACTGTCGAATGGACCGGATGTCATGATGAGTGGCACTGGGATCTCAAAACAGAACAGTAAGTCTTTGTTGACATCCAGTATCCAGTGTAGTGAACAAGAGAGAGAAGAAGAAGGCGGAAATAGTTTCCTTATGTATAGGGAAGTCAATGGGGGCTGGTCGGCCTCCCGCATATTGGGTCAAAAACAATGACGTCACAACAAGTCATCAGTTTCGAAGAATGGAACCAATGAGGCGGGGAAATGAAGAGTAGTCTATGCGTTCCAGAGGCTAGCTTCCCCGGACTAGAGGGAGGAGTCTTTCCTTGACTCCCTAGAGATATGTTATTTGGCCCCATATGGGTCGCCTGCGGATCGATCAAGGTGTCTCCAGTTATAACATCCTGCATCTCTATGACGAAGGATAGAACGTGGTTCGAAACGTGAATGCTGTTGTGAAACGAGGGGAAGATAAATCATCCTTAGTATAGAGATGTCAACTCAGAGGGAGCTGCAACCTCCCTCTCATGTCACTCCTGCGTTAGGGCAAATATTTCAACGATAGATGAATGAAAAGCTCCATGTATCAGCTAACCTTATGAGTTCATTTAATGACTACGGTCTTACAGCCAGTGCCCGTTCTCGCTCTTTGTGTATTTGCCCCTAAATTGAAAACGGAGGAGACTCATCAACTGACAAAGATTTACTCAAAGGCGTTGACAATGTGGGTCCAACTGATTTTCTAAATATTGGATATGAATAAGGTCTTAAAAAACCCAAGTGCGCAGTTCTAATAGAAGTAGGCAATAGGACAGGGGAATATTAGAGACAGAGGAACAGTGAATGGATACGAACAGATAGAATAGGAAATGCCCATGCATGATTCTCTTAAGGTCATGAATACTGACAAACGCTAGAATTAACTCAAGTCGTATAGCTAACCAGGTTGAGCGATTCCCCGCATATTGATGTAAATAGGTTGCATTGCCAAATTAGCCAGAAGTCATCACGAACAACGTTCCACCAATCATGTCACAGCATGCCATCTCCCCCAAAGTCGATCCATCAACATGTGGTCTTTTTGTCTTCCCCGCCTATAGATTCCCGGGGTCATGTCCTCGATGGGGGCGGGGCATTGCTTCCATCCACCGGAATAGTCGGTGTCGATCTCTCGGGTTGATCGTTGCCGAGGTCTTTCGGAGTGAATGACACCGAGTATTATATCCTGATGTTGCTTAAATGATCTTCTTCTGCACCGCACACTTCTTGATTTCCTCCCTTTCCACTTGCGTATCTCGTTTGGCATGTTTTTGCGACCATGTGGACTCCAACTCTCAAATCACTTGCCCTCATCTCAGGGTTCGTGGGGTTCTCTCAGGCAAAACTGAGTGCTAAGGAGAACTCGACACACATCTCCCTCTCCAATGATCGACTTGATGTGGTCTTGACCAAATCTACTGGACATATCACCGATGTCACGCTTGATGGCCAAGATCTTTTGGGACCTCAAGATGGCAACAGAGGCAAGGGGCCTTACCTGGATTGTTCTTGTATTCCCACAGGTTTCTGGACACCGGGGAGCACTGCACAGCTTCAGCTTCTGAAAGGCAAAGATTCTACTGGAACTGACTACGCTGGAATTATTATGAGCGACACCTATAAGTCAACAAACCAGACACTGTCACAATACTTCTTCCTCAGAGACGGAGAGACCGGGCTGCATGCCTTTTCTCGTCTTACCTACTTCAATCCAGCAACTCCGTTCCTTCGGGATCTAGGCGAGCTCCGGACCCTCTTTAGGCCCAACACCAAGCTATGGACGCATTTCTCGACCAGTGATGGCAACTACGGACCCCTCCCTTCAATGGCCAATTCAGTCTCTGTTCAAGATGCGACTTGGTACGTGGGGGATGACAAGGATGACGCATACGCAAAAGAGTACTCAGATTACTTCACCAAGTACAGCCTGTCCGAGAGCTGGCGAGATCATGATGTTCATGGCCAATTCAGCGACGGCTCGACAAGCGCTGATGGGGGCACATTCGGGGCCTGGCTCGTTCACAACACGCGGGAGACATACTACGGCGGTCCACTTCATTCCGATCTTGTTGTTGATGGCATCGTCTATAACTACATGGTCTCGGGCCATCACGGTGCTCCTATGCCTAACATTACTCACGGCTTTGATCGCACATGGGGACCACAGTTTTACTACTTTAACAAGGGTGATAAGGATACAACTCTTGCTGAGTTGAGGGCTGACGCTGCCCAATATGCCAACTCGGAATGGAACGTGGAATTTTACGACAGTATCGCACACCACGTCCCTAACTACGCCCCTTCGTCAAAGAGGGTCACCTTCAAGGGAAATATCAAGCTCCCGAAGGGTGCTGAAAGGCCGATCATTGTGCTCTCTGAGAATAAGCAAGACTTTCAACTCAATGTTTTCAACACCAAGTCACTCCAGTACTGGGCTGAGGTTGACAAATCTGGGCGTTACAGCATCCCCCAAGTGGTGGAGGGAACCTACCGAGTGACCATCTACGCCGACGGAGTTTTCGGTTGGTTCATCCAAGACGATGTCAATATTTCACGATCACACAACAGTAAGGGCTTCACCTGGCGCGAGGAAAACGCGGGTAACGAGATTTGGCGGATCGGCGTACCAGACAAATCATCCGGCGAATATCTTCATGGGTACGCACCTGATACATCCAAGCCTCTTCAGCCGGAGCAATATCGAATCTACTGGGGCAAGTATGAGTACCAAAAGGAGTTCCCCAATGGAGTCAACTTCCATGTGGGCAAAAGTGACGAAGCAAAGGATCTCAACTATGTTCATTGGTCATTTTTCCCATCCAAAGGCAACCATCTACTCTCGGAACCGTATTACGACAACGTGAACAACTGGACCATCACGTTTGACCTGAACAAGAACCAACTGCGAGCCAAAACTGCTACATTCACGGTGCAGGTGGCGGGTATGAGAAGTGCCAATGGAAACGCCAAGTGGACACCTGTGAAAGGCGGAATCAACGACTTGCCGTGGACCGTGAACGTCAACGGGGCTTACGAATCGACCTGGCTGATTCCTTACTGGCGGAGCGGTTCTTGCGCTGTTAGAAGTGCTGTTGCATGCCAGAATGTGGAACACAAGTTTGTATTCCCGTCCTCCAAGCTTCGAGCAGGGAAGAACGAGTTTGTTTTGAGCCTGCCTTTTAATGCATCGAGCGTTGAGACAGCGGTGTTGCCTGACTCGCTATACGTTCAGTACGATGCTTTGAGACTGGAACTCAAGTAGTCTAGTTGACTTACTAGCACCCACGGTTGATCAGGTTTCATATAGGATGAAGTATGAAACATTGTCTGATTGCTGTCATGTAATGAGTTTAATTGTCTATCTCTCAACGTCCCTCCCATCGTCAGTGAGGAGGCCACAATCTCGTTTAAAGTCAAGGAGCCATTCGGCATTGTCAGCAGGAGTTTGGTTCCATGGGTCGTCACTACACGAACGTAGACGCTGTTAGCGACTGTGATATGGTTGAGATGGGTGTATGAACAGCACTAGCTGCATATGTAATGATCTAAGAAAATGGTGTACGCACTCGTCATACCAAATCCAACGTGCCTGATATTTCAGCTCCTCATCAGTTGGTATATGGCTGCTGGGGTTGTTGGATGACATGGTGGTCATCACAAATCGGGAGAGATCTCTCGCAAGGCGTCTATAGCTGTTGCTGTCGTTGTTAAAGGGTGTCCCATTGAATGGGCCATTACCCTGGAAAGGGTTTTGGATTGTAGAGGGCGGCCTCGCATGATGGATAGTTGAAGGGCTGACAATGCCATTGTTTTGTTTTGGACTCTGCAGCGCCGAGGGAGATACACCTGACGCCATCGTAGATGAAATGGGGGTCCTGGCGTGATCCAAAAGTTGTAACAGATTAGACATACCCCCTTGAAGGTGCTCAGAGTTGGGTGAATGGTCGGCGGCCAATTTTGGCCCGAGATTATTCCAATCTGTCATGCGCTCGGCTGGGAATTGTCGTCCTCGATCACACAAGGGGGTAAGCCACTTGCTTGTCATCCAAACGAGCCTCGTCAAGAATCCAGTGAAAAGTTGTGAGGAGTTGTGCGAGCCAGATTCGATGCGGTCAAGAAGATTAGCCGCCTCCTTCTGCAATTCATAGTCTGTCATCGGAAGGCCTATCAGGTTATGAATTGCAACCAGTCGGCAAAGTTGAGCCTCTAGCTCGCACCCCTCAAAGATGTCACCTTTACCATTGATTTTCAGTTGGCTCATGCGTGACTTGTTGATTTGCTCGATGGGGCGTAAGTGGACCTGTTGAATAATCTCGGTTGAACTGGTGAAGATATCTCGAAGCCATGACGGTGCCGGGGGGACTTGATGGTCAGAAGTGCCTTCTGCACCAAGAATAATAGTACATCCCTCACACTGGAGTTCGTGATCCGAAGGCAAACGGCCGTGTGCATCTAAGTAGTCGTACATATAATATTCGAGCTCTAGTTTGATGAGTTCATATGCACTGGCAGGTGAGCCAGCCGGTCCCTGGGTGACAGAGAAGGGAAGTGGTGAGGTTTGCTCGCAATGAATGAGGTCTGCCGGTTAGTGGTGGGAATCGCCATGCCAGAAACAAACAATTACTCACAAGGTGGTATAGCATTCTCGATCATTTCATTCACGTCATGGTCAAATCCCCAATCGCCCTTCCAATCTGCCATGGTGCTTCCACTTTTAAAGTGGTCGGCGAGATGATCAACTCGCATTGCCCAGGACGATAGAGCCTCTCCGCAGAAGCCACAACGAGATCTGATCTCGGCGTTGTTTGTTTTCCATGAATTCATCGGCCACTCCACGTACTTGGTACGATGTACCAACTTCAAGTGCTGTTGTAGGTGGTCCTTTCGATAGAAAGTGCGCTCCCCAAGCGAGCGTTCTATGCATGAAGCATAACTATGTGCATTTAAGTGCGATTCATCCGGGTCGGCTTGTCCACAGTAGATACAAGATATGCCTTGCTCGGGGTGCATGGCAGTGGCCCCGTTTGGAGAGCAAACCCATCTTTCTAGCGAGATATGCAGTGACTTCTCATGCCGAGTCCAGTTATGCTTTGTTTTGAACGTCTCTGGACAAAAAGTACACTGATACTTGTGGTAGGTGTGGAACAGACTTGGCTGGATGGGACCTTGTCGCTTGGGCGCCCTTCGCCGTCTCCTCCGGCCAGCATGTCGGGCCAGGATTCCGAGAGAGCCTCCGGAGCTGTAGGAATGGGCCGAGGTACGAGACCCAGATCCGTGACTTGAATGGGAGTTGCCTGCACTACTGACCGATGAGGCATTATCTGAAGACCTGCCGGATATTGGTGAGAAGGGCCCAAATTTAGGCGAGGCCGCGACAGCGCGAGAGATGCTGGCGACAGTAGCAGGTTCGCATTCAGGTGGCGAGTTTTGCCAGCGCTGAAGGGGGCTCATTTGTTCACAAGGCATAGGCGTCGGAGGTCGTCGGGGAATATTGATAGTACCAGGCCCGGTCGATGTTGATTGGGGAGCATCGCGGATATATGAGGGTTGTAACCTGGAAGACGGAGGCTTAGACCGCCGCCTGGCGTTTACGAGCCAGTTGGTTACTTGCTGACGGCTTAGGCCTGTTTGGCCCTGAAGCCTCTCGAGATCTTCGGCGGTGGCATAGGGATGTTGTTGGTGGGCTGCGAACCAGTTCCTCAGTATCTTTGCCACCCGAGTGGAAAAGCGACGACCAAATTTAGGCGGTATATGGGCCCCCGGAGTTTGTAATGGTGTGGCGCTCGCAGAAAGCTCGCCAACTGTATCGGTGGCCGAGGCTTGGAGACCTAGGGTCTCTGTGGGAGAGGTGGAGAGAAAGAGGTCTGTAGAGGCCCAGGTATCGTCAGTTTCGTCGACTTGCTCTTGCATCCAGGTAAATAAATCGTCTTCCTGGAAGTCGAGGTCAAAGTCCAGATCCTGGGCGAACTCCGTAGCGGAGGGAAGCTCTTCCATGTCGCGTCCAGGCGGGATTCCGACGATGGGTTGGGGCGATTTCTGGGCCATCTGGATCGTAATCCTCCTCAGTATGTGAATTCTGTGTTTACCGACAACTGCAAACGAGGCACATGTAGGTATGCAAAGTGAACGGTGTTGAATATTTGTTGGAGATGCTGAGAGGGGTCCTGTCATTCAAGGGCAAAAACGAAACCGGGCCACCTTGTCACTGAAGGGAGCAACTTGACCCACCCACACTGACACCTTGTGGGCCGCTAGAGATGGGCTTAACTCACTTGGCTGGGACGTCCTCTTGCACTGTTCATCTTTACTTTCAAGTCTCCTGCAACAGAATCCCTATGTTCCTTAGTATCCAACCGTCATGTCTCATGGCTTTATAAGAATTCTCTTCACAAGCACTTATACTCTTCTCTTCCCCACGTAAATGTCGACGTCGTCCAGGATAGCCTCATTGCGCTTGCCAGCAGCCACTCGTGCCCGCTTCAGCCGTCGAGTAGCCACATCGACTCTCCAAGTAGCCGACCACGTCACAATATTCATGATAATTGCCGCTCCTATAAAGCCCATAGCAATACCAAATGACGTCGTGTAGCGGGGCGCGAACCTAGAGTTGAACAATTGAGATCCCACGGCGCCACCAATCTGTCCGTAACTGTTGGCAAAGGCGATGGCAAATGCCGATCCCGTAGCCCCGTCTGTAGTCTGAACTCGCCAAGGCCACATCATTGTGTACCTACAGACGTCAGTATGGTCCAGGTAGGTGATGAGAGAGTGTTTGCTTACCAGGCTATGGAGAAACCTCCAGCAATGACAGTAGCAGCATACACGCCCCCGGTGTTGGGGAAGGTGTACAAAACAACATAGCATGCCTCAATGATGATCATAAAAGTCAAAGGGATGGCGGGTAGAGGGATATGTCCGGTATTGGCGACCCATCCGAACACAATGGTCAACACGCAAGCAAAGATAGCGGGAGGGATGTTAAGGAGTTGAGCCTGAGCAATCGTTCTGAGAGTATAAAGTTAGATCAGTTACAATGACGTGATTTTAAGACAAACATACGTAAAGCCTAAGTTTGCAATCACAGTCGGTTGGTAAAATTGCAAACCAGTGGTTCCGATGGTGTAAAAGGCCCAACAGAGTAGGAAGAGCCAGAGCTTGGGGTCTTTGAGGGTTTGCCAAAACTCTTTCCAGTCAAAGTCCTTCTCGGCTGCTCGGGGAGCATTGATGGGGAGCCTAGCTTGGATAAAGTCTTTTTCTGCCTCCGACATCCAACGGGCAGTATTGGGAACTAGACCTGTTGTCAGTATCTGTATAATGCATGGCTTGGGAGGATGGGGTGTACATACAATCTGGGAGAACAAGGTAGACGACAATTCCAAGAATAATCGTAAAGACACCCTCAGTTAAAATGAGCCTTTCGCATGCCGCGACGGTCAGTCGACGTGTTTACCCAAAGCCAGATCGTCACTCACCACTTCCACCCAGATAAACCTCGAGCATGGACGCCATCAAAGGCAAAAGAGAGAACTCCGCTTATGACGGCGCTGAAGTTGCCAAGCAATGTCACTAGGACTATTCGAGACGCCATCTCATCTGGTCTATACCAGTAGCACAGTTGCAAGAGGATGCCAGGCCAGAGCCCAGCTTCGAAAAGACCCAAAAACGCACGAACAGTGTACAGTCCGCCAGCATTAGTGACAGCAGCATGACAACAAAGAACGATGCCCCAGGATATCTGCTTTTGTCAGCTAGCTCTCGTCAATCAAGGTTCTTGGAGACTCACCATGATTCGAGCTTGCCATACCGAAGGTTTCAAGTACTTGACGAGGAGATTTGAAGGCGTCTCTGCGAGGATGTATGGAATCTTTAACGATCATCAGCGTACCCCCAGCGCAGCGATATGGGACTCGACGTACATAATATGCTGCAGTCACAAAATTGTACTGATCAGGAGTCACGCTAAGTTCAATCATGATATTCCGAGGAGTTCCTCGATCCATAATTCTAGCATTAGAAACCTAAAGAGACTGTAAGCACGAAAGTGTATGTTTTTGGAGGTGTTGCCACATACGTTGGAAGCGTCGATGGTCTTCACCATGTACATGACAGCCAGCAGAGGGATAAGATGCCAGTCAATCCTTCTGAGCAGCTTCTTTTCTTCAGTGCTGCTCAAAGTGGCCCTTGCCCTCATGAGAGAATCATTGTAACCCGTAATGTCGCCCCGTACATCATCAGAACTGGAGAGCGGATCACCTCGTGCGACAACTTTGAAGTGCTGCTCTCGGGATGGTTCCTCTGTGGACGAGTATATGGGGGCAGCCACTGAGGCCTTCTCATTTGATACCTGACGGTCAAAATCGACTTCCGGCTCGAGTCCGGAAGGAGGAGTTCGTGGAGAGGCCATGCTTGCTGGGTGTTGGGCAAGGGAATCAGGACTGCCAAGTTCAAAGACATTATGCGGGATCACCGAGACATATAAAGAAACGATGATCCTCCCACTTGTCGTACAATCGGCAATATTTATCCGGATCGTCATGGTAGGGGGCCGATTGCGAAAAAGAGGGGTTTTGTGTGATGAACCACTCCTCGGTTACTGTGAGGGTGGACTGCAGCCATCATCACCCGAATCATACTATACCAGCATGTTCGGGAACTCTATCTAACCCGAGCCCTCCATAGATAAGGGGCTCTTGGCAGTGTCAATGGGCTGCTATTCCCGGGTGGTGGAGAATGCGTCTTTATCTACGGCTCCCACCCGCCTGTTAGTGTATTTCGAAATCATGCATATCAATGATGACATGCACAAACGAGGGGTTATTGGTGTTCACTGGACTCTAGGTCTTGTTGCTTAACAATCAAACGACCCGTAACGGCATCAAATCTCATACCTCAATAAAAACCAGTCTTGTTTCGTTAAGACCTGTCCCCGACACCGATCAAGCTGTGCCAGAGCCCTTGTCCCCTTGCTATCGTCGGGTTCCTAATATGCGACCTATCTTTCTTATCGCTACGCTCGCGCAGGCATCCGCTGCCATAGGGGGAGTGCAGCATCCCCTGCAGAGTCTACAATCTACGACAGATTTCTCATCCCGATTGATCGACCTACATAAATCACTCGTCGAAAGACCCTCTATCACAGGCTCCGAAAAGAATGTGACTGAGTTCTTGACAGCCTATCTCCAGGAGGCTGGTTTCACAGTTGAAACCCAACCTCTGGAAAACGACCAAGAAAATGTCTTGGCCTACTTCAACAGCTCGAGGCAAACCCGGGTCCTTGTCACCTCGCATTTGGATACCGTCCCTCCATACTGGCCCTATGAGAGACATGGTGATGTGATACGAGGGCGAGGAACAGTTGACGCCAAAGGCAGCGTCGCGGCCCAAGTTATTGCCGTTGAATCGCTCCTTGGCGATAACAGAATCACTGAGGGTGACGTGGCCTTACTTTTCGTGGTGGGAGAGGAAAAGGGAGGCCCTGGAATGCGGGATGCAAACAATCTCGGCCTCTCTTGGGAGACTGTCATCTTTGGAGAGCCCACAGAGCTCAAGCTTGCTCGCGGGCACAAGGGAGGATTGGGGTTCACTGTGAAGGCGAACGGCAAGGCTGGTCACTCTGGGTATCCTGAAACGGGCTCAAATGCCATCGATAGCCTTGTTCGTGGGCTCGGTGCCCTTCAACGTCTGGAGCTTCCTTGGAGCGAGGAGTTTGGCAACAGCACGATTAACATTGGAAAGATTGAAGGCGGTGTTGCCGGGAACGTGATTCCCGCCAGTGCGTCTGCGATAGGTGGAGTAAGAGTGGCAGCTGGAACTCCTGACGAGGTGCGAGACTTGATCCGCAGAGCTGTGTTGGAGAGTGACTCGAACCTCGAAGTCGAATTCTCTACATATGGCATTGGACCTGTGCCAATTGATCACGATGTCGACGGTATGTGCACTACAAGCCGCTCAAGGGAGTCAGACTAACAAGGCATCAGGCTTTGAGACAATAATACTCAGCTACGGAACTGACATTCCAAATCTGAAAGGCAGCCACAAGAGATATCTCTACGGGCCTGGAACCATTCTCAACGCCCACTCAGCTCATGAGTTTTTGACCGTCTCAGATCTTGAAGAGGCAGTCCAGGGATACAAGGCGATCATTGCTCATGCACTGGCCAGAGGTTCTCATTAAGAGTTGATGGGTCATCACTATTAGTGGTACAGAGGGATCTTGGCTAACAAATGACGACTCTTTGTCCCTTGAGCTTCCGTCATGCTATACGAGCTGCCTCGGCCCTTTTAACTCTCAACAAGAAGACGAGACGGACAGTGAACGCATGGTGACAAATGTGAATCATTATGAAACTCCCTTCCCCGGTTCGCCAGTTTGTGCTTGCCTTTGCAAAGTACCTGACGGGCGATTCGTAATTCACTGTATGCTAGAATCGTTGAAGTGAATATTTTTAGGATAGTTGCAATGACTTCTAAACTTCAATCACGAGAACCTAGACAGAGGAAGTGCCGCTGGAGTCTCTAAGCCTATACTGATTCAAGAACTCGTCTTCGAATAGCTCCTCGGCTGTTGGGCGATCCTCGGGGAGCCAGCACAAAAGCTTGCGAACCAAAGTAAGGAGCGCATCTTTATCTGTACCTTCCAGGCGTTTTTCTCGCCCCTCAAACGTCTGGTCAGGGATGGGTGTGGCGGCAATCCAATTACCTTTGATCGTCAGCAGGCTGTTCAACAAGGCCAAAGGGCCAAAGGGCCATAAAGAGATTCACGGTGAGCTGAACTGGCACGTACCCTCGCTGTCCCAATACTGGCGACATTTATCGCTCAGTTCTAGAAACTTCTTGGGTGGGGGTCCGAGAAGAGACACCATCTCGGCAAGGTGCTGTTCATCGTCGAGATGGCCGTCTTTGACGGCGCGGAAGAGGCGGCCACCTTCGAACAAGTCCCAAATCTGTATGGCCAAGTCAGAAGCGTACACAGTTAAGTTTTTAGGGTTAGTTTACGTGCCATAACGCCAACAGACCATATATCTATCTGAGAATCCCAATCCACACCAATAATGATCTCAGGGGCCCTATAAACACCCGGCATGACATCCCCAGAGTGCTTCTGGCCCGGCTCCCCTAAGCGAGCGGCACCGAAATCCGAAATAACCGGCGCACCAGAGGTAATAGGCATGGTGTAAGAGAGATGAATTGTGCGGTCCGTTAGAACCTTGCGAGGTGATGGGTTCGTGAGCTCAGCTTGCTCGACCTTCGTGAGGACTGCAAGATCATCAACTCCAAGCAAGATATTATTTGGTGAAATGTCCATGTGGTTGTTAATTACTGCTGCACAAGGGACTAGAGAGTGGAAGAAGTACCTGTATGGACGATACCCGCCTGATGCATGAAGTCCAGGCCTAGCAGGATCATGAGCAGACTTTGGCGCAAGAGATCCGCGCTGAGGCCTTTCTCTGGAAAGAGGCTGCGGAAGTCGGTGTAAGTTAGGCCCAAAGGTGTGAATAGTAGGCATTGATGATCTCCAGAAGGGCCCTGAATTTTGAATCTATCTCGCACGACACGCAGCCTTTCCTTACCGGGATGTTCCGCATCAATCGATTTGATGTGGTCGGATATGGCCACCTCGTTACTGGCATCTTCTCCAGTAACACAGACCTTGAGAGTCAAAAGAATATCTTGGCTGTGTGTCAGGTAGCTTTGCATCAGTGTTATCTCCAGTCAAAATGCCTGATTTGGATACGACAGATTGTCAACGTACTCAAGATCCCGGCAAAGCCAGACGGTTGATCCTCCACCATACCCAAGCTTCGCTACCGCCTGGTATCGAGACTGAAACAACTCTCCAAGACGCACAGGGTAGTACTTTTGGGCATCGTATCCCGGGAGCGTCTCTTCTTCCAGCTTCTTATCGACGGGGATGACTTTGAAGCCCGTGCTTGGAAATGTTCTGGCATGGACAGAGACTGTTCGTGCGGCCCGAAAACAGAGTGGGACAAATGACTTCCAAGTGGAAGCCGGGCGGTTAAGATACGCGAGGCGATGAAACAAGCCGTATCTTTGCGCGCTTATGAAACGTGAACATGCCGGATTCATTGTGAGGTTTGAGAACTGGAGATGATGGTGCCAAGCCCGCGCCTGGATATGAAACACGGTGGCTGGTGGTTGAAGACGTTCTGAGCGCTAATAACCGAGGTTCCTTTTCATCCAGGCCAATAAAGGCGCCCAACATTTGGCAGTGCCCAGTCTTTTACCCGCCCTAGTCTTTTGACAAGAGCTCAAACTGACGCCTTGCAAATAAGCGCTGGACGGTGGCACTTTTGGACGCCAGTCGCAGCACCAATAATCAACACATCCCTAATGGGGTTCGACAACATATCTCTCGACACGGGCTCCCTACATGTGATGAATTCCAGCCGCGACAGTGACCGAGTGTTTGACCAGGCCAGTGGCATGCGTTTTGGATTGGACAGCATCCAGAACTTCGGATGCCCCGGGATATCGTCATCTCCCACCCCTGAGCCCAGCATAACCATTTACCACATGTTATGAGAATCCGCCGGGCAGTGTGGTGTGAATCTGGTTCAATCAGGGAGGGCCTTGGGCAACGACGGCTCTGGAAAGGCACCCAACTACCCGATGTTGAATAGAGGCACATCTCAGTAGATGACTTAAGCTGTGGCTGACGGCATGGATGACTCGTGGAGTGGAACCTGGGTAACCTATATTTGGCATTGAAAAGTTTATATAAAAATTGTTTCTCTCTCCCCACCCTTGCCTTATTTTGAATCATCCCTTTGAAGTCTGATACACACCCGCAATTACTCAGTTGTTGTTCACATCGGACGAATCTTATATCTATCTTCTTTATCACAATACGTCCACCCAGTCCGTTGAATCGGTCTCGGAAACTTCGGGGCCGTTGCCACGTAGACTTCTCGCAAACCAGAAAACCTTTCTGTCTCAGCCAAAATGCACAGCTCTTCCCCCAGACCTTTCTTGTTTTCCTCTCTGAACGGGAGATATGCGCGGAACACCTCAGTCGAGCTCGGTAAGTTCTCAGCAAGGTTTAGTCTCGTTGGATAACGAGTATCCTTCCTCTTATCATCATTTGTAAACCAGAAGATCAGCTCCAGATGTTTCAATCTTGACAGGGTTTGGAGGTTTCCGATTCTATGGGCGACGTATGCCTCCTCTGTCAATGATTCTCCAGGCCATCGCCCATGAACGCGGAGCTCGAGAAACTCAAGATTTTTTCCGTAGGAACGGAGCATGTCTCCCATGTTGTAATCGCGAGAATCAAGATCTGGAATCGGGTCGATGCCAAGGCTTAGAGACCGGAGATTGCTGCACGTTGAAAGCAGATTTCGAATGCCACTGGGGCGGATCTCCAACTGGGCAGTGCACAGTCGTTCAAGCCTGCAATCTTGCATCAAGTAGTCTTTGTCAGACTCTCTTTGCTTCCAGGTCGCAGTTTGAATGAAGAAAGTCTTTAGACAGGGGAGCTTGAGAAAGCTCTCAAAGGTGCCAAATCGTAGCAAGTTGCTGTCTGGACTGGTTCCATCGTGGGACCAGCCTGGAATCGCCTCGAGATGTGCTAGCGAAGATAGGCATGCGCTTTGATCACGCGTTAGGGACGTATCTGTCACTGCCAGGGTATTCTGGACCAAAGAAAGCACCAGACGAGGATATCGCGGGAGGGCAATTTCCAACATGGCCAAATTTGGCATTAGTGCAAGCCAGAATGCCACTGTTGCATCGTGGATGGTGTCTTTGTCTTCGGAGAACAAGCCCTGAGATATTCCATCCGCAATCTCATCTGGTATCTCGAGGTGTGGACGCACTCTGGTAAACTGGGAGTGCGTTTCTGACGTGGAGGGAAGATTGTTGGACCTGATGGTACAATCCAGCTCCTTGACCAATTTCCCCAGGTGAGGGTCGTCGCTCAGCACGTCAATGAGCGTGTCAAGCGATTTCGATTTACCGTGGATTATAACGGAATGAAAAAGCAAGGGCTGAGCGAGTGTTTTGAAGTGCCTTGAGGCTTGGCAAATGCTGCTCAATGTTTCGGCATGTTGAGGGACTGGATCCGCAGTGAATGCATGCGGCCATCTGGGCAGAGAGTACTTGAAATACGAGAAGATGTGTACCAGTATCTCGGGAGGGAGTTCGCTATGCGAGGACAACGATACACGTTGATTGTCCATTGGAGCGGCATGAAGGTGGAGGAAGCTAGGTTCATCTCTGGAAGAGGCTTGAGCATGCCAATTATTTGCAAGTGGAAAATCTTTGGTCCGAGCATGCAAGTTCATTTACCCAATTAGATCGCTATCATGAGTGTTGGTTCGCCTCAATTTATCTCACACCAGCCACCCGTCAACTTGAGTCTTGGCCTTGGAGATAATTTCCCGACTGTAATTTTAAAACCGTGGGCTGACGAATCTCTGGCCTACATGGATATGTTGATTCTCTTAGGATGAAAAATGCAACACCAAGAATTTTCTTGTTATCATTAATAACAACTCCAAAAGAGCCACTCCTACTAACAGCACATTATACACACTACAGATGAACTCGAAGGGCCATGTTACTCCCACGCCAGAACCTATTCAGCCCCTCTTCTGAATCTCCCAGCACAGGATCATATTTAGGCTTGGGGATAGACCAAATCTTCTCATACTCTCCTCCACCTTTGATGAAATCCCATGCGCCTCCGTTATATGCCCCCATCATTGTAAATCCAGATAGCTTGATCTTTTCAAGGGCCTCTCTGGGGTTCTCGGCGTCGATTCCATGACCTGATCCCGGTGTCAAGAGCTTGAGTTCGCTCTCGGGCTTTGTATCATAGGTCTTGTGTGCTACACCGGCCGGGATGAGGAAGATGTCTCCCGCCTCGGCCTTGAGTTCGATGCCGCCCTCCTCCCTGGCTGAGCCGTACGTGTTATCATGCATGTCCTCAGAGGTGTCGGCGACGCCAAACCGGATCGTTGCGTGGCCTGATAGCACGGCCATAACTTCATGGGCCTTGGAGTGGAAGTGTGAAAGCTGGGTTTGCCCATAACGGACGAGCCACTCCACTTTCCAACCATTGTTTTCGAATAGATCATAGACCCTGGCTGCGCTGCAACGGTCGGGGTTCTCAGTGGCTCGTGGCAGCACATTCTTGTAGTGCAGCAAGGGGCGTGGAGAGTTCGGAATGAGATCCGTCGGGGCGAGAAAATATTGGTTTATTTCTACCATGGTGAAAGCTTGTAAGAAAAGTCTTAGTACAAGAGTATGGATTTGTGTATTTGTCCGCACTCACTATGAAGCCGCAGGGATTCTTTATTGACTTCTTATTAGACAAATGGCCGGCAGATATCTCCGAGTGTCGCGGGGTCGTCTTCTTAGCACCGGCACATTTTCCCGATCGTGGGAATGAGATGAACGAATGGGACCTCTTCCAGCTCGAGCCATTCAACCTCTGGTCCAGGGCTCTGCTCCAGACATAGTCCTCAACCATGTGCGGCAGACAAGTCCGATCAATCATTCTGGGATCGCCTTCCAAGAACATGCAGCAACCGTTTCGGTATCCCTAAGCGGTTCGTGGTCGAAGGTCCAATGATTAAGAATAGTCTCAGCCGGACAGGAAGCTTACGGCGAGATTCGATACAAAGGGGGAATCTATAGTAGTGTACAATGTCAGTCGGTTACCAACACAAACCGTCAAGTACGCGATCTACATGCAGAACTTGCCGATAGTCTAAGATACTAATGTCAGTCAGGTCTTGTTCAACATTCTATCTTAAAACATTATCTTTCCGCATAAATAATTTATCCTCTCATCGAATCACAGCTTCGCAAATGTTTCCATACTTGAAAATCATAACATTGCTTTATCCAAAGGCGTTTCATGCATGGCACAAATATCTTGGTGTGCCTTCATCATAACTTCGTGACAAAAAAGAGCTTGAGACAAGCCTTTCCATGATATCTATACATTTCGGTCTCCCATGACCCCATTCTTGCGTTCCTCGCTATCAATCTTCCTCTCGCGTGTCCCACTCTGATCATCATCGATTTCGTCCTTGTCCCCCCCTGCTCTTTTCCGGACTTTAGACGTCAAGGTTACCATCTTGGCGTACTTGTCTGTCGTCTTGGTGATGGTCTTCCACACAACCTTCCATGTGAGCTCGCTCCTCATGGTGTGATACAGGGCAAATAGTAGGAGGATGGCTCCGAAGGACGCGACGACCCACCACTTGAGGGCTTCGTCAAGATCCTTCAAAGGCTCCGTGTTCATGGCGAGCAAACTTGCGACCAAGCTAGGGGGCACAAAGAGTGACGCAAGGACTGTTAGATTGCCCACACTCTCGCTGTTCTTGGCTGTGTTTCGCGCGTCCTCGAGGCTGATGGCGTTGTTGACCACTGTGCTGAGGCGATCGATACGCACCTCGTAGTCGTTGAGGCGCTCCTGTATGCGCTTGTAGTCTCGTCTGTAGGGTTCAAAGATTGCCTCTGTGTCGATCTGGTAAGCTTCGCCATCATAACGCTTTTGTTGGAGTTCCAGATCTGAAGCTTGCCGTAGAGTTGCAGAAAGCATGTCTCGGCAAACAGGTACCCATCGACGCCAGATGTTGAGCTTGTTCAAGATGGGTTCTCGATCATCGTTAACTGGTAGGAAGGCAGGCCGAGATATCTCCCAGTCGATCTGGTTAAGACGAGCGTTGAGATAGTCGGTAAAGGTGAGCCAGTCTGTACACACAAGGTGTAGCAGGGCTTGAACGGGAATCACGAGGGGAGAAGTTGGGGAAGAGGGAGATGGTAATCTTGGGAAGCATGTCTCTTTCTGGGCCCAGAACACAAAGTCTTCAAGCCAAGATTTTGGTGTCTCATCCTGATCACTTCGCATTGACGGCGGACCCAGGGGGATGTCCGCCGGTGGCGAGCTAAACAGGGGAAGTTCATCCCAGTTGGCATATCCACGCCAAAGGGGATACCCCTGCTGAGGGGTTGGCTCGAGGAGAAGAACAGCTTGAAGAGACGTGTTAGCGGGCGGAGCCAATGTTTGGAACTCAACTGAAGTTGATCTTACCGACAGCCGTGTCGTTTTCAATATCATTGCGTAGCCAAAAGGTTGCTCGACTACGAATGTGTCCAACCTTGGCATCCACAGGCGCCTCGGTCTTTGAGGCTTTATTCTTCGTCCCATCCTTGCCCATGGCTGGGTCCTTATCCCAAAATGCTTGATTGTCGTCTCCGTCCATCCGCCGCATCACGTTGAATCTGTCAACGGCATCTTGGGCGTCGCTGAGTTCCTGCTGGTTTGGGAAATATCGGGATCGGACGAGCCGCATCTGGAACCAGTTCTGTTGCCGTGACATGACATCGAGCATCGGAGGCTCACGCCATGGGTCTCGAACGTTGTTCCAAACGTAGTCGATGAGTTGAGTGCGGAAAAAACGAGGGTCGATATCAAGCCCGGCTCCCAGCGTTTCAATGATGTCTCGGGAAAGGTCCTCGACAACAAAGAGGCTAAGCTTGATGTCCTTCCGTGAGTTTGAGTTCTCTTTGACTCGGGAAACAGCCTCTTCCAGCCCAGCAAGCGCAGAATCTGGACGTGATTCGTCGAACTGGTACCTTTCGACGGATGGCTTGCCTTCTGATTTGTACTCGAGTAGAGCTACGTTCATCCTTTTCGCTCGTAGATTTTGCTCCGTGATTATTTCTAGGCTCTATTAGGCATGACTAGAAGACTGGAACACGGGATTTCGCTCACCTGGAATAGTATCTCCATAGACGTAGCGTGATTTCTGATTTTTGACAGGCACTTCGCCTGGGAACGTACACCATCGCGTCGGAATCGTGCCGACCTCCATGAAGTCGACGAGAAGCTGAAGTTGAGGCCATGTTCCGGCCAAGCTCTTGACGTATGTGAAGTACTCTCCATCTGCCCTGTATATGCTGCTGTTGTCAGTTAGCAACGTTGTTATGTGAGATTGGTAGTCAGTCACTTACTCGCCCCAATACTTGCCCTCCTCCCTCAAAATCCGGATCACATCTTCCCTCTTCTCATCCTGATACGCATCGCCGAAGAAATACGTATTTGTGCCCAGGTCTTTGCGAAAATACTGCCAGTTTGACCGCTTGTAATATCCAAGCGAGCGTCGCGCCGCCATGTTGACGCGGCGTGCGGGGAAAAGAGCCTGCGCAAGATGAAGAAGAATGCAGAAAAGCCTCAAAAAATGGTGGCAGGGATGGAGTCGTGTTTTTGTAGGTTAGTGCGGCTGTGCGGCCAAGGGTCCGCTGGGGAGCTCAGTGTGATCCCTGTCGTGTTGAGAGCTGAGCTGGTCAGCCTAGAAGTGCACCTCGGGCACACCACCACCAGCTCTGAGAAGTGGACGCAGGGATTCAGGGCGGCAAGCCTGCAGAATTCTTCGCAAGGGGACAGAGCCTGGCGCCACAGCGGTTAAACGGCTCAAGACGTCGAGGATGAGTATGCAACAAGACGAAGCACAGCCTCAAGATGCAGATTTTCTGTGTTCAAGAGAAGAGGTCCAGACCATCCATACTTTCAAGTCCATCTTACAGGGGCGTAGACCCCACCGACGACCGAATCTTGGGAATGAGACAATGCAGACAGTACGAAAGTCTAGCATGCCACCAGGTGGAGGCTGCACCGCAGTTTAAATCAACATCTTCATCGACAAGCTGGCAAGCTGGTGGGCAAATCACACTCTTTACGTTACCACCCTTACGCGTCACTTCGTTCTTGCTTCCCTGTCAGCAATGAGGCTAGAGGCCTTCACAGGAGGCGCAGAAGCTCGGGTTGACGGGAAATAAGGGTGGCGTGGCGTGATGCATTAAGCCCCGGCTTGAAAAGCAGGCTGTCGAGTAAATCCATTTTATTGAAAGTATGCCTTGCAACTGTGAGTGTTGATTCTGGATCTCAGGCAGTTGTTCACAAACAATGTTAATGATGGCCAGAAGATGGCAATTGACAATGCAGACATAGAAATCCAAATCAATGAGAATAGCCTCGGATGAAGCAACCACCATATTTAGAAGATGGGCGAGAAGCAACTTGTTGCTTGGCTGCAATGGACAAGGAACCGACTCCAAACGGGCGCCAGCCCGATGCAAGCACCCATTCTTCGAACCTCAACGCATCAACCCCAGCATTCTCTGGGTCCATCTACATGAAGACTCTACCCTATCCCAATAAAGAGACTCTCAGACAATCGTAAATGGAGTTTTCTTTTGCAACGCATCAACTGACAGCGGCGCCTACGGAGGGACGAACCACCCGCTACCCGCCTTGTCCCGGCCTGTGGACCGGGCGGCCCGGGCCTAACCCACCCCACAAACCCGGGCGGCAATTCTTAGTGGTCCCCCAGTGCAACCTCTGGTCCATGGACGACTTGGCGAGCTTCTGGGTGCCTGAAGAAGAACTGGCTGGGTCAAGCAGATGACCTAGAGAAAGTTCTAAAAGGCTAATGTAGTGAGAAGCGGGAGAATTGAATCATGAATCAGAAAAAAATCGATGTTAGGTAGAATAAGACCTGAACAAGCGTCAAGACCGTACTCACAATGCGACGTCCCGTTTGACTGCCTTTTACCATCAGCCCCGGCAATCTGTCCCAAAGATCAACAATACCTTTGATATTCAGTGTCTCTCAAGTAATAGGGTAACTCGAGTTTTTCGAAAGGATACTGGCACCTTTGACGATCGCGGCAAAGTTTGCCGCCTTTCCCAGTCCAGCTACAGGGTAGGAGTTGTTTGACCGACATTCCAACAATGCCCCCAACAGGCAAGGAAACAATTAATCACTTCTACCTAGGTAGCAAAGAAAGCTCGCCTCTTGCTCATCTTCAACTGGAAGACTGTCGAGGTTAACTTTGAGCAGTGCTGTTTCCAAGGACCTCCACATCTGCCAGCTTCATATGTCCAGTTAAGATGATCGATTGCAGGAGGCTGAAAGTGTCCGGCATGTTGGCAGTGCCGATCTGGCAGAACAGCCCCACGAAATCTTTACCCTAGATACCTAGAGTCGTTTCTGAGGACCTTTGCGTAGTCACTGTGATTCATCTTTATTTTGAATGACTGAAGGATGCCAACTTCGATGGTGAGGCGGCAGCGCTGCTACGAAAACAGAGCACCTCCCTAAAAAACTATACCGCATGCGTAAAACTACGCACCTTACCATTCAAGATTTTAAGACTTGGCCAAAAGATTTTCTATCATTAGTATCTTCGACGGGAATCTCTAAGAAAATGCTCTTCGTCTAATCCCTTCGGCAAGGACGAGCAAACCGCCCAACTTCTTCAATACCGACCGGACGGACCACGGGAAGGCAGAACTTGATAATCTTAGTTGATTAGAACGAAAAGAAGATGCTAATATTGTTGTGGCCACAAGGCGACGGTGATCTTTTTATATGTGGCGGCACCCTTATGAGGTTGCAGTGTTTTGCAGTATCGAGCCTCATGCTAATATCTTATTGAGGAGAGTTTTTTACGCTAAAATAATTAATTAATATATGAATTCCTTCATCAGTCTGCCCTCAGCCTCTTCGAGTGCAAAAAGGTATAATCTGGCATCGCATCCTTAACCCACTGCTCCAACTTCCGTCCCCCTTCCTCGCCAAACTCACTCCTCCACTTGGCAGCCTCGTCGTCAATGTTGATATTGCCAGCCACCTTTGATGAATCGATCTTGGAGCTTGCATTGATGGTGCTCAGCATCCTCTGTTCCATGCTCGACAGACCATCCAGCCTCTCCTTGTTTGCCTTGTCCCAGGAGAATCGGAGCTTGTCTTGATCTAGACCTGCCAGCGCAGCATACTTGGAGACCAAGTTAGGAGAGGTCATGATATCGTCGGCGTCGAGCACAATCGGCCACTGGCTGTCTTCTCCGAAATGCTTGACGTAAAAGTCGTACATGGCTCGGAACCACTTCATAGTCACCTCGATATCTAAGGGCTCCTTCTGCCAGCGGGAAAAGCCGTCCATTTCCATCTTGGCGAGACAGGTTCGGAATAGAGAGGGCAGCTGCATGGCGGGATGGCGAATCAGGAATGTCGGGCTCCAGATCTTGAGAAACTCGTCGGGTAAAAACGTGAGGTTGAGAGACGAGCGGGTTGGGTTTGGCGCGTTTGTCGTGACAAAGGTTTTGGGCTCTCCAGGCACATTGATGGTTCCATACGTGAACTGAGAATCATAGAAAGAACTCGTCAACATAATTGCGTGCTCCTTGACATAGACGAGTTGCCCTTCCTGGTCGGCAGCGGCGATGTATTCCTCAAGTCGACTCAGGCATGCCTTCTGTTGATCTTCCAGGTCCTTATACTCCTCCTCAGTCCAGTCTTCCATAGGCTTCTGGAGTAGATTCAATCGTGTTCCAATTGAAGGCAGGAAGAAGTATCCGCCTTCACGAGCGGGACGAACGCCCTGCTCGTCAAGGTTTAGCACCTTGACCAGCAAGTTGGACGCTGTGCGAGGAGAAGTGAGCAGCCAATAGCGACGGCGCTCCTTTGATGCTGAGCCTTGGGTCATGGTGTATGAATGAACACGCCTTGGTGTTGAAATCTTTGCGGGATGGGTTTGGGATAGGATGATGAAGTGAGGATAGTGGAAACAGGATAGTAATAGTTCTCCTCCCTACGACAACACCAGGGATATTTATACACGTCCCGCTAAACCTCTACACACCCTTTCAACTCGCTCGCGCTTAGTCGGATAATAATCGCCGTCGTATCTCGGCCCCTCGGCCTGGGACTCGCGCCGGGCCTTCGCTTCGGCCCCTCGCAACTGCATGCATCGCTGCATGGAACCACATGTGGGACTTGTTAAATTCAGCGAGATGCAACATGGCCTATGCAGCGGACTTCTCGGACATCCGCTTAATAATTAAACAAGTCCGGCATTTGCGAATATTCCGATAGGAAGCGGGTGATCGACGTCAAGCCCTCGCCGCCCCTCTCCGCACAGTGACGTTCGAGACACTACCGACTCTCGGGGAAAACACATTCGGTTTCTCGGCATGCTCACTATCTATTGGCAATTCTGGTCATCTCCGCACCGAACGGAAAACCTTAAGGCTTTCCCCGTTGGACGGTAGGGCTTAGTGCTTAGGACATGTCCTCCCTCTGTCAACGTCTAGACGCGCCAGCCCTAGGGGGTACTTTTGTCATGATCAGCATCTATGAGGTAAATAATAGTCCAATATGACTCTACTCCACCAAGCTCCGAGTCAATCTGAGACAACGTCGACTCATCAACAGTCCGAGCCACTGATGTCAAGAGTTGCCTGGCGAGCATATCCACCGAGAGCCGCCGAGCGCCGTCTCGCGAGGGCCGGCTTATGGTCTCTTTTCCCAATTATCGGAGTCTATTATTCCGGGCGGGCAATGGTGCCAAAAATGAGGCTTGGTTTTTCGGATAGGCAATGATAGATGGGTAGGGGGTGTATTGGGGTGGTCAGCCCTGTTTCTAGGGTGGTCAGCTTGGATTTATCAGCCATGATTTCTCTGCCACAATGCCTGGAAAGCTGTCAAGAGCTCGACAATCGAACAGTAAGTCCAAGAGGAAGACTAGTAAACTCAGTTGTTATGCTATTATCCAGTACCTCGCCAGTCAGCTTACCTCATCCTACAGGAATAGCTATCGACAGCACCACCTATCCCCTCATCTTTCTGATCATGCGGATGTTTCGAATGAAATTTATTTTCCTCTTATCCAAACTAGGATAGAATCGTCTTTTCTGGACATGTCACAAAGACAAAGTCGCCTTGACTCGAAAGTACCTCGCGATGCTTTTCCCGGTACCCTCATACGTAGGTGTCCAGCACATCTGGCCCAGCTCTCGGAGGGTTCGGTCGTTCATATGTGTCTATGAATCTCTTGAACTAAGTTCTTTCATTTGCGACAGACGTCCTCTTTAGAACCTTGATAGACCGAAAGAGACAATGTAAACTACGAATTATCTTACAGGTTCACACGAATCTATCAGAATGCTGGCTCTAGGGCCCATGGCAAGACACTCGTGGGAAACCTCCAGCAAAGTTATTTGGCAACACTGCCATATCGTCCTATTTAAGGATGAGAAAAACATTTCACAAAGTCTGAGGGCCCAGGCATTATTTTGTATCATCTGATCTCATAAATCCAGATAGTCCTTCGCTCTTGGTTTATAGACGGTCTTTCGTTTATTGCCTAAGTGCTTATTCTTAGCCACTTAAAGGTGGAATCGTCTATAGAGGTTCTTCCTTCTAGGAGCTTGAGAGCCAGCTCGTATCTCATCTTAAACAGCCACTTCCCCTACACATCAACAGTTTACTCATGCACAAGCCTTTTTATTTATCATGCCGATAGCTGTTGATGGTCCGGCTCATATGCCATGAACTGGATGGAAGACGCCCTGAGCTACAAGACGAGAAAAGGGAAAATTTCGTTGTGTTCGAGCTTTAGTACGTCTATTTGGCACAAATTCAAGTAAATTTGCAAGTATTCAGGAGTTTTAAGACTGACATGCAATTTTACAAGCATTGCTTAAGCCATCAGCAGCCCGCCGACCTCCCGTCTACAGAACTTTCAGGTATAATGGCCCTTAAAAATGAAAGTGGCACCAGCCATGGCCTAGGCACACGCAACATGCAGCAAGTTTTCTCCATGCATCATCACATACCAGAAGTCAGGAATGTTCCCCGCAATGACGGCCGTGGAGTTCCGAGACAGCTCCACTACAAGTCTGACAGACCGGTTCCTGAATATGCTTAATGACACAAGTGGACATCTTACCTGCGTTGAGAGCTTACGAATCCTAGGCCAAGAGTAAGAATATCTCTCGGCACTAGCTGCAGCCCTGTCCTGAAGTGTCACAATCTCCCAGATCAAGCCGCGATCGACAGCTCAACAGCCCAACCATGTTCCACCGATCTTCTGCATAGCGAGACACGGTATCTTTCACCCCAATGATTGGCACGGAGAGCCTGGCTGATAGAATGGTGGCGCGGTAAGCTGATGGTTTCGACCTTCACTTGCAGGACCGACTTGCAGCCGTGTCTCAAGTCAGAGAAGTGTTGAACTTGGAGGGAACATGTGATTGTAACATGAGATGTTGGTTCCTATGATCCCTGCCTGCATTTAGAGTATAAGAAGGGCAGCCATCTGCATAGAACTTGGGGTCCCCCACGACCTCCAGCAGGATTCTTCACACAACAACCATGGCTCAAATTCAGGATTTTCAGGGCATGCAATACTCCCGCGATGGCTCCTCATCCCAGAAGCTTGACTATGGCTACTTCAACCAGCAGTACGCCTCCTCGTCCTACCAACAGGAACGCGACTTGAACCCTGCCATGATCATTCAGCCAAAGGGAGACCAGGACGTCATCGGGGCCGTCAACTGGGCCAGACAGAACAAGGTTGCCATCGCCGTCAAGAGTGGTGGTCATCAGTACAGCGGGGCCTGCTCGACCGGTGGCAAGAACATTCAGATCGACCTCTCCAACACGTACAAGGACATGAAGGTTCTGAACCCCAAGGTCCCTGTTGCCGAGGACAGGGCACTGGTCTTTGTTGGTGTCAGCAATCAGCTCAAGGACTTCAACGCCTATCTCAGACATAATGGACTCTTTGTTCCACATGGACAGTGCGCTTATGTTTGTGTGGGTGGTCATGGACAAACAGGTGGCTATGGCCAGCTTGGCCGCAGCTTCGGCTTGTTTGGTGACCATATCAGAACCATTCGCATGGTTTGCCACGACGGAGTCATTCGAGAGATCACCAAGGATAACGATGCTGAGCTCTTCCACGCCATTCTGGGTGGTAGTCCCGGCAACTTTGGCATCATCACCCACTACATCGTCGAGGTGTTCCAGGGCAAGAGTTACATGGGGACTGTTGCTGGCCCCAACGGAATCAAGGGTCCTCATGGTATGAAGGCTCTGTATCTGTACAACCCCGACGTTCTGAAGAAGCTTCTCTCCGAGGTGGCAAAAATGGGCGACGACGCCAAGTTTCCGCAAGGTTTCGACCTCTGTGTGAGCGTTCTCAGTACCGACTTTCCCGTCACGATGCTTTTCCCATCTTTGAAGGATGCCAGTCTGTGGGAGAAGATCCAGAACAAGATCAAGGAAGCCCTTGCCGACGATGTCCTGGACCTCCTTAACGGAGCTTTCCCAGCCATCATTGTCGTTTACGCTCAATGGTGCCCAGTCAACAAGGCTGACAAGTACGATAAGAGTGTCGATGCCTGGTTCCAAAAGTTCCGAGACCTTAAGGACTCCTTCAAGTTGCACACTCTGCGGATTGAAGAGTCAGAGGCCGACGAGGACATGTCTAAAATGACCGGACGATGGATTTTCCCTAAACAGCGGGAGTTCGACCTTCCCTACGTCAAGCGTACATATGCCACCAACTCCAGGACCCTCGAGAAGGATCGTTGGGTTGATGCAGTTGTCAAGCGTCTCGACTTGATCTACAACCCGCGCCAGAAGCTCGGCCACAACAAGGGTGAGGACGAGTACGAAGTCTACACTCATTGCAAGCTCTCGGTTCAGATCCAGTGCTTTGGAGGTGACAACTCACGTTTTTATACCGACAGGAACAACGGAACCTCTTACAGCTGGAGAGACTCCAGTGTTGTCCAGACGCTTGACTGTTTCCACGATCCTGGCGACAAGTACAAGCAGTACGCTCTCAACTGGCAGAAGAACAACGACGCTATCATGGTTGGACGTTCTAGTCCGTTTAGTAAACAAGACAAGCGCGTCCTCTGGGGCTCTTATGGAGACTGGGATCTCGGAAAGCCCGAGATTTGGAAGTGTTACTATGAGGATGAGCAAAAGTACCAGAGATTGGGCAAGGCCAGGGGCAATGCTGATCCCAACGGCACCTTTACTGCGAATCCATTCGCTGTCAAGGCTATCAAGGAGGCCTAGATACTGGAACGCGCTGATACTGGGGGAGAGAGCCAAGAAAGAGAGATTCGATGGACTTGTGTGCCGTTACGAAATTGTCTTCAGACAACAATACATTTTATTGCATGTTTTCACACAAATCAGCTAGGAATGACACGTTTAAAGCGAACCAGCAGCTTGTCTAGTAGTTGCCCAGTCTCTGTATATCTTTTCGAAGCTGGCATGGAAGGCGCTCAGTTTGAGCCGCTGCAACGGTTGTCTCTGGCACATACGACCATACCCATTGGAAAATACGGGATCCCGTTCGCTCTCCCATAGTCAAGCCAATGAGGGGCGGATTAGTAGTTGGGTCGGTGACGACCAGCGAATCCCCGCTGTTGTATGTCTTTTTGTGATTTTTGTCTCTTTTTATTGCCTTGTTTTCTCCGTGGCGGTGTTGTCCTGAGCTGTCGAGAGTGTGCGTTGGGAACAACTGTTCGCTTCGAGGCTCTAGTAAACGGGTTCTAACTTTATAAAGAACCAATCTTGTTATTCGCCGGAAGCCCTTGATATGGTTTGCGTAGTTTCTAGTAATTCTGGGTCATTATGGGGCGAATGTATGGAACAAGCGGACATGAGCTTGCACACCGTCTTTGGCGCAATAACTACTTCGAGTCTCTATAGATAATAGCCCAAGTTCACACCTTAGACCGTCAATTAAGCGTGGTCACAAATTCTGTTCGATAAATGACTATAAGTGACTCTATCCTTGTATGTACTGCGTGGTCTACCTATACTTATACTGAGGCCCGCGGAACTTGCCACGTCAAACAAAGGATCGGATCCACCGGCATGATCAAGTCCAATGTCACCGTGGTTCCCTAGTTGTACAAGTTAAGCCCTCATCACTTATCTGAGCCTAATAACGGGGCCCGCTAGTGAACGTGCTGTTCGTCTTCTGCTGCATCTGGAGGAGAGCCAGCGTACGAAGCTCAGGCTCAACGCGGAGCATCCTAGGATCCTCGACACGACCCATGTTTTCTCCAGAGACCAAAGGCTGAATACCTTGATCTGGCTGATGGAAGATCGCATGCGAGCGGTCAGAAGGGCCTTCATAGTTGGCTTCGAGGCACGCAGACTGAGTTTCCGTGCAACCACTATACAGGCTCTTACTCACACTAGAGCTCGATTGCCCAGTGAGGCTGGTTGGGTGGGAAGTCACGCCAAAGACTGCATTCTTGGCCTTCTTGCTAGAAGCCTTGTAGCTGGCACGAGTGCAGGTGTCAGACATGATTAAGGTCCGAGGTTGACAGAAATCCTGTTGCTGCGTGTAAGATGGCTCTGTAAACGCTGGAATCTCGTGTGTGTTCGAGCTGAGGTTGAGGAACTGGGTTGAAGAGAACAGAGAGCGTCTTGTCAAAGTTAATGGGCGGGGGCTCTTATACTCTGATATTTTACCGGTCACTTGAAGTGCGCAATTCGAGGCCATGGTGATGTTCTATTCATCTTGCAGGGAACTAGCCACGATGAATACACATCAACAAAGAGATACAACAATGGTTATGCCAGTGTGAGCGCGTACAGAGAATGGCGAACAATGGAATCAGGGGCCACTGAAACAACTTGACAAAGAAACCAACGAAACAAGCATCACGTGAAACAAGCGAACGTGAGCCAACACTTCAATGCAAAAAGTAAGCTCGTTCGAAATCTTTACAAAGCCTCCACCAAAGAAAACTTGAAGCAAGGGTAGTAGTCAGGTGTTGGCTCAATATGGACAGAATTGTAATGAGCCTATCACCGAGATCC
Organism: Ascodesmis sphaerospora; assembly: GCA_027569015.1. NCBI lineage: Eukaryota > Fungi > Ascomycota > Pezizomycetes > Pezizales > Ascodesmidaceae > Ascodesmis > Ascodesmis sphaerospora. Next base: position 81,196 of record JAPPUR010000034.1, on the reverse strand, counting down.
TTTTCTTTTCTTATTAGGCATTAAATAGAAACTGTTTTTATGTAGACTCTCGACGAGTCAGCACTGGAACCCTGGTGAGTCCCAGCAAAGATGTTTGCATCACCATTCTCGTCCTTCAACAAGACTTGGCCAAACCTGAGGCGCAAGTCTCTTTAACTTGATAATCACATCCCAGTCTGCCACACAGGATAACAAAGAACAACCAAAATGTTTGGATCTGACCAGGGTCGCGTGTCGGTAACGCTCTTCCAGGCCCTTGCGTGACACAGCCCTGTCGGACGCTAATGATCCTCCAAAATCACTTGTCATAATTTCAACAGCTGGGCTGGAGCCGACAAATCTGCTGCCTAAATATCTGAGGCATCAACTGTTTGGGCTTCGAGCTCGTGAGTCTTGGAAACCTTGGGCTGCCCATGATTGCAAGACCTCCCCGTCGCTGCGTGCCGCTTTCGATGATCTGATATCACACCAAGAGTCAGCCGGTTCAGCAGATGCAAAACTAACGCGGCTGTTTAGCGAGGAGTGTCATCCTTCTTTCATTTAACTGGCTGCTCAATATGTTCGAGCAACTCTGGATGCAGTCAAGATGTTCAATGGGAAAGGCTAGCTCGCCATAACTAGAGCTTGGAACAACCAAGCCAATGAAACCGCACAAGTAGCGTTTCATCACCGACTTTGCCGCGCTGCCCCTGGTAATATCGGCCATCTTTCTAGGCCAGCTAGCCCCGCTAAAGAACCTGATCACAGCAGACTCAACGAATCACTCACCACTCTTAAACGCCAGCCTGACTACCTAAAACTGCCGCGCATTGCGGGAGTCGCGTATCTCTCCTAGAGTGAAGCTGCTAGTTCTTCTTATCGCCACCTGTGACTTGGATATTGGGGACATTTTCCATACCCTGGCATCTCATTTGCTGGATTCGAATCCTGGCGCTTAAACAGGGCTTCTGACTTCGCTTGTGTCTGGACACTTCCACTAGAGCTGAATTTCATGCTACCGAGCCAAGGGATCGCATCCTCGACTGATAAGACGAACTCTCGGCTGCTAAAATTCCGCGACTCGTCTCTCTGACAGCGCTATAGCACGGTCTTGGCCGCATGGCAGGCCAGTAGAAACACGACTGTGAGGACCCTCTTTGGAGGCTGGGTGGACAGGGCCTTGACCGCAGGGCACACCCAAAAAGGAGTTGTACGGCGATGATGATACGCACCAGGGGCCTCAGGACCCAGCTTGTTGCACCTGCCAGCCAACGGGAGTTTGACATGACCTGGTGAGGATTGCTGTCATTTTAAGTACTGGAATCACGGGTTTCTGTCCATCTCTCATCAAAACCCCAGGCATCGCCTACCTGCTCGCCACCACTTGGTCTGGCTATGGTCAGTTGTTACCGTGATTCTCGGGCCTAAGGGCAACCAAGATCGACATCTATTCAATATTCCTAGGCCTATTCTATCTCATCGACGCCCTGGAGATGCATTCTTTAACATTTACCGCCCTTTCGGTGCTTGGCTTGGTAGCCGTGACACGCTCCGAGACCCAGTTCACCAACCCAGCGACGTGGAACGCCGAGAACGATGACCGATCCAACTACCAGGTATACGAAGTGGGAGATAGGATACCCATCAGGTGGACGACAGATCGAGACAAAATAAGTGTTGCGGTGTGGGAAAGTGGTACATCAGGACCTTTCCTCTGGGCCTGGGTCGATCGTAAGAGAGCATTCTCTTCTAGCGCCCTCATACAGCTTCTTACATGATGCTTAGAGAACCTTACCGAGAGGTCTACAACATGGAGGGTCGACTTTGGTAATGGACGCTTCGACACAGACATTGGAGCAGAACATGCCAGATTCTGGTTCGCCCTTTACGACCCCGAAGACATCATAGACCGATCTGCGGATGGGTCAAAGAGCTTGGTTAACTCTGCCTCTTTCAACGTGACCATTCCCAACTATAAACCAGCCTCCGCGACGGCGAAGACGACGACGACAACCGAAGAAACCACCACTTCATCGCCCCCGACCGAGACCGAGACTGAATCCGAGACCACGAGTATAAGCACAACGGAGACTTCCAGTCCGGCAGAATCAGCTGACTCGGATGATGCGGACAAGGATGAAGACAAAGACACGGGTCTTTCAGCTGGAGCTGCAGCTGGCATTGGAGTCGGTGCGGCAGCCGGCGGAATCGCGATACTGGCTGGCATTGGTTTCTTTATCTGGAGGCATTTGAAGAAGAGAAAGGAACAGCAATATTCGGGACCGCCTCAGTATTACCCACAGCAGTATCATCCACAAACGCAGTATCCGCCAGGCCTAGCGCAGGTACAGAGCCCCGAGGCGAAAGCTGAGTTGCCCACTCATTCTACAACCACTTCAACGAGCCAGGTATATGAAGCGCCATAGCACGAGGTTGCCTTGCGGGTGAGAGGACGGGGTTTCGATAAGTTGAATTGGCGAAATGGTTTTTATTATATTTATTACCGTGTCATGGTCAAGACAAACGATAGAACAAAGCAACAGTTTGGACATCTTAGAATTTAAATACAGTATTAGCTCTCTGTCATTTCTTTAGGTCTATTAACGTGTGGTGAAAGGACGTTTCCAGAATGATGGCTTGACATGTCCCCTGAAGAGTTCCAAAATCCATTTTCAGCAATCTAAGTCATTCCTATAGCAAGTGTTAGGATCAAATATGCAGCTGGAATAGTTACCCTCTTTCTAAGATTTATTCTTTTTAATCTTAAGAGTAGTAGCGGTTGTGTTGGGCTTCATCCTGCGTCCCTGGCATGGCGGTCAAGGATACCTGTCACAAATTTTGCTCAAGTTGAAGGAAGTGGCTTGTCTTTTGGCAAAAATGGATTATATATCCCTTTGTGGAAATAGAATGCCCCTTCTCATTTAATCTTGCGCCAAGGTCAAGACCATACTTCAGTTCACGAGCCCTCCACATTACTTTCACTGCCAGTCAAGGCCACCAACAACCACCCCCGCTCCTGCGTGTCAATGGCGCACCCCTCGCAACCAGCTCAGGGTCGAAGCCCTACACATCTTTTTCAGCTGTCGTGTCGCTCAGGCATGGCCAAGGATTATGCCAATCCCGCGCGTGGCGCCTGCAGTGCAACGGGGGTGATACCCGGTGCGGCGTGGATGGCGGTGCTCCGTTTGTCACTTACCGGGCACATTGTGTCCCTAATCGAAGGCCTCTCATCATTCATACATCGTGTCTTTACTATCTTACGGATCCTTTGAGTTTCTACTCTGCGATCAATACAAGTTAGGACCTCACAACTTGAAGTCGGGATGGATCTGCTTCCCAATTGCCGGCTTCAAGGGTGCGGGGTTTGTTTGTGGCTTCAACCTGAGCATGCAGCCCTTGAGCTGATCCCTTCCACTCTCCACCTTGATGCATAATCGGCGCCTGCAATACAACGAGGGAAGAGAGAACAAGGCAGGCTGCGGAATTCCTCGAGTTCCAGACCCCGCACATGTCCTTGACTCTCGCAACCTGGAAGTTATAGCTTTTTTACCAGCCTCCAAGGTACTTACGATAGCATGTCGGACAAGAACGAGGCCAAGACGCCGAGCAATACGGCTCAAGAGACAGCTGAAGTCTCAGCCAACCACCAAAGCCTTCCATCAACTGCTCAGGCCGTATCAACTGAAGCATCGCACGGCTCGGGAATCCTTCCTCCACAGCACTGGCAGCAGGCTCCTATAGTGAGTAGAAACCATTACTTTACCTTTTGTTTCGTTTCTAAGTTGCCTATAGGACGCGGATGGCACGGTAGATGCAGACTCTGCGCTGGAAGGCAACCTTAGTTCGACGGCATCCATCGCGTCCAGTATCCTGAAGTACCGCACTATCCTTGGGAGGACATTCCATAGTGAACAAGGTGATGCACATTACTGGTCAGTCACACAGTCAAAATTTGGCGCACTCACTGACTGAGCTTCAAGGGGAGCCAACGATAAGCAGCAAAATGAAGCCATGGATATCAAGTGAGGCCTGGTCAGAGGACACACCAAGGTTATCACATCATCTTACGCTTTCATAGCCACCACTGCCAGACGCTCCGCCTTGATGGAAAGCTGTTTCTTGCTCCACTGGGAAACGATATCAAGGCAAGTATTTTCTTTGTTCTGGTATTGTACTGGATGCTAATTCAGCGTCTAGAAAGCTGTCGACATTGGAACCGGAACAGGTATAGGCACATTAGCTCTAATTACTTCACTCCTCAGGTTGGTTTCACAAGACTAACTTGAGCTTCTTCCATAGGCATTTGGGCCATGTAAGAATACTTTACAAGTCAGAGAGGCAGGAAGGCTCATCCCAGTGCAGTGACTTTGCCAATCAATTTCCTGACTGCGAGGTCATCGGAACCGATATATCGCCTATCCAGCCAAGCTGGACCCCTCCAAATCTTCAATTGTGAGTATTGGCTCAACACATCATGGGCATGGAACTAGGGCTGACTACTTGCTTTCCCAGCCAGATCGACGACTGTACCAAGGAGTGGGCCTTTCCCGAAGCTTCCCTCGACTATGTTCATATCCGTTTCTTGACCGGATGCATTGCTGACTGGGAAGCTCTAATGAAGGTTGCTTATCGATCCCTCAAGCCCGGTGGCTATATCGAAAGCATGGAGCCGTCGGCTTACATACAGAGCGACGACAACACGGTTGAACCGAATAGTGCCATGGGTCAATGGGGCAAGATCTTCGTCGAGGGTGGCAGTAAGATGGGACGGCCTTTTACAGTGGTTGAGGATGAACTTCAGAACAAGGCTCTGGAGAAAGCAGGCTTTGTTGATATCCAAGAGAAGAAGCACAAGGTCAGTATAGGCTATTGATGCATCGAATCATGCACGTTTTGCTAACCATCCCTTTTTTCATAGTCTCCAATAGGAAGCTGGCCCAGGGATGAAAAGCTCAAAGAGATTGGCCGGTATGCTCAACTATCCATGGAGCAAGACTTTGAGGGTCTCATCCTATTCATGACAAACGTCCTTGGTGGCTGGAGTAGGGAGGAAATCCAGGTTTACATAACCCACCTGCAACGAGAGATCCGCTCAGGAAAGAAGCATGGCTGGTACTGGCAGAAGGTTGTGTGGGCTCGAAAGCCTCTTTCGGCTTAAGTCCTCAGGGGTCAGATCGCATGCTTCGAGATAGTCTCAAGCACCAGGCTTGATGGAACACGCGCTATGGTGGTTGTAGGGCTTAGATGGCAACTACACTTTTCATTAGCCCGATTGTCGCACACACCTCATGTCGTACGATGGGTAGTGGAAGCATTGGGTGCCAGTGATTCAGAATGGCTGCCTCAGACGAGTCGAGGATGATGATGAATCGACGATTCCTCAAGGTCACATAAAGCTTTCTCGAGCTTGCTATGCCTGAAGCGATTTATCGGATGGTCCGCATTGTTGGACGTATCAACACCATGGTAGCATGCATCACGACGTCATGAAGACCCAAATGCATCGCTTGTTCGGATGTCGGCTATGCCAGACAGCCAGTGTCTTACAGGGGACCTCTCTAAAGTCTTGTCCGGAGTCGAAATGGTCTTACTCATGACCTAGAGTTATGTATACGTTAGCTTCATCACCCTTTGCCCATCGTACATACTGCATGCCGGCGGCGTACGACGACGAAACAAGGCTCCTTCGTGGCCAGACGCTCGACCAGCTCCATGGCATTTATGCCGACCCGAATCAGCATTACGCTGCCAGAAAGAGATGGAGGTCCAAAGGTCCAAAGTTCCTGATTATCTTGGAAAGGCCGAGTAAAATCGATGACTCTGACGCATGCTCCTGCGAATCAAGGGCGATGTCAAGGGTATCTTTCCTTGCAATTGCATGCTGGCAGCCCTACAAACGTCTGGAGAAACGGACCGGATACGAGGTTTAGCCTTTATATAAGCATTAATAAAGTTAGTTGCATCTCAGGGCAGGTTTTTGCACATGTTTGTTTCTCTGCAGCTGAGCTTGTTACCCCTCCCGTGGTGAAGTCATCGTGATGATTCCTGACTCTGATGCAAAACCACTCAAAAACACTCGGGTTTCACGGCATCACCCGATCGTATTCTCCATCATCTGTGCTTTGATAGACAGTCTCGAGATACACACGACGCAATTGGGACCAGAGACCGTCTCAAGCTGCCTCTGATGATCCTCTGAAAGCGTCACGACGGCAGCACCGACGGCCCGGATCGCAGCTCATAGGGCTGGCCATGGTCTGACGAGCACATGTTTGAATACGAGCTGGGCCTGAAACGCCTTGGCGTTTAACTTCAAGCCGACTTGTTCGGGTCCCGAAGGTTTATTGTGAGGCACCGTACGTAAGCACGTAGGACCAAGTTCATATTTAAGGTCAGTTCGGTTCAGACACCAGAGTAGTATCTATATCCACGATTAAACAACCTCTGTCGATCGTTATTTTACTCTGAATCAAAGCATTCACTCGAAATGAAGTCCGTCCTCATCGCCGCCGTCCTTGCTTCGGCGGGTGCCCTGGCGCAGAGTCCTCTGCCCTCGTGCGCTGTAACTTTGAGCCTGCCCTGGAATACGAACATGTACTTACTGCTTACAGCAATCTTGCGCCTTGGACATCCTCGCCTCCAGCGGCTGCGGTTCCACTGATGTTGCCTGCGTCTGCAAGTCCAAGGTCTTTGTCGAAGGCTATACTTCTTGTGTGACCAAGGCTTGCAACGCCGAAGATGCCGCCAGTATGATTCCCTTCTGTACCTATGTGAGCTCTCTGACTTTGAACTTTCCTAGAGGCCGAACAATACGGCGTTCAACTGTGCGGCTCTGCTGGCGTGAGCGTTGGCGGCGAGGCCCCGGCCACTGAAGCTCCTGCAGTTTCGAGTGAAGCACCTGAGGCGCCCTCGGCTCCGACTGAAGCCCCTTCGGCTCCTTCTGCCCCGGCTGCCCCGTCTGCTCCCGAAGCGCTGACTGCACCATCCGCTCCCGCTCCACCTTATCCTCCGAAGCCCTCCGAGGAGGTCCCACCTGTTGTATGTCAACCATCCTCTCAAATAAAGTCAATAGCTGATGCAAATATTTATAGGTTCCTACCGAGTCCAAGCCCGCCGAAGTCCCTGCCACTCCTGCCACGCCCACGGCCGTCGTTCCAACTGCTGGTGCCGGAATTGTCCAGGTCTCGAATGCGGTTATCCTCTCGCTCGGACTTTCAATGATGCTGGTTCTGTTGAACTAATAATGATTAAAACGGTCGGGAGGACAGAACGCTTAATCTACTGGTTGGGTCATAATGCAAGTCTCCTCTTCATGTACGGTAATAATCCAGATGTCTTGTTGTTCATCAGCTAGTAGGAAGCCCGCAGGTTTTGAATCCAGTATGTCCAAGGCCACGACCACGAAATCGGGATAATGCAGATGTGATTATAATACTAATAGTGTTTTTGAACAACTTTCAAAGAGATCAAATTGGAATTGTATGTTTTCTTGGATTATCTGACTCCCTGGACGTTGACACTACCTTATGCGGTTGACAGGGGATATTCTTCTGTTTCATGAACGCCTGAGTGGTACACAAGATCCAAGAACACACTCAGAAACACGTGGCGACGTGGCGGGAGATATCAAGAGAGAAACCCTCAGTGATGGCTTTTGGGGGAAATGTCCAATGGCTCTTGACGCTTGTTATCGTAAGTCGAAGGCTGTGGCAGAGATAATTATGCTCTCTTCTCTTCATCGTAGATGCTCGTTGGATCATGAAGCTACCCGAGCTCAAAACAACCCCGAAGTAATCCCCTGGCATATGTGCATATGAAAACATGCAGAAGAGCATTGGTTTCCATACGTGAGTCACGGACTAGCCGACAGGTTGCCACGCTTTTCTCGGCGCTCAGGACTTTTCCATGTGGCAGCCCCTGGCCCCTCGTTGCCAAACCCACATGCGCGTGAACTTTAATCATTGAAATATCGTTACTCTCTATGCGATGATTGGACAACAGGCACTTGGCCTCCTTACACCCTCATGTGAACATCGCCCTCGGTCGGTTATGCCAAGACATGATTGTCCTCAGAACTGAAGTTTATATACAGGTTTTTGAGCTCGCCTTGAATCATAGTATACAGTACAGTGTTTCTATCATCAGACTTATCAGTTTAGAGATAGTAAAAGCTCTTCTTGGCTCAAAACCTTTGGCCTTGAGACCGGAACACATTCAACCGCCCACGAGAATTCTCTCTTGAATTAACCCCTGATTTAGGTCGTCAGCCCTGTCACTGACAAAAGATTATAGATTCAGCGGGTTTCTCTACGCTCAACTCTCTTCGAGGTTCTTTGATCCAACCTCGAGGATATCAGACTTGACCAAGCTGGTTCCCGGGTTCACAGCCTGACCACTCGCCAATGAAATACGGCGAAGCTGGACCATCAAGGTGCCCTGATATTCTTTAGCAATCGTAAACTAATTCCAGTACTCATGAGTCGCGATCAGATGTTTCCACGATATACGAAGGCCGCGCCTCGGCATAAATCGATAGTGGTATCAACCTTGGTGCGATTTGGAGTGTCCACCAAGGCTTCGGTTAAGGTAAGAAGACTGCCAACCACGGAGCTGATGATATCTCTCGGTATTTTACTACCTGAACTTGTGTTATTTTAAGAAGAGCTTTGGTGATGATAACATTCATGGACCCTCCATTGATACTCAAAAAGGGACTGGCTTTGGGTCGATGATGAGCGATAGAGGGCCTGGTTGCAACGACAGAGGCAGCCGGAATTGAGGCCGACTCAAAAGATAAATAGACGAGACCAAATGATTTCAGTTCTAGTAGATTCTATGTACTTGTAGAACGATAATCGTGACGAATGTGTACTGTCCGTGATTTCACTGCTCGACAAGACGCGAGGATGGTCTAGGGTGAGCCCACACAGGCGAGCCCACGCAACATCAAGTGAATAATCATTACTTGAGCATAAATATGTCTCTAGCTGTTGCTGCTTAGTCGCTCATAGAATTACACAAGATTTCGAACTACGCTGAAAACTCGTCTCGCTCTTATGCAGAATATTTCCCTTACGAGATATCAACTTCTCACAGTCAAGCTCTTGACCAAGCTCCTGGATTCTTCCGGGTTTAAGCTCTTAATTAAGTGCTTCCCCATGGTGCTAGATAACTTCCTGAAATAGACTAGCCTCTCTGTGGACCAGCTATTCGTCTCAAAATGGAGCCGCTACTGCGGACGTTACACAAGGGGGGCCATGTGTGCCTCAGGCCAGAATGTCTCACTCATATGTGCCTGGTTGTGGCCTACAAAAGAAGAACAATCCCGCGAGATTCTCGCAATTATTTCTTCTGATAAACAGACATTTACTTCTTATATATACTCCTGTCACCGTCATCTTTCATCGACTCGTCCAGCCCATCATGTCTGACGTTGTCTATTTGGACGGCTTCAAGTTGTCTCTTCAAGAGCTCGGCCTGACCCATGAAACCTTGAACAATTACATCCATGGTCGGATCATTCCCTTCATGCTTGATGATGAGATGAGGGATCTCTATCGACGGGCCAGCGATGACCCCGATTCTCTCTCGCCGGCCGAGAAAAACCGCGTCTTTGGTAGAATTCCACCCGAAGACGAGGAACGACTTTGCCAGGAACGCCTCGGCTGTACAAAGGAGCAACTCTACGAAAAGGCTCTGAACCAAGTCGATGACTTGAGCATGCTGGAGTGCGATATGATCATCCGTGGCTGCGACTATGATTGGAGAAACCTCTCAAACAAGGCAACCGACCTCGACAGGATCTTGAAACTGTCAATCGAGGACCGCATGCTTGTTCTCAAGGGCCGTGAGGCTATCAAAGGACCAGCAATCTTGCGAGCTGCCCAAAAGAGAAAGCAGTACACTAAAGGAAGGGCCGAGGAGGCACGCCAAAAGAGCCAAGAACTCAGAATTGCCAGGCAGGGTCATCGTGCTGCGTGGGTGCAAGCCATGGTGGACAGGGATCTGCCGCGATGGGGCTTTGTTGTGATGCGTACTGAGTACAGTGATCCCCGCAGCGATGAGGCCTGGAAAGGGTTCCAAGCGCGCTATGACACTGTGGGCAAACTAATCATGCAGAACTGGAGTGGTCGCCCGCCAAAGGCCGAACTTTGGTCGACACTTGAGACTGTCTTTTTGTCTGACGCTACCTTGGATGGGGCATCGACAGATGCGCTCAGGGAAAGATTCAAGAGCATGCGAGAGGGTCTTCCAGAGGGGATACGACGGGACTGTTTTCTGGTTCAGGACAAGCTCCTGGCCGACACGGAGTGGCGGACGATTCGCGCGGTGAACCCCGACTTCGACCCAGAGGCGCCCCTTGGCACTTTCGACGCCAGATACGACTCTCCAGATATCTCGATCACGGTGCAGGATCTGAAGGGGTTCTCTGGGGAGATTCAGCTGCCGCTGTCCAAGGTTTTTGACTGGCTTCATTATTCCCTGCTGACGGACTCTGAAACATGGGAGAGGCGGTACAAGAAGACGCAGAAGCTGCCCAGAACTATCGTGCCGTATTGGCCGTATCCTGATTTTTGAGGCCCGGGAGTTGGCTGACGAGGAGGCGGATGCATATTGCTTCTTTGTGGTGGTCACTGACTCTTGACGATTGACTGGTGAACAAATGAATGTTACAAACACTGCGTTTGAGTGTGCATAAACGCCCCAGATAACAATTCCAGCTTAAGCTGGCCGTGTTCCTCGTCCTTCTGGAGCCTGATTACTTCTGAGATTGCAAAATAACCAGGAATGCGGGGAGTCAAGGAGAGTGGGTAGGTTGGTATCCTACGATGCAGTGCTCAGATGCCTCCAGTTTAGAGCAGATAAGCTTGGCCATGCAAGATGGTTTTGAGTAAGATACCATTGGGTAAGAATGGGGATCAACCGATTGAGGGAGGTATTGCAAAGGCCGACCGCCGACCGGTAGGCCTCAGTGACGCGTCGCAAGTCCAGTGTCCTGGGTAAGTATCGAAGCCTGGCTTTCAGGCCCTGTCTCCAGCGTTAACTAGCTGGAACAGCAGTGTGTAACAACTAATGCCGAGAACAAAGATCCCTGTACGGCAATGTCGCTTGAAGACCTGGGCTGCTTACGCTGCATTTGGCCTGTGTGACATCCCATCTCCATCCCCCACCGTGATCGTTCACAAGGGATGATCCCCCGTCTCCCCACCCTCACGGCTCTGCCCCGGTCTCCGAGGCGGCCTCTACACCGGCCTAGCGGAGTACGAGCCGGAAGCCACTGTTAGGATGCGATGTGACCCGGCTGCATGTGCACATCCCGCGCCCGCCTTCGGTGAGACAAATGTCGGCTTGCCCAGCTGCGCTTCAACACACTGAAAGGACTCATCACTTTGACCGGTCATCATGGGTGGCTTCCGACATGCTTTTCAGCTGGCAAGACCAGGCGTTGCCGATGCATAGAGGCAGGCTCCAGCATGACGAATTGCAACCTCGCGCTGTGGTAGGCAGAGGGTGGCAGGCGAGGTTACACAAACGCCCCACACCAGGTGAACCATCCCCGAGGGCTGTGTGGGTGAAGATACTCGGGGATTAATGTCCCCTTCTCGCGTTTACTGCGTTTCTTTTACAGGGGTCAATCATGTCCAGTCTGGTACACAGTCTGGCAACCAGGACTCGTAGACGGTGCAAGTCGGTATCTCTTGGCTTCCTCGGAAAGCTGGCCCTCTGATGGACCGAGTCGCGATCAGGGGTCAGTGTTTTCGGGAACGGCTCGAGAACACCCATGCCCTTGCAAGAGTCGAGTAATTCGCCTATTTCCATTCTTTGCTACTAAGGAACTGTCGGGTCCCATGATCCCACTGGAGAATATTTGGCTTAGATTGAACAGAGCTCTCACTTCTGAGGCAAACCCAACGTAGGAGTGTGAAGTACCGTACCCAAGTCACTAGGGTAATACGTACCTACTCATGTAAGTCTCATGGCCATTAATTATTGGGGTATCAATATAAGCTAGTATTTCACTCAACTACCTCTGCTACCTACGAGGCATGGGAAGGAATTATCGCTGTTGTCGATGGTAGCCCAGGAGTCGAGACAAGTGCTTACAGTATGGACCGTATGGTAGACTCCTGTTCCTCCAACGCGGTAACTAGAGGCACTGGCGAAGACCAATAGTAAGCGCGAACAGCGAGGGAGACTATAGCAAACTCTAATAGCATGCATTACTAGTTTCATCGTTAATGCCAGGGGCAAGGTCCACAGCAGCGGCTCCTCAGCCCCCAACGTAGTGTCACCTTCCCCGGCTTCGACTAGGGGATCAACTCGCCAGCCATGAACTCGTCTATACTGCACTCAGGCTAGATTTTGTGTTGTGGGGCAAATCCGAACTGGTTTATGAGTTGTGCATATACAATGACCTTCACAGATGGCTGGGTGCTCTCAGTCAACTGGTGAACAGCAGCACTATCGGCCTCGAATCACGGCCACATACCTTTGAGTCTTGCTCTAGCATAACAAAGAAAAAACTCGGGTGTGCTCGGTACTTACACCAATTTTTCGATACTTCGGCCTTGCTCATCTTCTCCTGCTGAGGCCATAACAATGACCTGTCTAATCCGGCAATATGCCTTTCCGCTGAAGCTATCACGATGAAACTCGTTTAGAGATTAAACATTGATGCAAGTCCCTCTGGCAATAGTCCAGGGCGTGTATTTTATTAAATATTTACTCTTTGTTGTCTATAGTTATCTACCTGTCCCGTCCGTAGGTAAAGGGCTTGGTAGGCGCGTTGTCGAGAATCTCCTCAATCTCCTTGTAAACCTCATCCGTGATCTTCTCGGAAAGCTTCACAGACTTGACATTGTCCTCAATCTGCTCAACCTTGGTGGCTCCCAGGATCACAGTGCTGACGTTGGGGTTCTTGAGGCACCAGGCCAGGGCGAGCTGAGATGTGTTTCCACCCAGGCGCTCGGCAATGGCAGTGAGCTTCTTGACCTTCTCGATCTTGGCCTTTCCTTCCTCGGTCTGCAGGGCCTCGATGGTCTTGCTGAAGAACTCCTTGTTGGTGGCGAAGCGGGAGCCCTCGGGGATGCCGTCGTTGTACTTTCCAGTCAGGAGACCAGAGGCCAGGGGAGACCAGATGGTGGTACCGTAGTTGAACTGCTTGAAGAGGGGCTCATACTCGACCTCGAAGCGCTCACGGTGGAAGGCGTTGTACTGGGGCTGCTCGACAACAGGAGCGATGAGGTTGTATCGCTCGGCGATCTGAGTGGCCTCGGCGATTTGCTGGGCGCTCCACTCAGAAGTTCCCCAGTAGTAGGCAAGGTTGAGGTTTCGGATGACCTGAGTGAAGCCCTCAACAATCTCCTTGAGAGGGGTGGCGTAGTCGGGTCGGTGGGCGAAGACAATGTCGACATAAGGCTGCTGGAGACGCTCCAGAGAGCTCTTGAGGCCCTCAACGATGTGCTTGCGGCTCAGACCTCGGGTGTTGGGCTCCTTGCGACCAGTGCCAAAGAAGACCTTTGTGGTGAGGACGTACTCGTCTCTGGGCCAGTCGAGCTCCTTCAGAGCCTGTCCCATCTCGACCTCGCAAGCTCCGTTGGAGTAGACCTCGGCGGTGTCAAAGGTGTTGATGCCGTGGTCCCAGGCGGTTTGCAGGCAGTCCTTGACGATGTTGCCCTTCTGGGTGCCTCCGTAGGTCAACCATCCTCCCAAGGAGAGCACGCTCACCTTGAGGCCAGTGGGGCCCAGGTGGCGGAACTGCATGTCCTTGGGGTCGTACGAGGACTTGACAACCGACATTTTGAAGGATGATGGAGATTTTCGTTTATTTGCTAAACGAGAAACAAACAGAGGTACCAGGTTGAGCTGTTTATATACAACTCCAACAGACCGCCTAACCGAGGTGGAGATGCTTCAAGTGAGGGGTATGGCGACAGCTGGTTTCAAGACGACGTGATACCTCGACTGACCGTGATAGACTTGCAGAACCTGTCCAATCGGCTCTAAGAAGCAGTGTTAAGTCCGGGCTAGACGAGGTCATTATTGGAGGCTTTTGCATTATTAATGTACTTTGTGGGTCGATGTGGATAAACGACGCCGGCGAGACAAAGGTGGAATAGTCTAGAAAGGCGGTAACTGACCTTGACCGTATTCGGTTGCTGCGGCAAATATCTGGCTTTATGACGGCAAAAGGAGGAGTAGGCGTCAATGAGGCATATGTGGCAGCCGTGAAGCTAGTCATGATAACATCGGCGTAAGAGTCATAGAGTCTTGGAGGTTGACGGCTTGCTGATCCATCTGATGTTAAATCCGTTACCTCCTGTTGAAGACGTCATTGATACCAACAACACGCGCATGGATATCCAACAAGGTAAAGCACCTGTTTAATGCGTCTCAACCAAGCTCACTTGTACTTATAATCACGCAGATTTATAATCAACAAAATACTCAACAATACTGCTATTAGGTTGATGTATTACCTCGCGTCCAGTGTCTAAACTACCAAATGCAACCTGCTCTACCACTTGATGAAAATGCCTCTACTCTATGCGTCAAGTCTAATATTACTATAGGGATATCATTTAAGTCCGTACAATGGAACAGAATGACGCAACAACAAAAGAAAAGTCAAGAGAATGCTCCATCCTCCTCCGGGCCTCATCGACCCCATTGCCTATTATTGTATCGACTTTCTTCGGGAGACTGAGAGGGAGATTGCGAGGAGAAACATCCCAAGGTGGCGCAACTCGTGTCACTTGTCTCCCTCTTGCCCATCCACATGGCTCTTCTCTTGTCCTTCTTCTCCTTCTTCACTCTCGTTCCTTGCTCTGATTGCCCTGAACCAAAGCCACTACTGCCGCTCTGGGCGACAGACGTAGTATCACCCCCAGCCACACCCAGGTAACTATTAATGCTGTTTGTGTCCTTGGATGGCGTGTTTGTTTCGATCCCTCTCTGGCTGGCAGCTTTCGATACGGGTCGATATCGACTCGGAAGACCGACGGTACTTCGTTCCGACGGAGCAATCGAGGGAGTGTACACGGTGCCAGGTCGATATCGACTTGGCATTCCAACGTTGCTTCGTTCTGATGGCGCGACCGAAGGCGTGTACATGGTTCCAGGTCGATGGGTTGACATGTTGACCCTAAACTGCTGCGTTGCTTGAAACGCAGCATAATCCATTCCCGCAGGACCCATACCAGCGTTTGCGTAACCCGGTAAGGTCGAAAAGGACTCGACTGGAGCTGGCGGAGGTACAGGGAAGCCGTTGACTTGTGGCATCGGATTGTAGCCTTGCCAGGGCTGTTGAGGCATCGGGGCAAAGTTGGGATTTCCCTGTTGATTCATACAGTTCATCATCTGCATGAGCCACAACTGCGAGTTCAAGTTTTGCGCCGTTTGTTGCATGATCTGAGATTGCACGTCGGATCGTAGATTCGGAGCTGGTTGAGCGTGAGACATCCGCATTTGGGGCTGTTGCATACCAGGCGCCCCGTACATGGAAGATGCCTGACCGTACGGGTAAGCTGGAGCTCCGCCTCCCCATTGCATATGATTCTGCTGTGGGTTCATCTTTGGAGCACGAGATTGAGCCCGTCGACGCATGGCTCGATCACGTTGCTCAATGGCAATGACACTGACCAAACCACCAGGGTAGAGAGACTGTTGAGCTTGCGGGGGATATACGGCCCCAGAAGGGACGTTTCTGTTGTTGGAGCCGAAAGGATCGTGGGGGAGTCCACGTGCAAAGACTGGTAATGGAGAGTTCGGGTTCTGAGATGCCTTGCTCTGCCCTGTACTCGGCCTTCTAGATGGTCCATGCTGAGATGTGACACTCCGCGCCGTACTTGGTCGTCTGGTAGGCTGCTGAGATGCAATGCTTCGTGCTGTGCTTGGTCTCCTCACGGGCTGTTGAATGGTACTCCGCAAGCTAGAGTTGGATTTGGGATTTCCCAGACGAGTTGGAGGACGGCTGCTCTCACTCGGGCGTCTGTGGACCTGAAGCAAGGCAAGAGGAACGTCGTCGTCTTGAGACGGCGATGGTGGCGTTGACAGCGCTGACCTTGTCGGAAGTAAATTCGGGTCGCCGGTAGTCTTGATCATATTCTTTCGGTAGTTGGTGATGTGAGCTTCCTGCTTCCTTCTCGCATTCCGGTGTCGCTTTGAGATGGCGGCTTCATCTTCATTGTCGCTGTCATCATCACGACCATCGCCATGAGATTCCTCATCAGCCTCACTCGAGTCTTGGCGTCCTTTGACCTCTCGGTAACTTTCAAACTGAGCTGCCGTCATGATCTTGCCACGATCCGGGAGAGAAGAGTGAAAGAGGTCATTGTTGACAGTTGGTTCCAGTGACGGGGGCTTGGTGTTTTCCTCGATGCGACCAAGTGAACGCTGTGAGATGGATCGATTGGGGTCCAAGAAAAGTTGGCTTCTGCTGATCGAGTCCCGGAATAAATTCTCATCATCTTTGTCGGCAATAATCTCATGGTCTTCATCGCCTGTCGCGACAAAAGGCCTCTCAAATGGCACCTTGCTACCCTGGCCGAACCTGATGTTGAGATCCTGGCCATTCCACGTTTCTGCAGATCACTCTTAGCGTCACGATTAGCGCTGAAAGAGGGTCATTTACCCGTCCAAGGATGAGACGTCGTCACAAATGAATCGTCGTCAGTCTCGGTAGAGTCGGATTCCACCCTCAGCTCTGGTGTCTTTGGAGGCTCCCCTTCCAGCCTGGATAGAGTGGCCGAGTCGACAATCAGGGCGCTGATGCCTCGCTCCATGTAGCCACCTTGTCTTTTTGAACGGGCTTGGCGCATGGTGGTGTTGCGACCGATTGAGGCGGCTGCTCTGCCTCTAGCTCTGTCGTCATCAGAAGCGAGTATCGTGTGTGTCCAGCCGGGCAATTGAAAGGAAGAGTAGTTCTCGTGACAAGGTGCAATTCTTGACCATCAGAGATTTGATTCACCAGAGGTTCAAGTTTGCCATCTTCGCCCTTGTTGCTCCTAAAAGGGGCCCCTTCTTTTTTGCCCCATGATCCATCTCAGTCATCTGGAATGCTCGGGTCCGTCCATGGCATGGTCTGGTTTCTTTGTCTCAGCCCGTATTGAAGCCACACATCGATAGATGCTAATTTTTTTGTTTTTTCCTGCGGTCTAGCCTCTCGATATCCCCATCCTTGATCGATCTGCACTGATCAATAGTTCGCCCTACTTAAGGAGCTGAACATAAGCACTAGGTTTACGAGACTGGAAGCCATTGTTGGTTGTCCACAAGCCACAGCAAGAGGCCATCGCAAGCTGATTTTTCAGCTCAATCGCATTGCATTAACTGTCTCTCGCTTACTGCCTCCCAATCGTGACGTCAATCAAAGGCCATTCCACCGTTTGCATCTCCGAGACTTCTGCAACCGGACTTCTCCACTCGTTGAATGTGGCTCACGACTCAAATGTCCTTTTTCTGGAGCATTCTCATACCCGAGACCCAGTATCGCCCTTGTCATCTTCACCGCCTGCCAAAAAGAACGAGTTATTGAATCTTGGATCAGATTGACCAACCAAACATTCCTTGCGAATGCGGCCATCGCGGCAAATCCGAGCTGAATGTCTGGTCAGCCCGACCGTCCGACCCCCCTTTAACGCGCCCTTGGCCAATGATTAAGGGCTATTATTGATTAAAGTTACCGCTAGATTCTTCATGTTTACGATATCGGTGATTCCAAGGTCAATCTCTATTTCTATTTATAGCCATAGCTTCCAGGTTGTTCTCATCTCCCTTCACCCCATCCTTCATCAATTACTTACAGAAGACGGCTGTGATCTCACTAGCTCCAACCATCTGTGATATCAAGGGGTCGAGAGTCGCGCTCTATTCTATGAATCTATGAAAAGCTTCATGAGCCTGAGTGAAAATGATCTTTGTCTGGCGCAAGATCGCTGTGAAACGTCCCCAATAGTGAACGATGTCTCACAGTCTTGGGAATGTGTTGTGCGGTTGACAGATTAGAAATGAATGCAAAGAAAGAAAACAGAGGGGGAAAGGAGAGAAAGTTCGCACAAAAAATAGAGAAGGGATATTAAGAGATGAATGAAATAAGTGATGATGAACTTATAGAGGGATCCTGCTCACCCAGCAGATCTTGTCGAACACCAGTTGTCTACAACCACGGGTATAGTCCTCCACTCTACAGATCGACCGGAAACTTCTTCCTCAGTGTCTCTCCGTATGCATGGAAAAGAAAGGGAACAGGCGTAAATGCCAAGACGATGAATCCCAGTACCGTGTTGCCCCATCCAAGATCCAGCTTGTCGTACAATGAGGGAGCAGCCAGATCCAAGAAGGCACCAAAGGGACAACGAATGAGCAAGTTGGCCGCGAGGGCTGAAGCAGCTGCTTCAGCTCCGAAACAGTCAACTAAATAGAGCTGTCCGGGAACAATGACAAAGAGGGCTCCGACACCGATAAAGAGCGTGCCGAGAATGGGGACGATCCAGTGAGTGTGGTAGTAGGCGGACCAGCCGTACCAGAAGAAGCCTCCCGGAGTCGTGATTCCCAGCCATTTCATCAGAATGAGTCTATCCTCTGGCTTCGAGCCTCCTTGGTCTGCCTTCATCTTCATGAGCTTGTCGCTGGTCTTGGAAAAGGTAAACAAGCCAAGCATCATTCCAATACCAAGGCCAAGGTAGACCAGCCCTGAAATGCCGACGCTGAACCCATAGGTGCCAGAAAACACCGACGTAAAAGTCGTGAAGAGCAAAAAGATCATGCCAAAGATGATACCCGTGTAGAGCGACATGAGCAGGACGATGGGGGAGAAGATGAGCATCTTGATGGGACGGACGATAGCGCGGAGGAGCATCTGCCTCGGTGTCTCGGCTCTGTCAAACTTGGGAACAAGCTTGTCATTTCCTGTTTCCTTGCGAAGGTGTTCGGTCTTGCGGCGTATGAGAACGGCAGCGTTGGTCTCGCCGACAAAGACAACTGTGGCAACAAGAATGATACCAGCCTAGGGCATCACTTTAGCACGGCCATACTGAAGGATGGAACTCAGTAATAACTTACAACAATCAGGATGAGTCGAAAGGTCCACCGCCAGCCAATATTCTGAGAAACGAATCCGCCGATGATGGGGCCAATGACCTGCGACATGTCAGTATCTGGTTCGACTTTCACCCAGTCAAGTAATACATACGGGCCCAATAAGAGGTCCCATGCTGAACAGAGCCATAGCCTTTCCGCGCTCGTGGGCAGGATATAGATCAGCGATGGAACCGCCCCCAACACTCATAGGACCAGAGGCAGCGCAGCCTCCAAGTAAACGAAAGGCAAGAAACATGCCAGTATTTTTGCTAAAAGCACATCCAATGGTGAAACCGATGAACAAAACATGGCAGACATAGTAAATGATGAGACGGCCGTATAGTTCAGAGAGAGGCGCGAGGAAGAGAGGGCCAATAGCGAAGCCGAGTACATATAGACTGACAGTCAGTGCAACAACTGTCGAGTTTGTGATGTTAAATTCGGCGGCTAGTTCGTGTGCACCAGGTGCGTACATGGTAGCAGCGAGGTTTCTGCGGGCGATCACCAGTCAGTGATGCTGTCGGTGGAAAGAGAAAGGGGGAACGCTTACGCATTGAGAGTGAACAGGCTCACAACCACCACTTGAATGACCTTACTCCTGCTTGACCAGTTGAGGGGATTATGGGGATCATCTGGGCCATCCCAGTCGACAATGTGGGGGTTCGTGTCTGGTTCGTCCGACACCTTTTCCGCCTCTGCATTTGTCGAGTAGTTTGCAGCCCCCTCGACGTCGGTTCGTGTCAAAGTAGACTGAGACCTTATGCTTCGAGCATCTTCCCCATCCGAGGATGGAAAGCCTGGTCTAGCCATGGCGATCGGTCTGTGATGGGAGGGAAGTGACTGGGTGTGGCACGGTGGGTGGTGCTGGATTGTCAGATCAGAGCACAGATGCCAAGAAGGAACGAAAAGATAAATGGGAGATCTAGATTTAAATACAACTGAGCGCTGGAATTGGGATACGCAATTCCCCTTGAAGCCAGGGTGGTGTGTCAGTCTTATAGCAGGGGTACCGGGAGTGCGCGAGTCCGACCATCCGACCCTCCGATGCCTTCATGTTAAGAAGCAACATCACTCACCAGAGCCTTCTTATCAGCCTCGGTGGCTAAATACGTGGTTTCCTTGCTGAATTAATGAACAGCATCTATATCGCCATCTTAAAAGCTGATACTCTTTTGATGCTCTTTGACCGTCGGTGCATGTGTGGCCACCATTTACAGCCGTATCTCCAGTCAACAGTTCTATCCTAGACAGCTGCGAAGTTTCACTGGGAGCATGCATGGCGTCTCAACAGAGTTTCTGCCTGTTCCAAAACTCCTTTCATCTATCATAACCATCTGACAGGCATTGATTGGGAAGGAAAGCCGTCTCCGACATCAAATGCCGTGATAAGCTAGATGCTGCATGAGACTCTTCGGTCGGGAGAGAAGGGTCCGGCATGTTGTCAGAAATCACAGAATCCCTACTACATATCACTGGACTGTCATTTAATTATGAAGGATCATTAACCATGAAAAAATCCATCAGATGGTTAACAGGATGGTCGGAAGATCGGAGCATCGGCGCGGAGGGTCATTGAAGTGGGGAATGTCGGGGGATCGGAATGCCGGCGCCGTTGACCAACGTCCAACAAGCCCGGACATGAGACAGGAAAACAAAAGCATGGTAGAGAAGGATAAGTAAAAAGGTAGTATAGGATCAGGAAAAAGCCGACAACCTCTCCTCACGACACAAAGACTCGGAACCTCTTAAGGAAGGCTAAACTACACTCAACACCCGAAATCTTGATCCTCACGTTCATATGCAGAAACTGTTTATACTCCTACCCCAGGCTATGGCACCGTAGCAATTATCCTGCACATCCCGGTCAATGCAGGTCAGATTGCTGTTGTCACTACTGGACCTCTCGCCCATGAGGCTATGGCCTTGCTTCTTGAAGCTCAGATCAAGAAGACTAGGTACCTATGGAAGACAGAGCCAGAGATGCATGCCCAGCTGCAAGGAATGGGCGGCTCTGCATTTGGCAGAGGGCTAATGAAAGTGCTGCAGCGCTAAAACAGTGATCCTTCACACGGTTTGCTGTTGGCTTCTGTGTGAGAAGCTAGAGGGAATGAGACTCTTCTCGGATTTTTATACCTCCCTACTAATTCTACTATTCATCTCCAAATTCGTCTTTATTCATCAACAGAAAATCAACCATCATGACCCAAAATCAGTTCTCAACCTCGTGCGCCATTCCTGTTGGTACATATTTTAGCCCAATGCCCCCGTCGGAGAATCTGATTGGTCCTTGGTTTCTCCTTTTGGACGCTGGCGGCGTTGATGAGGTGAGGCGGTGATAGAAGTGAGGTCCTTGGAGCTCAGAGCCTTGGGGCAGTGAAGGGGACCATCAATCACTGTTCTTTCAACTGTCTGGTGGTTGGTCTCTGAATGGACTCCGAGTGGCGGTTCTGGGGCGAGATACCCTACGCTGCTAGGCTGAGTTGGGCCCCTCAACTGCCTGCCGTCCTCTCTCAGGCCATTATTCCAGCCAGTAGGCGCAGTGCAGCGGGCTCTGGGTGCTGGGTTGGGGGCCTCATTGTGCAGCCCCATCTCCCACAGCTCCCCATCCTGGATGGATCTGCACAGTGATGGAGGGACAGAGCACCAACCACCTATGCCTGCTAAGGTGGGAGGGCTGTTTGTAGTAAGTGTCGCTGCAGGGAGGGCTTTATGGGGCTGCATGTTTGAGGCAATGGAATCGAGTGGTGGTTGTTGATTGCCGGTAATGGGTAGCCTGAGCAAAGGTTGAACGAGGGCCAATGAACACGCGGACGGGATCGGCTGTTCAACCCTGAGATTTCTGCCTCGGAAAAATGGGTGGCGAGCTGACGGGATAACTCGAGTGCTTTGAGAGCTGAGTTGATGGATGCATCCTCGACACGTCTTTGGCAGGATAATACGTTTATTGGGCGGTTACAACGCAAAAATGACCGCTTGGAAGGGATGACTTTGACCGCCCAGGCGGCCAGAACCTCATTGGACGCCTCTTGATACACAATTTCAGGAGCCAATCCAGCAGTGTGATGTTGAGGTGAATATGCTACTGACTTGGGGGTTGAAGACAATTTCCTGGTTTGAAAAATAGAATTTGTTCTAGCAATATCTACTAGTTTGCGAAACAGCAAAGACACCGCTCAATGGCATCCGTTCCCTCGGCTCATCGCCATCAAAGTTGGATATTCCTCCCTCACAAGACAGCGCAGCCAATACCACCGCGGGAGGCGCTCGAGCCCGAGCTTGAAGAATAATAGCGCAAGACGGTGAGATCAAAACCTTCGGGGTTCTTCTTGTCGCCGGGTACGTGGAGGTCGATGATGCGTTTGAAGCCTACGTGCTCAAAGAGACGAGTGCCCATGCCTGAGGCGAGGACTCCTTGGTCAACGGCGTCAAGAGCCGCAAGATCCACGCCCCACTGAGCGAGCTTACTACCGTGACCGCGCTTCCAGTAGGCAGGGTGGACAACGGTGCGTTCCATGGTCGATATGTTTGCAATATACCTAGATACTTGTCAGTCGCGCCATGGATCGCCCTGCCAACGTGTCGTGTCTTACTTGTGTTCTGCAGCCTCGGCCACTTCAGCTACTTGCTTTGCACGGTCCTGATCCATGTCTGCCCCGTCGTATGGGAGCAGTTCTGGAGCTTTGCCTTTAGGGCAGTTTTGTCGTCGGTTAGCTGAAGACAAGGCGCGAGGTTTCAATCAAAGGCTGGATTTCGGATTTACCTGGAGGTCCTGGGAGCGCCCCGACTCTGTGGGAGCCCGGCTCGAGCTTCCAGATGGCCAAGCCGACAACGACTTGGTCACCAGGAAGTGGCGGTACCCAACCGTTATGCTCAGGAATGACGGCCTCGGTTTTGGAAGACTCATCCGGCTCAAACTTGTCTTCTGCGACCAGGACTATATGCTCAGGGCTGTCGATGAAGTCCTTGACCTCGTGGCGGAAAAAGTTGATGGTGCTGAGTGGGTGCTCCTCATGGTAAGGCCGTTCGTAGATGAACTGCTCGGCATATCGGAAACCGGCAGTGCAAACGATTCCCAGCCTGAGGATATCCTGGACGCCAGCGATCCGGAGAGCTCCAAGCGCCGGCGGCGGTAGCGGGGGGTTCTGGCCCGAGACGGTCGTGGTCGTGGTCGTGGTCGTGGTCGCGGCCGTGTTCGTGGTCGCGGCTGTGGTCGCGGTCATGGTGGTTCTTCTGCGAGGCGAGGCGATGCGATGTGATACCGGGTCTGAAATTACAAAATCGAGATGGCAACGACGTTTAGTATGTCAATCATCGGCATGACATTTGGGCTCGGTCAAGTTGATTGGTTTCATGCACGACGGGAAAAGTGACCGCCTAGGCGGGGAGGCAGGGAGGCTACCTATCCATTGCCGGCAGCCCGTGATCGCCAGTGGGGCGGGCGCCTGACTAACTACCCCGTGCCTGCACTAGCGCCCTGTCAGGTTCCCTAGGCGGGGGCTCTGAGTCCTACCACGCGGGCAAAGAAATAAACGAGACGCCAAAAGATCAGGAGGACGACTTAATACCTCATAAGAATATCGAATTAATTTAGAAAAATATCATAAAATACTATAGATTTTAGAATACTTTTTATATATTTTTATCATATTTTTATGATAATGTATAGAGAAGAATAAGCTAATATGTCCATCCTTGTGTCTCATCTTTTGCTTGACCCTGGTGCCTACCTACCCGACCCCACCACTCCACGAAGCCTCGTAAATACCCCGCCCGACCCGGCGTCTTCCTTGCCCGGTCAATCTCCAGATCTCCGGACCATTCATTTCTACGATTTCCATCTTCCCATAGGCTCCCCTCGGATTAGCACCATGAATGGCCCCAGACAGGCTCCCAACATCATTCCCAAAAAGCCGGCACAACCTTGCCAGTCTGCTGCTCCCTCTGGTCCCCCTCACCCCAGTCTTCAACACCAGCAACCGCCTCGGTCAGCACATGATGGGTTGGATCTGCTGTCCATGGACCCTTTATGGCCGCTCGGCGCCGACGTGGCTTCTGGTAGTGTTCCAGAGCCTATTTTCTTTAGCCCAGCGTCAGTGGATTTAGACCGACTACTCTGCTATGTGGACGACTTTCAACCCATCCCTCCACAGCATCCTGGCGTCTTCCAGAGCACACCATACCCACCACTTCCGCTTATGGACAACCCCTCGGGGCAAGATGCAGCTACTACAGGAACCATGTTGGATCATCACCTTTCTACAAGCGATTTTACAATGCTCCCATTCACCATACCCCAGGAGGGGAACCCTGGGCCTGACCATGTGTCGAGCGCTATTATACGTACTGACAGCGGAGGACTCCTAGGACAAGGCAGAACCATCGGTCTCCAAGCATCCCCGTTCAGCGTCCCAACCCTTTTCGGGACCATGCTCCCATGGGCATCAGATCTAGGTCTTGACAAGGGTCCTCAGGAGAGCCTTGCTCGCCCTTCCTTAGGTAGCAACCTCCCAGAGATCGGCCAACAACCTGCCCAGCCGCCAGCAGCACAGCCATGCAACAAACGGAAGCGAGTGCAGGACAGGGAACAGGTCGCACAAACAAAGCGGATGCGCGAGATTCGTGCCTGTGTTCGTTGCAGACTCTACCGTAAGAAGGTGAGTAAATCCTCCAATATCCAGCATAGTAGGAGCAATCTTGTCTAACATGATGACCTTGCCTGGATACGAAGTGTTCCGACGACGAGGTGTGCTCGCAGTGCATTCGCATAGGCAATAGGAAGACCTTTATGCAGCCGTGCTCTAGGGCTATGCTGAAGGACGTTCTGCCCTTTCGCGTTGGAAACTCTCGATTGGGGCAGAGTGTTTCCCAGCTCCCTGTTCTCCGCTGGGACTACCAGGACCCCAAGGATCGATATATCAACATCAGCCCAACGTTTGCCACGCTTTTGCATGGAGCCCAGCCGCCCGCTCTCAAGGTAAAATGTCGCAAATTTTTGCCTGGGCCGCTTGATGTGCTAGAAGAAACATTCGAATCCATCGACGGAACCGAAGTCATCACTCTTCCGTTTCCGCCCTATGCCTGCGTATGCACACTCCTGTTTCCTTTCATTTACACTACCATTTACTAACACAAGACGAATAGTTAAACGCTGGTACCAAATCGATGCAGGATTCAATGAACAGATATCTCGATGGCTGCCAGCGGTTTGCTGAAGCCGACATGGACCAGCTTTTGACAGACGACATCATCAGACTCACCCTTTTGGAGGCGAGAAGATTCAGTGGCTCCAGACAGTTGCAGTGCTCGATCCATATCTTTTCGAACCTGTGGCCACCCATCGCTGACCGCGCTAGACCGTTGTGACGAACGCTCTCAAAATCCAGGCCGCCGCCTTCATATCAGAGATCGTGCCCGTCATCGTCAGTGGAGAGACGCTCGATATACCGAGAATCGAGAACTCGAAATACCGCCAATTTGGAAAAACTCTGATTCCCATCTGCCTGGATTACCAATTGGATAATCTGTACATCTCTTACATGAAATTGCAACTGAAGACTGTCCACAGAGAACTGAACAACCTCATCTTCAAGTCAAAGGATCCTAGGCAAGTCTGGTACGAGATCTTCCTGACTATGTTCGTCCTCATCTGCACCCTCGAGCAAGTCCACACGAGCCAGATAGCTTTTGTGAGGAAGTATATCTCGAACGTGAGTCACCTAAACCCTCATGCTCCTGGGCCGGCTAACACGTGCTCCTATATAGCAAGACAACTTTCTTGCCAGCGTCAACTCGGTCAAGCTTCACATGATCGAGGAGTGGAAACAGTCGGCAAAAACTCTGATCTACCATTTCCATATTGTCTTGCAAGGCAGGGTTCCATTCGCTCGGACATGGACGGAGGAGAAGCAGCGGGAAGCAAACCTTGATGATGAGGCAGTCGCCTACCTCAAGCATATTTCGCTCATCGTCTCCAAGCGCCGTGAGTTGAACCCGAAAACGCGAGCATCTCTTCTTGTATGTTTAGAGTCTGACAACTACCCCAGGTGATGAACTATATGACTTGACTTGCAGAGACCTGAACAACGACTTGTCAACGCCGCTGCTGTGGCTGAGCCATCTCTTCATTGGTGATTGAGATTGAGCTAAACTATCAAGTTCGGCTGCCTTTGACACAACTTATGCTGCAGAGGACTTCTTCCAAGGTTGGTCGCTTCCTATGAAACTTCTCATACCCGCTTCCTTGTCCTGCTCCTGGCCCGTGGACTCGGCAGTTGATGAAACTCTTGGCCTGAGCGAGCTCTTCTTTCCACCACTCTCTTGCAAGGTTCTGGAGGCGAGTTGGGTTCTCTGCAGCGTTGCTGCCGTCTTCCATGCAAGTTACTACCTTGTAGCCACGAATACGAAACGGCTGATTATTGCCTTCCCATTCGCGAGCTCCCGACGTGCATTTGCGAATACATTCGCGAAGACCCACTGGGGTATGCCGAAACGTTGGAAACGCGATAGTGTCGGGGTGGAGGCGAAATGACTCGGGTACTACCGGGGAGACCATGGCCCCTGGGTCCTCAAAGATATACCAGAACAGCTTTCCCAACATGTACACCATTGCTGACTGCTTCTCTTCCGATGTGAGATGCGTCCAGGCAGGGTTGTATCCCCTGTAACCAGCTTTGAATCTTGCTCTTCGATCGGGCGGCTTCCAAACCGGTAGTAGAGAAGACATGGCCAGCTCACATTCTCGTTTGAAGCTCACTCCGACCTCGGCTCGGGCTACTCGATCCACGAAGTCGACTAGATATACCTCAGGAGGCGCCCAGTCTATCCACGGTGTCCCGTCCTCGAAGTCAATGAGCTTTGCATGCACAGAAGCAAGCCCTCCATCTCCGCCTGGGACAACTGACGCGACGACGTTATCGATCTTCAGGTCTGGATAGAACCCGATCGCCGAGTCCCGAACATGAATGAGGGCCTCTGTCACTTCCCTCGCCCATCTCAATCGCGTTTCAAGGCCTATTTCCGCCAAGCCTTTCCCAGATAGCACACAACCCAAGGTCCCCAACGGATGATACTCGGAGATGAAGCCGCAAACTCCCCTCTTCCCACCGAACCGTATCCTCTTCTGGACAATGAACAATGGCTTCTCCTGCACGTGAGGATGTGACTCCATCCAGAGTAAGTTGAGAAGCTCCAGATACCGTGCCTTGCTGTCAAATGTTGCTGACTTGAAGATGTACAGCTGTAGTTCGGGCGCCCTGTCCAAACCGACCACATATGTAGACTCGCCCAGCCGTTCCTGAAGCCTCAGAGACTCCAGTCCGATGGATTGAGGCCATTCCTCCATCGGAACTCCAGAGGCCGCACTCAGCTCTCGCACTGAAAGCCATTGCTGTTCGAAGTCGTATTCGGGGACAAGGCTGATCTTCATCGCCCGCACGTCGCACTCGATAGAGCTGATGACTATCTGTGATCCAAAAGGCAACTCCAAGTACTTTTTCTCAAAGTCTACGACCTGAGAGCTCCAATGTTCCAACGCACGCAGAAGGTGCTTGGACAAGTCTGTCGCACCGCGAGCCTTCTTCCCAAGGCGGTAGAAAGAGTTCGGGTCGAGAGCACGCCGGGCAGACGGACTAAAACTCCCTTCATCCCACCAGACATCAATCTGGCGCGGAGGCTTGTTGCGAGCGAACCTTGGAAGTGCCCAGATGACATGTCGATTGTCAGGGGCACCATCTGAGTCCCACGTCGGGCTTGCTATCGGATCCAAGCTGTCAATCCGGCTGACAGGATTCACACGCGATTGCTGCCATTCATCACAGTCGCCTTCATTATTCTCTGGCACAACGTCAGGATGATATACAGCTGTTGGAAACAGCAGTGTATCTACGGCTGTTCTTCCCACGTCCATCTCGACAGAGAGGGGAGCGAAGGCTGTGTCAAACTCGGTGGTGTGATGAGAGATGACCTGTTTGGCAAATCACGGCCTATGGTGCGCGTCTAGCAGCACTCTGGTATACGTTTCCGGCTTTTGTGTCTGGTGTACAGCATTGCTCTGACCCCCACGCGGTTGACTGAACTGAGGCATGCCGGGTCGAGCTCTCGTTTGCGTCACCCACGTCATGTTCCAGATGCTTACCAGATCCAATCAAATGAGAACACGAATTCCGCCTTTCGGTTTCTCCCGCGTCATCGGCAGGCCCTGGAGCAAAAGGGTTATCCGAACCGTGAAAGGGGGCCGCGTGAACGTCCGGATTTTCGCCCGGTCAGCAATCTCATGCACTTCATAGTCATTGATCCAATTAGAAGCTATATCAAGGGGCTTGGCGCATAAAATTGTAACGGCAGTGTCTCAGCGGTTGCTGCAGGCTGTCCCGACGCAAGAATCCGCCAGCTTGGTTCTTGTCCACGGCTCGGTTGGAGCCAAGGGTGCGGGGTTAAGGCTCAAACTACGGATCTCTACAAATGATATCTGACCGAAGTCGTCCGGTTCCGTTTTGCTAGCTATTCGCGGCAACAAGTTCAATCTTGACCATGGCACCAGCTTACGGACTTCACGACGCCTTGTTGGAGGAGGAGCAGACCATCGAACTGCAGACTACGCTCCGTGACCCTTCCTTGTACAAGCAAGCTGATCCAGTTCTAGGCGACTACAAACTGAGTCCCCAAGTGTGTTGGGAGGGCAGTGCATACAGAGACGAAAGCAACTACGTCTTGGAGCTTTCAGAGACTGAGCAACAAGAAATCCACCAGGCTATCCAGGGGTTCTATGGTATCTGTCTTTGCTTCTAATCTTCTTTGATGAAATAACCTTCTAATGCCCACGTAACCAGAGCTTGACCTCAACGGCGAAGAAGTCGGCCGGGCCAACTTTCCATTGCCCACGTTGGGACCGAAACTTGACCTCTTGGCTCGGGAGCTCCACCAAGGCAGAGGGTTCTTCGTCATTAGAGGACTACGGCCGGACGACTTGACCGTAGAAGACAATGCCATCGCTTTCTTGGGATTGTCAAGCTACATTGGTGACGATAGGGGCAGGCAGACTGATGACGGGAAGGTCTTTGGTGCGTACAAGACATATCGATGCCCTTTGGATCTAGTAAAGATGCTAACCAATGTAACAGCTCATCTTCGAAATCCTTCAAGCCTTGATATCGCTCAGAACGATCGTCCTCTTAAATACTCCAACAGAACAGCGGTATGATCAGCTGGGCCTCGTTCTCGAGAGGCAATACGGAGGGGAGCACCATGGTAATCTGTTAATACAGGAGTTTCACAACGACATTGGGTGTGACATACTGGCAATGCACGCTCGATCTATCTCCGCATCGGGCGGCGACCACCTAGTGGCCTCAAACGCCCATATCCTCCAAGTCATCCACTCTACTCGACCAGACTTAGCAGACGAACTTCTGAAGCCAACCTGGCCTTTTGACTTGTATGAGACCCGCAAGGCCCACGTCGCGCAAACTTGTGATTGTTTGACTGACCCTTGAACCATACCTAGGCGTCGACGATGGGCTACAACAACTCGACAACCCGTTTTCTACCAGAATGGATCCAAGGTCCTATCCACCCTCTTCCCGGACGCCCTACGCGGGCTTCCTGGCGTCCCGCGCACTGAAGGCCTGCCTTCGCTGGCTGCTATCCAACGCGAGGCTCTAGACATGGTCCAGGCCGTAGCTGAGCGTGACTGTGTGGCCTTGCGCACTTTGCCTGGGGACTTTGTCTTTGTCAACAACCTAGCCCTCATCCATGGACGCCAGGCATTCAAGGACTCCGAGCACAGCCAGAGATATCTGGTACGCCTCTGGCTGAGAAATAGGGCCCTCGCTTGGAGCCTGCCTGAGCATATGCAGATGGCGAACTGGATGTCTTTTGACGACGATCTTCTGTCGCAGGAGTACAACATCGTCCCGCATGATGCTTCCAAGTTTCGATGCTACGAGCGTATCACTCCTTAGGGCTATCAAATTGCAGACAGGAAACTAAGGATAACTTCAGTCTGACATCGTCGCTATTTTTGGCTATTGCTTTCATTATCATGAGAACTTTCTTGTCTTGAGCGAGGACATGGATACATTCTCTCTATTACAGTAGTTATTATACACGTGAAGTAACACCATACGTGCATTCCCTTGATCAGAGGTCCTGATAAGGTTAAGTCGGCGCCGCCCATATTGACATCGAAGTCAGGGGAATTTGTGAGCATCCTAGTCGCTGTATCTTGGGGGAGTCTCATAGCCATTAAGGCAGAAGTAAATAAGCGGATGTTCTATAGCTTAATAGGTTTCAATACAATTAGGTTTCATCTCCGACTATTATCAGCTACAAAAACAACTTGGATGAGATAAAGACCTTAAGTCCGAGTCTACTTATGAGAAACAAGCAAGTCTATAAGTTCAGGCCAGTATCAGTCTGGGAGCAGTTGGCTAGTGCTCCTTTCGCTTTGTAAGCTTTCTAGAGATGTTCTTGCTGATGCGTTTGTGAATTCGATGTATGCGGTTCAAAGGCTTGGTCTCCTTATCAGGGCTAGACATGGGATGCGGGGTGCAGCTTTCCAGAGCCTTTGCCCGAGTGAGCGGCAGGTCTAGGCCTGGACGTGGCAGGGGATCATCGACGGTCTGATTGGCATCATGGGCATCCTCCATAGGTTGCTTCGCATATTTGTCTTCGCACATCGACGCATCCTCAGATTTCCCATTCTGTTCTTCTTTCTCTTCCTCTTCCTCTTCCTCTTTTCGAGACGACGTAAGTGCGGTGTGAAAGGACTCAGCCAATGAAGTGGCAGACGAAAATTTGAAAGAATACACCGCAGTGGTTGAACAGTTTCCAGAAGAGTCAGAGGATTGCCTGGAGAGTACTGTGAGAGGGATCAGCTCCTCCTTTTCAGTGACCTTCTGTTGCTTGCTATTGTGTCCCTCTCCTGCATCCCCAAATTCGCCTGTGCGACTGGCTTGGGCATGTTCCTGTGTCGTGACCATCTTTTGTTGATTTCTTAGTTGTTGGTGTTGTTGGAATGCTCTGTTTATGGTTGTTGTGACGGGATGAAATGGATGGACACAAACTTTTGGCGAAGAGAGAGTAAAATGTGTGTGAGAGAGACTGAGCTTTATAATCCATCCCGAGCAGGCCTAAGGCGTAAATCTTTGGCCTTGATGTTCTCCTTTTGTTCATTCATGGATAGCGACTTGTTAGTGAACAAAGAAAGACAAGCCGGTACATTTTCTTTTCAAGGTGATATGGCCACAAAGCATCGATCAGCCGAGGAATCACTCAATGCGAATGAACAAAGCCCCGGCGCTAGATTTGGACAAGACCTGACATTAAAACCACTTGCTAGAGGACACTGATGTCAATCAAGCCGCCTAGTGGCACGACAGGGTCTGCATCAACATAGGTGTTGAACGATACGCCCCTATCAATTCTTGATGCCCCTACTAATTGCCAAGTCAAATCCCTCGTAAAATTGTGACATCTCTGCTGGCCTGATGGCTTTGTTCAGTGCGCCCATCATGGGGTATATAATTGAGATACAATTCATAAAACTAAGAACTAGAACACAAAGTAATGTGGTACCCATGTTCACTGGCTACACAGTAGCATCCCCTCCTTCGAAACCTTAAGCCAAGGTTGCGCTCAGGGGCAGATCGCGCGATGAGCTACCAACATAAACCGTCTTCTCATGCTCAGTAATGACCCAGTTCTGTTGGGTAACATCCCAGTTACTGAGATCGCGTCGGTTGAGAGTAGCAGAGAAGGTAGCGCTTGCACCCGGGTCGAGAGTGATACGTTCAAAGCCGCGCAGAACTCGAGCAGGCTCGTCGGGACCGCCCAGAGAAACGTACAACTGAGGAACAGCAGCGCCGCGAGAATCGCCAGTGTTGGTGACGGTGGCAGTGACTGTGTAGAGGACATCCCAGAGCTGAAGGTTGCCACCAGGGGCACCACCAGCGGGACTGACAGGCTGAGCAGAGGAGCTAAGAGCGTTCGGAGGGAGGAACTCGGCCGCAGTCTGTCCGTAGCTGGCGTCGTCGGCAGCCTCACGAAGGTCCGAGCTGTTGAGGTAGGGGTAGAGGTGTGGGTAGACTTGGGTGAAGCCCTCGGGGAAGACGTAGTCCTCAGAGTTGCGAGAGTAGTTGCCAAATATCCTAGCAGGAGGGGAGGAACCGGTCGAGGCAACGTAGGGCTCAGCGGGCCAACTCTTGACACGGATATCAGAGTAGTTGAAGGTCGTGTACGACAGACCGAAGCCAAATTCCCAAATGGGAGCACCCTCACCACCCTCAGGAGCAGCTCGGTCAAAGTGGCGGTAGTCAATAAAGACACCCTCGTCAAAGTTCTGCCAGGGAGCTTCCTCGCCGTTGTTAGGCTCGAACAAGACGTCCATACCATAGCTCTCAAGCGAGGGGCCCCAGGTGAAAGGAAGCTTGGCAGATGGGTTTACGTCGCCATAGAGGACATCGGTAATGGAATTGCCAGATTCCTGACCTGGGAAACCTGCCCACAGAATGGCAGTAACGTTGGGGTTCTCGTAGAAAGAGGTAACATCGACAGGACCGGGAGAGTGAATGACGACGATGGTGTTGTTGCAGTTCGAAGAGATATTGTGGATGAGGTCGCTGCCGTTGGCCCAAAGAGTGAAGTTCTTGCGGTCACCAAGGTTTCCGTCGTAAGTAACGAATGTCTCACCTGCAGAAGCATGGACAAAGACAATAGACGTGGCATCAGGTGTGGCAGCCAGGTTGTTAGCATAGTCGCCGCCATAGTTGGTCAGGCTGCTCTCGTATCTCGAGCCCTCACTGACAGCCCGGTGCTGAAGTGCGGCATCGGGGCTAATGAGGTAGGGGAAGTTTGCAGTACCTGAGCCCCAGCCTGCAGCAGCAGTGCCATCACCGCAAGCCCTGTCGGGGCAGCTGTTGGGTCCATGAGGATTACTACCAGCATCGTCTCCAAAAACAGCCAGGAACCTAGGTTTCTCGAGAGGGAGAGCGCCTTCATTCTTGAGAAGAACGGTACCAGCAGCACCAATCTCGCGGACAAGTCTAGCATGGTCCGTTCGCACGTCCTTGTGCTGGTTGATGACGCCCCAGTTCTCCTTGGCGGTCCACTGGAGATAGCCTTCATCATCATCGGTCCACGAGGAGAAATTGATCTCAGGCTGGCCTTCGACGGTTCGTCCAACCTTGAAGTAGGCTGCCATGATGCGCATGGCCATATCGTCAACTCGGTAGGCGGGAACAGTTCCGTTGAGCACGGCAACAGTGAGGTTGGCACCCCAGTAGGTGCGATCGCCGAGGACGACAGTAGCGCCATCCATGGTCATATCAAGACCGGCCACGGCGGTAGCTGCACCAGCGTGCTGGGCACCCCAATCGCTCATAACGAACCCCTGAAATCCGAGCTCATGTTTAAGAAGACCGTTAAGGAGCTTGGAGTTCTGGCATGCGTATGAGTTGTTGAGCTGCTGATACGAGCACATGACAGATCCAACACCAGCCTTGACAGCATCTGCAAAGGGCCACATGTAAAGCTCATGCATCGTCTTATCATCGATGTTGGAGGAGAGAGACTCGCTGACATTGCCAGCGCCGACAACGCCAGCTTCCCGGGCGATTCGGAAATGCTCTATCGAGACAAGTTAGAAAGTAGAGCCAGTAGTGAAGGAGAAACTGCACCAACCTTGTTCGTTTCCAACAAAGTGCTTGGCTGTGGCGATAACACCCATTCCCTGCAATCCCTTGACCGACTCACTCATGGCAACACCAGTAAGCCACGGGTCTGGGGAGAAGCCCTCCCAGTTGCGGCCGCCTGATGGGTTTCGCCCGAGAGGACCGGCAACTGGGGAGAGGACGACGTCAACACCCTTTTCCCTGAACTCGTAACCGATGGCCTGGGCCTTTCGGTAGATCAAGTCCCTATCCCAGGTAGCGGCAGTGGTCTGCCCTGAGGGGAAGTACGTAATGTAGTCAGTCAATCTGACACCGACTGGACCATCCTGCATGCACAGTCCTCGGAGACCAAGACGAGGAATATCTCCGACGTTGCCGACACATCTCTCGTTTGCCCAGCTGTTGGGTCCATCAGTACTTGTTCAACGAGACATAACACACGTCAGGTCACTTACCCAACACCAGTCGTCAGGTTGACCTTCTCCAACAGAGTCATCTGGGAGACAAACTCCTTGGCCTTGATGTAAGCCTCCTCCCAGCCGAGAGCATTGGGAGACATCCAAGGAGATGGGTAGAAGGGCTCCGAGTGCGCATTTACACCAGAGTTGTCGTCCTGTCGGGCCTTGACAGACCCAGCCTCAGCGAGGCATCCTGCCTGAAGCAAGGAAAGGAGTAAGAGGTGTTTCATGGCGGTCCAGACAGATTTGCAGAATCAGAGTCAAGAGCTACAAAGAAACCTGTGAAGGCTTGAGGCGATGAAGATAGAACTTTACCGTGATGGCATTGTCTTCTTATACTTGAGCTTCGAGACTTTGTCTACGCTGCTCAGCATGTTGGTTGTATACCTCGGAGGGTACCGAGCTACTCCACGGCGCTTTGGGTATCCGATATCGTGAGCTTGTCAAGCTATGGTGGACTGATACAAGGCTGGTCCATTTTCTTTTTCGGCCCTTCTCTGGGGTCTCGTCGGTGAGACCTTGAGAGAAATGCATACAATGTCTTCTACGGAGGAAAAACAACCACCGGTACTGGCACTAAGATTGTACGGGGAGAGCGGCGATGATTTCTTCGACCCACATGCCTCCGTACCCCGCGAGAGATTCGGGGGTTCCCCGGATCTCCAGTTTACGAAGCACGTACTAGGCCGGAGCTGCACACGCACGCACAACCCGTCCGTTTTGTTTTGAGGGGAAACAGGGGTTGTTCCTGACCGTTGGGCTTGGCATTGGGTGAAGTGGTCAGGCGGTTTGGTCTGGGGAAAGTCAATTTCGAATAAAATTCGTTGTAGTGGAGTGATTACAAGTCATGAGAAAATATAGCTTGGCTTTTTGTCGACTCATACTGCGACCCAATGGCAAGACACTGTGATCTCGATACAGTGGCAAGTTCACGCCTAGAGCGACAAGGAACATACTTCGTCTTGGATTCAAATTTATTGCACCTCGCTGTAGGACGCTGAACACTTGGAGACGTCAGCCTTCAAGCAGGCCTGTCAAATCGTGTTTATGCGGAGCTGTTGAGAACAATCTGCAGGGAATGGGTGGTCTGGATGCGGGTGCCTTAATCGGGCCGACTTTAAAGTTCGACTTTACTAATGCCAATGGACTCCCCAGACTATAAGTAGTCCCCGAGTTACACTAATGCAACCTGCTGATACTGTAACTTATGAGAATTCTTGAACTCGCTTTCTGAGATTTAGTTTCACGTAATGTCTTTTCAAATGCTGTGAGCATCGACGAACGTGCCTCCAACCCACTGCTATATCATCCATTTGCATGCATCAGCGTCACATGAGCTCCTCACAGCCAGTCAAAGGGACGCCCACAAGTCACGGATCAGTTACAAACATGCCTGATCCACAGAGAATCGTTCTGCAGCCAATGACCCAGCAGCTACTGGTCAAAGACGTAACCGAAGACTGGTCTGGGATCACGAGCACTGCGGAGAGACGAAAGTTGCAAAACAGACTTAACAAAAGATCCCAGTGTTTGTACTTCCTTCTAACTCTACCTCCTTGTTTATGTTTCTTACTTGTTTGGGCTTGGGATAGATCAGAGAAAACGACAACGACTCGCCGCCGCCACCAGTATCGCCAGCCAGGCTGGTCTGCCAAGTACATCAATAACATCAATACAAACATCGCTACAAGGACCGCCATATACCATCTTTGAAGTCCTTCGAGAAGCATGCGAAGTTTTTGAAACTCGGGATATCAGTGAGAGAGTTTTTGCTCTTGCGAGCAAGGCCTACATGGAATACACCATGAATACTCCTCGGGTTTCGCAACTCCCCTTCCTCATCACGGTCAACATCAATATCGCCTTTGCAAATAATGCTACCTTGATAGGGTTCGATCGCGCCCTCATTTGCATGGACGACTCCATCTCGATATTTAACCAGAGCGGACCCTCACCGGCTTCGTCAACCCGTCCGCAAACTTTGGAGCCTACGCCCATGCAGAGCAACGTCGTGCATCATCCCTGGTTTGATGTGTTTCCCTTCCCCAAGTTCAGAGACAATATTATCCAGGCAGTCGCTACGGGTGTGCTCGACGATGATGATTTGTGTGCTAATATAGCGGAAATAAACTATGCAAACACCGAGAAGCCTAGTTTGATAGTCTGGGGAGAGTCTTCAAATCCACAGTGTTGGGAAGCATCAGTTCTATTCCTCCGCAAGTGGGGATGGCTGCTCGAAGGCTGCCCAGAGATTTTAGAAACAACTAACAAATGGCGGCAAAGTAGGGGAGAGAAATTGCTGTACTGGTATGATTAGATATATAAATGCTATCTATATAAATCCCCGTGTTTACAATGGTTCACAGAGGAAGCACTTATCCCGGAATCATATCATCAAAGCTACCTCAATTTAATGGCAGTTTGATTTGAGGCTAGACTACTGATACTACCATTAACCTTCGTCTCCTGCCTAAGCCTCCACTCAATGCCTTGGTACTCAACAGCCCGACTTGCTTTAGAAACATTCCTCGTTCAGAGAAGGGTCAATCTTAACACCCTTTCCCTTGTTCAGGTCAACCTCAGCGTCCGAGTCACTGCCTTCATCCCAGTTAGCATTCAAGTTTGAGTTGGTTTCCTCGCCTGCCTCGATGCCGTCGGCACTACTGCAGCTATCATCGTGCAGGCTCTCGGAAAGCACCTCTGAGCCGAGGAGAACCCCTTCATTATCTTCATCTCCAGACTCATCATCTCCGGAGTCCTCATCTCCGGAGTCCTCATCTCCAGAGTCCCCATCATGGCAATCGTCGTAGATAATGTCTTCATCTTCTTGATCTTCGTCTTCCTCTGCCTCAGACAGGGCCGATTTCGCCTCCGAATCTCTCGCCCTAGCTTCCAAGATCTGTCTATATTCAGCCAGGTCGTCTTCGTCAAACTCTGGGATTGTTTCCAGCCTGCCTCTAGCCTCAGCAAGAAGCTCTCTGGTTTGTTCTAGTTCCATCGAAATGGTATCTCGACGCCTTTGAAGCTCAGCCCTCGATCGCCAGTTCTTCAACCCAAGCTTTGCCACTGATATGACTCCAGAGTAATTTCCGGGAATTTGATGGTCATTATGTTTGCCATCAGCTTGATTCCCGGTATCCGGCTTATCATCATGCGGCTTGCTGCCAGTCTGTTCACTGGTGGTCTGGCCGAGGTGAGTCTGGTTCTTGTCAGAATCCATGGTGATCCGGGGTCGCTTGTTACAAGAGCTCGGAGTAGTGCCCGTTGTGGTATCAAGGAAACCTTCTGAGTAGACTTAGATATCACTTCTCCATGAATTAGGTCCAGTGAGGTCTTAAATGGTTTTGCAGACATGACTGAACCGGGTGTTCAAGCTCTGTTCTCCTGAACGGTTCTAGTAATATTAATGTTCAAAGTTAGCTAGATGCTTGGCTTGCCCTTTATTTAGTAAGATTCACACACGACGGCTTTGATCAGTATTATCCTTTGTTTATTTCTTTATTGTCAGTAGCAAGTTGCCTGCCTCAATCAATATAGCTAAACAAAGAACATGCCTAAGAGGCGGTCTCTGTGATTTACAGCGCATTCAACTGGGCCATGCTCGTACTCAAAAAATCTATGTTAACTTCTCATACTTCTATATACGTACTGTGATTAACTTGTGACATCAAACACCCACAGTGTTGTGAAGCAAGAAGCTTCACACGACCCGCCTGCCGCCAACTAAGCACAACAGCGAGTGTTATCCCAGCCCCAACTCTCCACAAACTCACAGACACATGGCACAATAACCCGATCTCATTCTAATAAGCCTAAAAGGTATCTTACGTGGCATATTCCATGCGGCGGGTTGATAAGCGTGGCATGGTGAATGTGGGCCAAGCGGGTTTGTGATAAGCAAATTTTCCTCGCTTCACCACCACATACGACCATACCCACTGGAGAACTCGGGATCCCGTCCGCTCTCCCATAGATAAGCCAGTGAGGGGCGGATTAGTAGTTGGGTCGGTGACGACCAGCGAATCCCCGCTGTTGTATGTTTTTGCCGTTCGTGTAGACGGGCAGTTATCTTTTTGGTCCTTGGCTCAAGCCTCCAGCGATCTATAGGGCTCCAGGCTCGATGTCGGGATGGCAAACAAAACCTCGTTGAAACCTGCACACCCTTTTCGCCTGTGCTAGTCTCTTGTTGTGTGTTCATCAGGTATCAGATGGCATTGTCTACGGACGGAGTTGATCAGATTGCCTACACAGGAAGCTCTAACCAGCACAAAGCATGGAGCCATAGACCGATACAAATCCTTTATCAAAGAATGTCTCCATGAGCTCAAGCGACCTTGGCCAAACGTCCTCGCATACAATGATATCTACCTAGATAAACAAGCAAGGATGCCGATCCCTTCATTAAAAGGGGTCATCAAAGGCCCCCGGAGCCTTGGTACCAGTACAGTCAAAAACTATAGAGCCTCAATATTGCCAAGCATATCTAGTTTCGCCTTGATTAATGCTTACGCTCCGAACATAGATCTCCCCGAGATCGGTTACTCCCGAGATGCGGCTCAAGTGGAGAACCCTATGTCTGACACTAGAACCCTTGCCAGGACCGATCATCCATACCGTTTCAAGACCACGATGTTGCCTTCCTATAAAATGGGTGAAACATGAAGATCTCCCGGCGCGTATCAACTCTTGGCGTTTGTAGTTTCTCATGATTATGAAGCGCTTGCACAGACCATAGGTAGGCGGGCCACAGACTTGGCTTGGCTCGGCTGTTTGGGCTGAGGGCGCACTTGTTGGATGGACTAAAACATTCCCTTCAACGTTTCAACCAATATGTGATGAGTTATAACTACTGGCTGGCGAGACGGTTTCGATTGATGTCAGCACTACGGAAGGGTTGCACGTGTCACCACGGTCAAAGTTCACACATGCTATCGCAAGCATGTATCATTGGGTATCATTGAAACGAATTGTGTTTTAGCTGAAACACTATCGGCTGAGTGAAACTGTATTTACATGGCATACTCTCGTATCTTGATGCAATTTCGCAGCTCTCAGTGTTGAATGTTGACTGTTATGCCCTTGCGGTCATGCCTAAAAGAATCCCTTCCAGCAGTCAAATCGCATTTTTTCTAGAGCTTCACTTGCTGAAGAGATTTTACATGCATTCAAGTTCCTCCAAAGGTCTCTTTAGCCGCTCTCGTGCGTTGCTCTCATATCAGAACCATCAACGAACCGTATATCGTTCCTCTTAATTCGTCGCCCTTACTTGGCTCGATTCAACTGTCAGTATGTACCAAAGATTTGCTGCAGTATACACTACTCCGTACCCTAACTTACGTGGCCCCTTGGGGTTACTATTTCTGGCATCTGAAGCAACCCAGTGTCGATCTGGGTTCGGTGAACTGCTCCAACGAGCGAATGACTACTGCATCAAATGAAACAACCAAATAAACCCAGAGAGCGTGTAGATCTTGACAATATCTTCACCACGTCATCACTTTTAAGCCTCGATACATCTCATTGGGAGCGAGCGACATCACGTTGAGGCACCCCTTGCGACAGTCCAAAGGTACATATCCGGCAACAGCTCCGAGGACAGCACCACACAATACGAGTTTTCGCACCTCCAACGAGCTTGGGAACTCAAAATAGCTCCGCGAAACCTTTCCCATCTTCCAGCTCAAGTTTCAGTGTGACAGCGCCATCTCAGTTGTGGCTGGTAATATTCAGGTGGTATCGAAACTCAATTGCTATTATGTGACTGAGAAGTGTTTCAGGGGATTTGGGCCATGACTGCCACAGTATGCCCATAGATGTACAAGGTCAGTTTGAGATGCCAGTTTATGGGAGTTCGCAGAAACAGATGGACCACATCAGATGGATCACGAGTTATACTCCCACCACTCTTTTCCATCAGCATCAGTCCTGAAAAGCGTTCCGATCTTCCTCATATAGGCATCAAGCGCCTCATCCAGGGCATCGCGCTTGCTCCCGCACGCGGGGCATTGCTTGTCTGACAACCCGTTCGTTTCGTTGCAGGTAGTGCCGCAGATGAATGATTGCTTGCACTTCCAGTACTTGTGGTCGTCACGGATCGTTGTAGTGGGCGCCGACTTTGGCATGATTGCAGTACTACTGTAAGTCGAGTTATTTTCAGCTGAAGGCTTCCAAGGTTCTGAGGGGTGCAATAGTCTTGCTGAGGGTGTTGAAGAATGGGGGACCGGAAAGCTCCGTACATATAGTGATGGTGAGTATGCTATTCACGGCAGTTTGGATCCATATTCAACAGACAATAGGTGTTGTGACTCAATGATTAGATGGGGTCTGGAACATTGTAGATGTGCTCGTTCACAGTTGCACGCGTTCGACAACACAATGAGCGGGATAGGCACCAAGTTGAAGTCTGGATGAGCAAACTCGTATGTGCGTCGTCAGAGAGTCACTGTGCATCGCGCAACAAACTGTGAAGGTGACTTGAGAAACAAAGGATATGTTGCACAAGACATGACGTTTGATTCATCTATAGACGCTTCATCGATCTGATCTCTCGATAGACCATTATTAACCGTTGCCGGCGATGCCGGAGAAGATGTTCAGCCATCTATAGGGTAGCTAGACGTGCTCTCACATGTGACGATGTGGCGTAGGGTGGGATTTCCGACTCACAGCCACAGCAAAGGTCCGCAAATTCGCAATCAACGGACAAACGGTGAATATCTCAATCCCTAGACTATTTCTCGGGCCTCAACTGTGAGTCCTCACCTGAAGCTGCCACTAATTAAACCAAGGAGGGATGACGCCGCTGTAAGGGGCTCGCTCTTCCCTTCCTCAACAGGTGCCCAATTACCGACTTTTCACGTCACAGCTGCCATCTCGAACCGCGTCATGAGCCACTAGATCAGGACAACCAATGGGAGATGCTCGATGAGTTGGTGGCGTCTTGGTTAAGAAGAAAAAAACAAGCCAGAAAATCCAACAGCTGAACGCCACGTCCCAGTAGTCACGGATGCGGCACGCCCGCGACGACGCTATCGATGTTGGCTTTGGCTATCGAGACCAGCAGCCAAAGGCACCGGCATTCGATAGCGTTCAGAGGAAATCGATAATGCCGTGAGCCGGTCGTCGACGTGTTTTTGTGGGCATGGATGATTATGGTTGTTACAGCGGTTGTCTCAGCCAGCCCCTTTCAAGTGCCGTGTTCCGCCCCCTATTAGGAAGGGTAAATGTCCGACAGGATGCATTTTGTGCAGTGCGTGCAGCGTCTCTTCCCCTGACTATTGAGTAGAGTTTGTCTCAGTGGATTTCCCACTGCCGTACTCCCGGTGGACCCGTGAAAGCCTCGATCGAAGCTGGGGACGGAGGTACGGCTTAACAATCAGCACCCCTGACACTGTCAGCCAGGGCGAGATCTGCGACCTACGAGTCGACCAATCCAGAGCCTGGTGAGACAATCAAGAGACTCCACCGTCTTGCTCTGTCGATCCATGCTGGATAAGGAATTACTGTGCCAATTGCCTTGGATCTCAAGAAACTCTGCCTGTTGTCTCATGCACTGGAACCGCACAAATGCGGCCCTTTTGTCACTGCTCCCCAGCGAGGGGACGGAGCAGGCAGGCACACGCTTTTTTGAAGATCCAAGGGTCACATCGCATTAGGCAAAAGCCTCGGGCATCATTAACCAAGCTTTGGCAAGCTTTGGGGCTTCGGCTTTAAACAGGACAAGCACCGGCCGACTCTGACTCTAGCAGAGCAGGGATCAGTATTTTTAGCGATGATAGCGCTCCAACTAGCCCATATTGAGGTCACCAGTGCGCCGGCCCTTGTCCGTGAGAAGGGATGCCATTGCGAGATGATAAGGCGGAAGATGCGATGCGATGCCATAATGAGAGATACGTCAGGATCAGCACAGAGGATTTCTCTGCAGAAGGATCAACATGAGGAGAGCTGTGCGAAATAGAGACTATTG
Organism: Ascodesmis sphaerospora; assembly: GCA_027569015.1. Lineage (NCBI taxonomy): Eukaryota > Fungi > Ascomycota > Pezizomycetes > Pezizales > Ascodesmidaceae > Ascodesmis > Ascodesmis sphaerospora. Next base: position 39,047 of record JAPPUR010000034.1, on the reverse strand, counting down.
GAATTGAATGACAAATGATCAACATTGCAGAATTCCAAAGCATTACGACATACCCGTTGCAAAAAACTTGGAATGCGGCATCTTGAAATGTTGCGCATCATGGCTGTAGCCACAAAAAAGCCATGACAACCTTAATCGCAGCATGAAGCCATTCAGAACGTTGAACAAGAACCCCAGGATCGGATACGACACCCACACACACAGCAGATGCTAAGCTTAAATCTGTGTCTCGCCTTCTTTTTCCTCGGCGAGGACACCTTATAAAACGGGGGACGGGGATCTGACCGGATGAGGCTTGAGCCATTAACCCAGACGGTGTGTTGGTGACGGGTTGTTTTGCAGGCTTGGCGTAAGCCTCTGGACAATGCAACGACGGTGCAGCTGAGGACCATCACCCCACTAAATGGCAGTGTTGGTTGAGGGATCGATGGCCCTGCGAGGCTGTGTACCATAGCGACCTGCAGGCTCTGCAGCTCACGGGTGCACCGGGCTGAGTGAGAGTGAGAGTGAGGGTGAGGGTTCTAGGCAATCTGTTGCAGCGTTGCCCTGCTCTCCGCTCTGCAAGATCCTGGCAAAGCTCAGGTCTGGAGGGGTAATCGAGACCCTAGTGGAGAAAATGAAAGCAAAAAAGAGGCCTGCAAACTCTCAAAACAGAGTAACCCGGCGCACAATTTACAAACGGCCCTTTGCGCAGGAACCCAGTTCTGGCAGCCCTACCACGTGGACCCAACAATGCCAAGCCCAGGAACAGGGCCCAGATGCTCGCTGAGCTCGATAGCTCTCAGGGCCAGAACAGAACGGAGTCCCAGGGCGTGGGTCAATAGCCCCCTTCGCTTAAGCGCCTCGACTGACCCTTCTGGGAGAGAGCTCTCAGGTCTGCCAAACGGAGCTCGGCACGGCTCGTATAGATCCCTGACCAAGGCGCCATCGAGACCCGCGGGGCCCTGGAGAGGGTGTGCGAGAGCGACCAGGGGCAGGGGGCGGAGGGGCCGGGGCAGACCAGTCCTCGCCCACAACCAACACAATGTCCACTTTATAGGCTAGACCAATCTGTCAGATCATCATGCCATGTCACTCATTCTTCCTTTCTCCATGGCTAAGCTAACTGTGCATCTGTGTGTGTGCTCTGTTCTGCAGGTCCCGTTCTAGGCAATGGCCGAATGCTGTCGGCAAGTTTAATTAACAGCCATATACCTCCAAGCCTCCATCACCACTTTTTTCTTCTTCTTGGTCTTGTCCGTCCATTCTTGCGTCTTCTTGTCTCTGGTCTTCTGCGACGTTTCTGCAAGAACCCGTCCCGTCCATGTTATCGGTCCATTGACGCCACTCTCGCTTCTTTGTCTTGGGTGAAGCAGAGAGACTTTCTCTCACACAGCAGCCGCAGCCATGTGGACCACGTCGCGGAACACGATATTCAACTTCCTCTTCACCCTCTGTGTGGTCTCTTCATTCATTATAATCGTCTCTTCTGCTCCTGCTGAGCGAAGAGCCCCTGCTCCGGTCCCGGTACCGGCCCCAGAGGCTGCCCCAGAGCCTGTTCCGAACCCCATTCCAGCCCCGGAACCCATTCCTTCTCCGGAGGCTGCTCCCGAGCCGGAACCCTCGCCAGAGCCTGAGCCTGCCCCCGAACCGGCTCCCAAGCCTGCCGCCAAGCCTGCCGCCAACACCCCCAAGACTTATTCTTACGATGTCGTCATCTACGGAAACACAGTCGCCGCATTGGCTGCTGCCATCCAGACCCTGCGTATGAAGAAGACGGTAGCCATTGTCTGCCCTGGAAGCACCATTGGTGGTCTCACAGCTTCTGGTCTTGGCTGGACAGATGCCAAGGATGGCCGATCCATTGGTGGCATCGCTCGCGAGTTCTACAGCAAGGTATACAACCACTACCTCAAGACAGGTGCCTGGAAGTACGAGACAAGGGACAACTACATTGGACGAAGGATCGGAGCCCAGCCAGGACCTGCGATCGATACCGGCAAGAAGATTCAATGGACCTTCGAGCCCAAGGTCGCAGAGTACGTCTGGGAGCAATGGGTCAAGGATGGCAAGATCCTCATCTACCGCAACCAGCAGATTGACCGTTCTCCCAACAGCGTCAAGTACAGCGGTACCACTATCAAGTCCTTCAAGACCCTTGACGGCACCGTCTTTGCTGGCAAGATGTTCATCGACGCCGGCTACGAGGGCGATCTGATGGAGTCTGCTGGTATTCCCTTCCGTACTGGACGTGAGAGCCGAACCGACTACAACGAGGGCGCTGCTGGTGTCTACGTTAACTCCAAGAACAAGCTCACCAACATTGACCCGTACAGAAAGAAGGGTGACCCCAGCAGTGGCTTGATCGGAGGCATCCAGCGAGTCATCAAGGACCCCGTTGCCGTCAGCGGTGAGGGCGACCCTTACCGTCTGCAGTCCTACAACTACCGTCTCGCTCTCACCAAGATGCCCGACAACAAGATACCCTTTGTCAAGCCCGCTGGATACAACGAGACCGACTACGAAATCCTCTTCCGCTACATCTCGGAGGGAGGCTACACAGGCCCCTTCTTCACCAGCCAGCTCATGCCCAACCTCAAGACCGACTCCAACGCCCAAGGTCAGGTCAGCACGGATTTGATCGGCGGCAACTTTGACGCTGACTCCAACTATGCGCTGGACTCTTACGCGCAACGAGCCGCCACCGTCAAGAAGCACAAGCTGTGGACACAGGGTTTCCTCTGGACCCTGGCGAACCACCCTCGCATTCCTCAGAGCATCCGCAATGTTTATAGTGCCTGGGGATTGGCCAAGGATGAGTTTGTCAAGAATGGCAACTGGCCTTATGAGATGTATATCCGCGAGGCTCGACGCATGTACGGCGCCTACACAATGGCGCAATCCAACGTTCAGAAGCCCGTTGCCTTTGAGAACGACGCCATCATCGGCATGGGCTCCTACTTCCTTGATGTGCACGCTGTCGAGCGTGTCCTCGTCGACGGCAAGATCTACGACGAGGGCTGGGTGCACATCACAACCAGCAGACCCTTCCCTATCCCCTTGAACTCCATCATCACCAACTCAAGCATCGCCACAAACTTCCTTAACCCCGTCACCATGAGTGCTACACACATTGCCTACTCGGCCATCCGCATGGAGCCCTGCTACATGGTGATGGGCCAGAGCGCAGCCACAGCAGCCGTCCTGGCCATCGAGCAGGGCGTCAGCATCCAAAACGTCGACCGTGCCAAGCTCACGGCACGTCTCAACGCAGACAAGCAGGTTTTAACTCTTTAGGCCACGTCTTGAATATTCCCGTGTGTCGAGCCTGGGTAATCTTTGTTGTTCTTGGAGTTTGGTGTTTGGTAACTTGACGTGGCCTGATACAGTTGATAATACCACTTGTCTTTTCTAGCATAGAAGCCATATTTCATCATAGAGTACATGAATTATTGAGACCATCTGAGGGTCCACCTGCCTTTGTCTTTGCTACCATATCACGTTTACCACTAGATACCATGATTAAACTGCCAATCAAGGCTGGACATGTTTGTCTGAGACTGTGAAATAAGAATCTCGTATTCGCACTCTATCTCAAACAACGATAAATTATCACCTACCCGATCTCAAAGCTTAAAGCGGGCTAAATTGCTGACATCCGACATAATTGGCCATGTTTGGGATCTGGAGTGGGAATGCCCGCAAGGGTCTCTACACCCTGGTCATCCATCAACCAACACTCGCTCGCTACAACATATTTAACGCATAATAAGCCCGAATGGCGAGACATTTTCATGACCAACACTTCAGGTGGTCAGAGGCGAATGGAATAAGCCGAGGCACACCCCATTCAGCCCCATTCCCCCTCAAGACTGCACATCAAGCGAGATTATAACAGCCTTCCGTTACAGGTTGCACTCTGCGACAGAGAGCTGCATGCAGCCGGGCAACAAAAAGGTGGCTGTGGGAAGAATCTGCAACCTTGTCAGCCAATAACCGACGTGCACGTTCAGAACAACCCTACAAAGCCAAGACTCGCTAACAAAAGGTAATAGCAAAGCCCATAACAGTGTTGGTTTGGTGACAAACGAGGCAGAAATGAGGAATGCATGATTTATGCCGACGGGCCGGTGTGAGAATGGCGGTGTCACAGCCGACGCAACGTGGCGGGTTGATGCAGTTGTGGCAACCACTGAGAGACGGATTGAATGATGTTTGGTGCATCCTGCGAGAAGATGCAATGTTGATCTTTCCGTCGATCAGCGGAGTGCCAAGGCAACTATCCGAGAGGCGCTTCACGGTGACTATGTATGTTTCATGGCTTGTTGTCTTTCCAATGAGAGTAGACGGTGGCTGAATGAGGCCGCTCTGCATAGATCCCGCTGGCCGACTTCGAGGGCAAGGATGGCTCAAGTTGAAGAAAACTGGGCTGTTGGCAAAAAGTCATTCGGGATCTCGGCAGATCTAGTTACACCCACCCTGGGAACAAGGAGACGGCAATGAAATTATGATAAATGAGTTGTCAGCTCCTAGAGTTGTCTTTGACATCAAGCCCGAGCATGCCGAGCGCGTCAATCCTACCAACTTGGCGAGTCACTACATGACCAATCCCAATCTCGATGTCGGGACCAGAGCGGAAGATAGACCATATGTAGTGTTATCTAGCGCCTGACACAGTAAGCTGACAGTCTCCTCCTTGGGCTGTCAGACACGACGCACTAAACTGAATATCGCAGGGTGGCCTGTCAGTGCTGATGACCCTGGTTGTCTGACAGCAGAAATTCCCGACACTAAAATAATGCCATCAAAATGTTTCATGATTCGTGGAGAAATACAATGCGACTTCAAGTAGATATGGCCTTGGATTGAGCCTCACGCCCGGTTGAAGGCTCTACCAAACACGGCCACCATCCCGTTCCTGTTGAATATGTGGACATGGTCTGAAGTATTGTCTATAGGACACGAGAGGAAAGTCTTTGAATGTAACACAAAAAGGCTGAAATCATTGGAATTTGGTCTAGAATAAGGCAGATGAATACGTATCCAAGCTGTGCTGGTCATACTCTACTCGCTGAACTAACCCCCCAGCAAGCATGATATCAAGAGATAGGCATCAACGGCCGTGGCTCCAGCGCATGCAAATGCCTAATTTTATGCCAACTCATTAAATGGATGCCCCGAAAGGCTTTGACGACTCAATCTAATCCTCTCTCAAACTCGAAAGTCTAAGAGCTGCCGCTTCGGCTGGTCCCTCCGACGGCTTATGTTGAGACCTGTGCCTAACAGAGCCAAGCCATGGTGAAATAACTGTATTTACTCCAACATGATAATATCTAGATACACAACTCAGTCTTAATATCGGTAGATTCCTTGCTTTGGGAACGTAGGCTTGGCAGTACGTCTCGGAAAGCATGCCGTAGACCTGTCCTTATTAGAACCACCAGAGCTGTAGAAGCCAGAAACAGGCTTACATCATTTTAAACATTGGTATATATAGTAGTTGAGCCTTGAAAAGCAAGGCGCTGGGCCATCTATCTACCACAACGTGATGCCAGGCCGGCCTTGTGTAGATCAGCATTGTTGGGGTTCTCGGACTGCAACTTCTGGCAGCCTTGAGGATAAGTAATTAGAAACAAGGCACAGATTATGCCGTATTTTCTCTTAGTTAGTTCTATTGCATGGAATCCCTTCAAGCAGTTTGTAAGGGCAAACATGAGGAATCAACCCGGAGAAATGGGCAATTCCTCTCTTAGCACTGGCTTTTTAAGTCTGGCTCTAGCAGTTTCTCTGCTCTCGAGTTACTGAAACAGATGGAATCAAGATCATAATGTATTAGCCCAAATGATTCCAGTTATTTGTGAATCTTCTAGATTCTGCCTTGATGCATGGCGAGCGTTGTCAGCTTGGCGCCACGCTGGTATAGACGTGACACCCCCCATGGTATTTTTCTAGCTTTGACAACGTACAAATACGAAGCCAGAGCGGACAACCCCGCTAGATATAATGCCCAAGGTAGGTACTTGATAACCCAAACTAGCTATCTGCGGACTAGATACTTCGGGTGAGCGCCCCCAGTTGAAACTGTACGTGGAGGCATAGACACAATATCATGCATAATGTATTGCGATTCTAGGATATGGTCAACATTCTGTGTGAAATTGGGGGTATTTGAGTCAGTATATTCATGTGAGTGGTCGTCTTAGCTGTGAAAGAGACTTGCTTTCCTGGTTTTGTAGGCACTACATTTCCACGGCCATGGACCAGTTGATGTATCTAAAGCGACATCATGCATGAGCCACCGCCATCCGCCGAGTACAAATCTCTAATGTTCATTAGAGTTAGAAATTGTAAGCACTGTACAGATAATTCTCTTGCCATCCTGCAACTCTAACCGTTTGAGCAGAGCAACTAGAGCATCCTTTCTCTGTACAAAGTCAAGGCATAGCCTGAAGCCTAAAGGAGGACCACAAGGCAGGCAAGTTAGTCACAGTCTAAGCTTTATTAGTTAAGGGGCCCTGAATTTTCAAAATTCGTTGGTTCATGATAGGAAATGAGTGTCCACGCCGAGAGGGAACGGTGAGTCCCAAGCATATGCTCACAGCCTTTGGACGACGGGACGGTTCTTTGCTTAGGCTCCATGAGGCTTGTTTAAAAACAATCACTTGCATTTATTAGCCTTCGTGGTAGTAATACTCCTATCTCAATGTTCTGAAGTCATCTCACTTCTCTAATGTGTCTTCAAAGATGACTTTCAGGCCCATACGAGCAGCAATCAGAGCAGCCCGAGTCTCTCTCTGATATTAGCTCTTTTTAGTAAAAGAAATCGGCTCTCTTTGGGCGTCTAGACACTCATTGGGCGAGTTATATTGCCAAATGACTGAGTTCCTAGATACTGGTCGCTCAGTGCCTTGTCGCACCAGCTTGCCATCCACGCATGCACTTGGAGCAACCAAGTCGCTCGTTGGCTTCTAAGACATAAAAGGCTGCTATTGAGCTGGGTTTTGCTTCCTGGCTCCAAAACAAAGTGGATGTTGATGTTGTTTATCTTTCTAAGAGGAGGTCGAGCCTTGAATCCTGATGGCTGCTTGCCTCGAAACCCGCTCCATTTCCATATATGGCTTAAGGGAAGCTGTTGTATCTATGATAAATTCTGTCTTAACTAGCGGAGAGTTGTAAGCTATCTGGAAGCCTGAATTCAAAGTGTTTCTAGCTGTCTCATTTCAGAGCTTTCCCTCTTCTTCAAACTGGGGATGGTAAAGACTTGCAGTCATTCTGGCACACCAGATAGACCTGCAAGTCCAACACCCTTCAACTATTTGAACTATTTTCATCAATTAATAACATTACATGAAATAGTGTATTTAACAAAACCAAGGATTTCGAACTCTCCTTTCTTTCTTGGCTCTCATGTAGCAGTGGGCCTGATCTGCCTCTGCTTCCCGATACGAAGGACTCTTAGCCAATTTTAGCATATCTTTATTCCAGGAACTGTGATAACTGGTTGTGTGTAAGACGTAGAGTGAATTTGGCATGGACTTTTATCCAAGGCGAAGAGTTGACGACATCTGTCAGAACATCACGCCCAAATGATCCTCTCTCATGCCTCAGACTTGATACCAAGCATTCGGCCACATGCCAAGCCGATGCCTAGAAGGTTAAGCTTTCTTTGCAAGCTCGGCAAGATTTAAACTTTTTGATTAGGGCCATGATAGGGGAATTGGATGGTCAGAGAACGTTGTGAGAGCAGCCCACTGCTATAATCTGTGAATACTGGTATGACTTGACGACCTCTTCGTATTATGATGCTGCCAAAGAAACAGCTTGAGAACTTGCATTACAGCATTAGCAAGCTTTTAGGAGAGGGACTTTCACATCAGAACGATGTAGGACTGGCGGATCATATGAACGGCCTCCATGGAGCAAGGCGATGGTGTTTATCAACAAGACATAATAATGCACCCCCCGCACTACACCGGACATAATGAAGATAAACCGAATCTCATTCCCTATTATGGCTGTAATTTTGGTATTTCGCTTTCGTTCTTGGTCTGCAAGCCCTTGCTCCATATAGCATCACGTTGACTGTTCGCTCAATGACAGTAATTCGACACGGCCGCATTTGTTTGGTTCGATTTAGTTACGAGTACTGAGTAGTATGACGGCATTGGAAAGCTTTGAATGGGGGACGTCACGTAATAGAACGACTTGAGATTCGTAAGCTGCCGCTTACAGGGCAAGGTCATGGTGTTGATCACGTAACGACGAGTCTAAGTACCGCACTACATATAGTCATCATGACCAAGATAACTTAAATCTCACCTCATATTAATGTTATCTCGGCGATTCTTTCTTTCTTTCTTTTAAACACCGTTCTCAGTCCACACGCCCCTTCCATGTACTGTAGCATCACGTCAACTGATTCCCCAAAGAAAATAATTCTGCACCATATTTGTTGGGTTTTGTTTGGATATGAGAACTCACTATTACTCTGGTGATTATTCAGTATACGAGTAAGCGCGTAAACGAGGCAAGGAACAGACTTCTGCGTGGAGAGGCCATCGTTGATACTCCGATGCGCGAGAAGACAATGTCATGGTGCCACGATAAAATCACCGCCAATATGGCTTGTCTCTATCAGGGAAGGACATGGGAATAAATCGTGCTACAAAAATCGATTCCATTCTCGTATTGCCGTAGCGAGCTGAGCCAAGAACGCCATCTTTTGTAAACCCGTATTTGCCGTCTGATGAAGCATCTGACACCTGTGGAAGCGCGCCGACCCCTCTCCAGGTTGCATTAAAGTGGTAAGATGGGTCGACAAGATGGGCCTCACAACCCCGGACTTACAAGGAGGACTGAAAATAGACAACTACACTGCAGCGTCCGTATAATTCAGCCTTCGTGATCCTATGTAGCACAGCAATAAGCCCTCAACGCACCAGAGCATGTCAGACGCCGTTCAAGGGTAGCCCCTCCATCAACCCTTGTCTGTCAGTGTCCCAAGCCAAGATCCTCCAGAACGCACTGAGCACTCGGTGATCCATCAGCCCACCAACGTCACGGCTTGCGCGGTTTTCGGGAATGCGGGCGCAATCCCTGTGCTAGAGGGGCAATCTCAAGATTAAACCTCAAGTACCGAAACCTTTGACTCGAGAGGAACCAATTGCAAGGGCCACGCGGCACGCTGTCTCATATTAAACATACATACAACCAACGGATATCAATGCTCGTCTAGTATTACATACAAACCCCTCCTCTATACGCCCCGCAGCAGCTTCCTTCATTCATGGAGAGTCCATGATAGGTTCGTTGTCCGGTTTCACATTCTTGTTGACAACCAGGGGGAACGGGCTGAGGACGGCAGAGATGTCACCCCACCACCTGTCACCGTAGCGCTGGTACCAGTCCATGGTGATCTTGAGACCCTTCTCGAAGGGGGTCTTCTGTGTCCAACCGAGCTGCTTGAGCTTGGTAGCATCGACCGCGTATCTGTGGTCGTTGAAGGGGCGGTCATGGGTGTACTTGACCCACTTCTTGAACTCGGTCGTGTTCTGGTCGTCGATGCCCATCTCGGCGAGGAGCTTGTGGCAGAGTGTGATGTTGGAGATTTCGTCGTACGAGCCGACGTTGTAGATCTGGCCCATCTCGCCCTTGTGAAGAATGGTGTCGAAGGCGTCGGCGGCGTCTCCGGCGTAGAGGTAGCGGCGTGTTGGGCTGCCATCTCCGTGGAGGACCACGGGCTGACCGCGGTGTAGCAAGGAGGAGAACTTGGGGATGATCTCTGTGAATGGCGAGCGTCAGTGACTGTGTCCGGTGTTCTGTCGAGGTGGAAATGCTTACTCTCTGGGAATTGGTGGGGTCCGTAGACGTTGTTACTCCGGACAATGATGACGGGGAGCTTGAAGCTTCGCATATAAGAATTCACAAGCATCTCGGCGGCAGCCTTGCTTGCAGCGTAAGGGTTGGTAGGAGCAAGAATGCTCGCCTCGAGGAGATCATCGTCATCGTCCTTGACCTCGCCGTAGACCTCGTCGGTCGAGATGTGAATGAGGCGCTTAATGCCAACCTTCTTGGCACTCTCGAGCAGCACATGGGTGCCGTAGACGTTGGTGTGAGTAAAGCCGTACGAGTTGCCAAAGCTCAGATCGACGTGCGACTGGGCGGCAAAGTGGAAGATTGTGTCGATGTTGTAGCGCTCGAGGCAGTCGACCACCTCGACGGGGTTGGTGATGTCGCCCTGGTAGAAGCTAAAGTTGCGCTTCTCGTTGAGGGCGCGCGTGTTGTTGAGCGAGGCGCAGTAGTCGAGCTTGTCGAACGAGACGATGTTGTAGGCGTGGGGATACGTGAGGGTGAGGTGTCGCACAAGCCAAGAAGCGCTGTAAAGCTTGGTGTTAGCATTGGCGCATGAAGGTCAAGGTGATGTCTTGTGCTCACATGAAGCCGGCGCCACCGGTGATCATGATGTTCTTGACATCGGGGTGAGGCTCAAACTTGGTGCTGCCCGTCAAGACGGGCGCACCCTGCCAGACGTCGGCGTCCTGGAGGAAGTTGTAGTGCATGTTGCTGGTGTTGTTGTTGCTGGAGCCCATGTTAGCAGAGTAGTCGAAGTGAGGAGCCATGTTTGTCACTGACGATGCGACCAGAGAGGACCTTGGCTGGAGGTTATTAAAGCTGGATGGAGTAGTGCAACAAGAAAGACACCGTTTACCGGAGAATTGAGACAGAAAAGACAAAGTGGACAGAGTAATGCAATGCAATCTTCAAGACCAGACGGGTAGTGAACAGGCAGTCTCAGTCTAACGAGCACTTAAAAACTGGAGAGAAAGCCCCGAAGAGAGAGACATCTTTTTTACGTGAGCCACCGAGTGGCATTCTCCCCTATTACTGTACCCAACATCACGCCAAACGGCCCATTTCAACGGCTAACGGCCAGTCTGTCTAGACGGTCTACCCACACCAGAGTGAAGAGAGAAAAAAAAGTGATGAGAGCGTGAAGAATCAGGGGGGGCCATCATGGTAGGAATGGGGTGTGAGACTAGACATTCCCAAGGGCGAGACCAAATACCTCAGCCCATTCCCGTCTTGTAACGGTACAAACCCCTTGCTGCATGTGTCGTGTTCCTCCCGAAGGAACTGATTGCTTGCTTTGCCGCACGATTCTGCCGTCAAGGGAAAGTTCAGCTCATTAATCATGGCAATCTTTTGTCAATTGAGGCTTGGGCCGAGGCGTTCGATAGTACGTGTGCCAAGCGAATGGGGGTCCGATAGTCCCGCACTTGGCTTCTGACAGGGCCAGGGGGGGAGTGCTGTAGCGGTACAGTACATTCACCAAGCTTTGCTGCCCTGTGACGGGACCCGACCCGTATAAACAGGGGTGATTGTGTGCTAATGCGGTCACTTTCCAGCGGCTGAGATCGACAGAGAAAACAAGGGTACGAAACAAACAGGACCATTTGTCGTCAGCACGTTACGAACCAACTGCATTTTCGTATTGATTGCACATTCACTCCTGCAGAAGATCAGGCTCTGATTCTCTGCCACTGTCAAGAAAAGGGGCAAGAAAAAAAAGCCAGAGGTCGACCGGCGTCTCACCCTTTTTGCCACGCGAAAGGCTCGATCTAACTAGACAGATCGGCATTGCAACGTAAAACAGGCGATAAGCGGCTCCAAGACAATTTGATTCGCCCCTGCATTAGCCAACACAGACCAGCCGCTCGTAAAACCGAGCTACTGGATGTACTATTGGAAGCGTGGAGAAGTTGAGGCTGGGGGCGTGTCGATGGGCGCAAGGGACGCCGTGCCAGGCCCTTCTTTCGTTTCTTCGCCCTGTGGCTAACAGTGACAGACCCCTGGTTTCCCAAACAGAGGTGACATGACGGACAAGGAGGGACGGAGGGAGGGAGGCTTGCAGACCGGTAGTCTGCAACGTAGTACGTACATGCAGCTGTCTCGGAGCTACTGGAGCTTCCTCCTCGTCTGTATTTCTTCCTGACCTCATCTCGATTGGCAGTTGCTTGCTCTTCATAGCTAATCGTTACAAACCTCATACCCAAACACCAACACCATCAACATGTCTGCTACCAACGGTACGTCTGCCAACCGCTTCCTCATCTGGGGCGGCAAGGGCTGGGTGGCTGGCCACCTCAAGGAGCTCCTCGAGAAGCAGGGCAAGGAGGTTTCCAGCACCACTGTCCGCATGGAAGATGTCGCCGGTGTCGCCAAGGTGCTCGACGAGATCAAGCCCACCCACGTCCTCAACGCCGCTGGCTGCACTGGCCGACCCAACGTCGACTGGTGTGAGGACAACAAGGAGCAGACTGTTCGCTCCAATGTCATTGGCACTCTGACGCTGGCCGATCAGTGCGCCCAGCGAGGTATTCACTGCACCATCTTTGCGACTGGATGCATCTACCAGTATGATGAGAAGCACCCCATGGGCGGTGCTGGCTTCAAGGAGGAGGACGCTCCCAACTTTGTCGGCAGCTTCTACTCCATGACCAAGGGCCACGTTGAGCCTGTGAGTATCTCTACCGAAGCGTATGTGAATGCGCCTCTGACGTGCGACAGATCCTGGCCAGCTACAACAACGTTCTCATCCTCCGTCTTCGCATGCCTGTCAGCGACGATCTCCACCCCCGAAACTTTGTCACCAAGATCTCCAAGTACGACCGCGTCGTCGACATTCCCAACAGCAACACCATCCTCCACGACCTCCTCCCCGGCTCCATCCTGCTCGCTGAGCACAACAACACCGGAGTCTACAACTTCACCAACCCCGGCGCCATCTCTCACAACGAGGTCCTCGCCCTGTTCAAGGAGATTGTCCGCCCCAACTACACCTGGAAGAACTTCAGCCTCGAGGAGCAGTCCAAGGTCATCAAGGCTGGTCGCAGCAACTGCAAGCTCGACACGGACAAGCTGGTCAGCAAGCTCAAGGAGTACAACTACGAGATTCCCGAGGTCCACGACGCCTACAGGCAGTGCTTCGAGCGTATGAAGGCTGCTGGCGTTCAATAGAGCATCGGCGCTCTATGAGGACGTGGTCTCTTTGTGTTTTTCTTCATCACTGGTTATAAAAGAACAGTTGTCAAGTCTAGATAAAATAATGTGAATTAATTCAGTGCCAACGCCATTTCGTCATAGATCAATCCATCCAAGCCACCACTCTAACACCCATTCTAAGAACCTCCATTTTTGTGCCAACCGTCTTCTCAATAACCAACGTCGCTCAGCTTGAAATGAATCGCACAAACCATCTATATTACATACTATAATCGCATATTTTACCAGGACTCTCCACAGTTGCCTGGTATATACTCTGCCCAGTCCATCTTCAACACCATCTTTGCCTCGGGACAGTACGAGTAGATGTGATCTCGCTTCTCCTTGCGTCCCCAGACAGCGCCGTGAAGCTGGCCGGCACCGCCAATGTGATAGCCCATGGGCTCATAGAATCCGTTCCTCCAGTCGTCAAGGCCCTTGACCCAGTCACCTGGTCGACCCTGCTCGCTCAGCTTGTTTCGCAGGTTCTCCCACTCGCACTCCTCCTGATCATCATCGAGGTCGGCGTCGCAGTCAGGCTCGGGCACAATCTCGGCCGGGCCTCCGTTCATCTCTCCAGAGAAGGTTGATGATATAGATCCGTTGGCGACGCTGCCGGCATTGTGATGTCCAAGACGCTCAGACAACCAGACGTCTTCAGGCTGGCTGCCCTCAATGCGACGCTGGTTGCGCAGGATATCGATGATACGGCTCACGCGACGGATCGAGAGTCCTCCATTACCACCATAACGTCCTCCGACACTCCAAGGCGCACCAACCCAATCGTAGCCAATAAAGTCATCCATGGAGCGCTTGTTGTTGGCGCAGACCATCGAGTCGGTCTGGAATACGAGGAGGATTTCGGCAGGCTGCAGCACAGTATCGTATAGCCACAGAGTCGTCAAGAAACGACTGATCATCTCCTGACCAGCGGTGCTCATGTTGGCGGGGATGTAGGTCAAGTCGACCTTACCAGACTTGACATGCTCGCGCATGGCAGCAGACTGGTTGACAAAGGCGACCGACTCGGGGGAGCCCATGAAGCGGAATCGCCAGTCGGGGGGCATCTGATACATGAACTTGAGCATCAGAGGCACGATGATGGGCTGCGGTCGGTTCTCAATGAGGAGAGCGACCTTGGATTCGTTGTAGATGGACTGGTTGGCGTATGTGAGGCTGATTTTGGGGAGCGCCGGATGAGGGACGACGGCCGCCATGATTGAGAGAAATATGATGATTCTGGGGCGATTGGGTCAGTCTAGATGCCTTCAACTCTTTGGGAGGAGACTCACGCAAAAGTAACACCCAGTCCGATCGAGATGCGCATAAATTTGGGCGACATCAGTCGCTGCTTTGAGAGGAAGTTCATGGCTGCTAGCAGTGGTGAAGGAGTGACGGGAAGAGCAATACAACAAAATAGAGACAAAAAAGATGAAGCTGCCGTCTGTAAATTAATTCGATCTTCAGCTTGAAAGAAGTAAAAGAGTCAGGTCAGTTCAGAATCATCGCCCAGCTTCCCTCGTCGAAGCTGGGGTGTAAGCGGCAAAGAGAGAGAACCCGGCCAAGAGGAGACGACGAGAGAGGGGGACACTCCAAACGACAGGGGCTCCTGTCCAACATAAGGGGGGGCATCTCTTCCATCATGTAGATTGTACTGTACATTGGCATCTTTTGACAGCCTGCTTCTAGACAACCCACTATCCCGTCCATCCTTGCACTCCCTCTGTGCTCGGCTGAACCGGAGGGCTTTGCCTCTGCGGCAGTAGCTCTAGACCGCCTCTCCACAAGGCATGCTAGGGATGGGCGCTATCGTTTTGAGAGCCTGGGGGGGAGTGGAGTGGCGCCGCCCCTCTAGCCGCCTTGAAGACAGGGGAGAGACAAGAGCCTGGAATGCAAAATTACGGGCCCTTTTACACGTCGACAGAGGGGGGCACCCAACGGAACGGGCCTAAGTACTGTACCTGAGGAGGGACAGTCGCTCACTGAGGCATCGCATCATATAGAGCCGATAACACACCCCAGGCGCAGGGGTCTCAATTGTGGTTGATGGGAGCGTAACTTGGGTCTTTGCGACCTGTAAACTCCATCCTAAAACTTCCTCCATCTTCAGAACAACTGAAGTGAAGCAATCAATCATGGCGCCGCAGGTTGATTTGTCGCAATGGGCCGACTTGCCAGTCATGGCAACCAAGAGCCTCAAGTCGAGACTCCCCACGACGATTTCGAGATCTACCATTCTTATTGTGGTCTCCCTCATCTCAACGTGAGTAGATTTTCAAATGAAGGCATCACGAGCAGCGACTGACAGTTTCCAGATGGATCTTTGCGACCGTACTCGTTCCTCAGGTCAAACCCACAATCACATCCCAGATCGATGAAGCCCGACAAAGACTGCCCTCAGTCAGCATTGACTGGGCGCCAAACGACGACCCTCGCAAGAATTACAACACATCCAAGGTCGCTCTCATCATCGAGCCCGAGCCTCTTCCTCTGCTGGTCCCCTTGATCCTGCACATGATCGCCGTCGTGCCCCCGGATTGGCGATTTGTCTTTATCGGATCCAAGAAGAGCGTCTACACTGTCGGTCGCGAGTACGGCATCCAGCTGCAGCAGGGTCTGGGCAAGATTGATCTCATGAGGCTGCCCAGCCCTTGGTCCATCAAGACCGAAGAGGACCTGAACCGCCTGTACACGGATTCGCGATTTTACAACGAATTTTTGCCCGGAGTTGAATGGCTCTTGACCTTTGACTCGGAGAGCATTCTTTGCGCCAATGCGC
This sequence comes from Ascodesmis sphaerospora, assembly GCA_027569015.1. Classification (NCBI taxonomy): domain Eukaryota; kingdom Fungi; phylum Ascomycota; class Pezizomycetes; order Pezizales; family Ascodesmidaceae; genus Ascodesmis; species Ascodesmis sphaerospora. Next base: position 23,248 of record JAPPUR010000034.1, on the reverse strand, counting down.
AGTCGAGTTTGAATGACTGGTTGGACTACACATGGGCTGGTGCTGCCAGGTAAGATGACTCCGATCGCTTCAGCGACACCCCTGCTAATAATCTCAAAGAGCCGATGTCAAGGCCTTTGCTGGCTACGGAAAGCTCTCGCTGCGACGCGTCTCTGCCATCCAGCAGGTCCTCGGCTTCCAGAAGCGCTACAACAACACGGATCAAGAAGACATTTGGTTCGGAAAGCGTCTCTACATCCTCCCCGACGCCAAGCTCGCCAACCTGACCAACGAGGTATTCTCGGTGCAGAACAACGTCACAGAAAAACCCATGGGCTACCACGCCCTTGGCCGTGGCAGGGGTCTTGATAAGGAAGTCTGGGGCAACGTCGAGACACGAAAAGCGGCGCTCGAGTACTGCCCCGAGATGCACATGATTCTCGACATGAAGCTCGAGAAGGAGAGGTGTCCCCCTGACACGCAGGGCTGATTGGGCCCTGTCGCTGCCAACAGAGACAAGCTTTGGTGATGCGGGTGAGGGGCATGGAATGTGAGCAGGGGTAGAGCCATTCTGCAGCCCTCGTGTAAGTTTTATTTTGAGCAGCAGCAGCAGCAAGTGTAACCGGTATGGATAGACTGTGTATTACCTAGATATCCCCAGTCAAAAATAATGACATGAGTTCTTTTTGTTACGAGGCTGTGTCTGTCTCGTCTTGATGAAACAAACACCACCACATCCCGAAGGATTTGCGCTGTTTGCTTCATCCTCCCGACCCCTCAAACACTCAGTCCTTTTACCGCCCTGTCCCTACCGACCGATCGGCACGATTGCATTGGTTGATCACAATGCACAATGGCCCCATTGGTGCATCGACCACCCACGCACACGCGCGTACTGTACTGTACACGCAGCCACGCATGTCCCATTCCTTCTCTCGCAGACGGGATGATGACAGGGTCAAACTCTCCAGAGCCTCAAACTGCCAAAACGCACATGTGCTCTTGGCAGATGCCGCCACACACCTCGTCTCAGCCCTGAACCATCAACCCCTTTAAAGACTGCCACCTCAAGAGGGGCAGAGAAACACACAAACTTTTTTGCCCTTGCTTCGGGTTAGTCTACATTCGTATTTCAGCTCGTCAATCGCATGCCCGGCTGATAGCCTAGCGCCAAATAGATCTGCAAATGGCCCCTTCGATAGTCTCGGAGGCCGGCTCTCCCTTGGCCCACCGTGGCTTGGGGCTGGACTGGCTATTTACCGCCCGCACGTCTGAGACTAACTGTCGGCTGCGCCAGAAGGAAGGAAAGAAAGTGCGAGATGTAAGCAGAAAAAAAAAGGGGAACGAGCAGAGTTGGTTGCTACTGCAGGGGTGGTTTGTTGGTGGCGGCGTAAAGAAAGGCATTCCTGGCGCCGCTAGAAAGATTCTCTTGCGCCCATGTACCGGTACTTTCATCTCTGGGATTGTCGTCGATACTCCACGCCCATTCCTTGTCCGGAACCAGTAAGCAATACGAATACCTGCTTCTCCAGGGGCAGGGGTGCTTGACCGGCTGGCGTCTTTCTCTTCCCCCCAGTCAGGCTGCTTCATCCCACTTCTCCGGTCCTTCCAGCATCCCCTCTCTCTGCCTTACCAGACAGAACGCTGCTTTGCTGTGTCTGTTTCACTGTTCTTTCATCTGGCTGCTTGAAATCTGCTGTTCCCTAACTACAGTCGTTCCTTGTCTTCACCAGCGCGCATCTAATTCACAATGTCCAAGGAAGCCGACCACAAGCCGTACGCGGACTCATCGTCTTCGTCGTCATCATCCTCGTCTACCTCGCCCAAGGAGACGACGCTGTTTGATCACAGTGAGCATGACCGCGACATGACAAGGTCGCCCAGTGAGTTTGAGCTCGATGAGCTCTACCACGATGAGGAGGATGACGCCCTCCTTGCGGGTGACCAAGAAAAGGCCGATAAGCCAGACAAGCCAGAGCCAGAGCCCGTCAAGAAGTCCAAAACACTCAAGTCGGTAGTATGGACATTGGTCAACGTCTTGGCCACCGTCTTGATCGTACGTCACTTCACCTTCCATCTCAACATCACCATACTAACCTCGTCAGGTCTTCACAAACAAAGCCATCTTCTCAGATAAATCACTCAAGCATGTTCAGCTCTCGTTCGCCACATTTCACTTCACCATCACCTGGCTGGCTCTCTATGTCCTCTCACGAGAGCGCTTCGGCTTCTTCACGCCTCAGAAGGCTTCCTTTGGCCACACGGCGCCCCTATCCATCGCCATGGCCCTCAACGTCGTCTTTCCTAACCTCTCTCTTGCCTACTCATCCGTCGCATTCTACCAGATTGCGCGTATCCTCATGACGCCCTCGGTTGCCGCCATGGACTACGTCATGTACAAGGTCACTCTGCCTCTCAAGGCTTGTCTGACCTTGATCCCCGCCTGTATCGGCGTCGGTATGGTCTCTTACTATGACTCGAGGCCTACCAGCAACACCACCATTAAGACGACTACTCAGCTGGGAGTCATGTTTGCCTTCCTCGGCGTCTTCTTCTCGTCTCTTTACACAGTCTGGATCTCGGCCTTCCGACGACGGCTGAACATGACCAGCATGCAGCTGCTTTTTAACCAGGCTCCCATCTCTGCTTTCATGCTCCTCTACGTCATTCCCTTTGTCGATGTCTCCCCCGTCTGGAGTGAAGTTTCACTGAACCGCTGGGTTCTGATTCTTCTGGTGAGTTCACAGAGTCTGCCGGGTGAAGGACCACTGCTAACATTACACCCCAGTCTGGCTTCTTTGCCGTCTTGATCAACGTTTCTCAATTCTTCATTGTTGCTGAGATGGGACCTGTCACTAGCACGGTCGTCGCCCACAGCAAGACATGCATCATTGTCGCCCTCGGCTGGATGACCTCTGGCCGAACTGTGGCTGACAAGTGTGTCATTGGTCTGATCATGGCCCTTGTTGGAATCTTTGCGTGAGTATCTTTCCATCCTCCAGGCAAATCTCATCACTAACAATTGCAGTTACTCGGCCGTCATGTTGAGGGAGAAGGCCAAGGCCGCAAAATAAGCGCATACGGGTCGCCGGAGTTGAAATGGTTGTCTGAATACCGCTTGGGAGACTGGACCTGGAGTTTTTGCATATTGGGATTGTAAAACAGTTTGTTGGGCATTTGATTAGAAAGATAGATTCATGTCATGCTTTCTGGGATAGTGAGTTCTGACCATATGTGCACACCGTCAATGCTCAGTGAGTTGCCCAGTATTGATATCCTCTCTCATAACTTTTGAAGGCTGGAAATACTAGATGCGGCTGGCATCAACCCATTGGTCCAATGATTTGATGATCACGTCTTGTCGCTGGAGATGTGCTCGGCAGTGAGATTCACCAGATGTTCCAGGCCGCTCCATTCAGAAGTTGAGCTGTCATGTGGGCAGTCACGAAGTGACGACAAAGATTACCCCACACGATTCTAGAGAGCAGTTATTTGCATGAAGACTTGTAAGGGGGCGTCTTAAAGCTGTAGGCGCCATTTTATTGATAGGTGTGGCAGATGAGGCTCTCCTTGGTTGCATGTTTGTGTTACCCTGGACTCCCGTGAGATCACCTCTGATCGCCATGTCGGGTGCATGTAGATCGGCATAATGAGAATAGAAACTTTCTTTTTCTCGTTATATATCTTCTCAATTCTCTTCGAGAGTGCATTAATGGCCGATGTGAAGCAGGTAGTGAGCTCAAAGTCGACTTTCACAGGACAGAGCAGGAGCTGCGAACCTGCCCTCGAGCCTGAAAAAGAGTTGAACGGAAATATACCCAATCGACTTGGAGGGCTCCCCAAACCACGAGAAGAGTATTTTAAGATGAAGGGATGACCAGTTCTCGGCTCAAAAGACACGTATACCTTCTCTAAGCTGCGAAGGCGCCTGTAACCTATCACATTGACTCGGCCTACTGATGCTAATATGATAGGCTCTACTAACACTAGTTGGATATTTGCGAAGAAGATATCATGGGGAGAATTGGCCCATGATGAAGTATAAATAGACAACCGAACGGGAACCGTGGAGAGCAAAGGTGCCAAGATCTGCGGCCTAGACCGCAACAACTGGGACACGGATCTGGCTCGTAATGGGGTCTCCATCAAAGACCTTATCATCTTAATCATGGAGAAGATTCGATGGGCCACTCTGATGACGTAGAGACTCTTGGCCCACGAGATATTTGGTGCAGAAGGGTGTGAGTCAAGCTCATGTCATCACATCAACCATACCTCTCTCACAAGCCTGTCACCTTCTCTCTTGTGTAGCATAACAGAATGAACGGATTATGAGACTTTCAGTGATTCTTAGCCGAATTAGTCATTCAATACATATCATTCTGTCGTCTTGGGTAACTGGTGGCTGGTCATTCGCTCATGCTCGCCTTGCTGTGACACGGCCACCTTCCGCGACAGCGAGGAACATATTCTGCTTAGGCTAAAATTAGAGACACTATCAAGGCGGATAGACCTGAGAACCCAGTATACAATGATTCACCATCGAATCATACGCCAAGAGAGCTTCCGCTATTCCCGGCAAACGATGGCATGAGCTCATCTCCACAGTACCCGGCGCTGGCTTGGTATGTCTCTCCCCCAGTGAGTAGGAATGGAAACCGAACCCAAGCTAGCTAGAGTTGACACTTTTTACCGAGACAGATATAATATGGAGAAGGTTGACTCTGTTCGCGGGGTGCGAAATCTCTGTGGACCTTGGTCTTGGCTGGGCTGTCTCGCCTGGAGTAGGGAACCAACTCTCGAATTCCCCAGGCTCGACGACTCACTACTGCCCGAAAGGCAGAAGAACTTGAATTGGAAACACAGAGGCAAATCACTTTCACCAGAGCTGGGGTTATTATCAGGTCGGAAGGCTATCACTGCCTCAGTCTTGGTTCTGACTAACTATCTGGTAGCCGCTCTTGAATGGTGACGTGTATAATTGTCATTTGATACGAAGCACACATTGAATTTTACTCTTTACAATACGTATGAGTTCAATGATAGGGCTCGCACTGTTTGTAAGTCGTAGCCTATTGACTGTGGTCGCCTCATTGAGCGGTGTAACAAGCCATGCTTGCTACCTTTCCGACCAAATCATTGGCCAAGTGATGAGACAAGACGTTGAGACTGAGCTCTTGGAGTGCTGGCAGGGCTGTGCTCGCTTGTCAGTGAGAAATCAACTGCTTGGAAAGGCTGTTGCTTCGTGAATTTTCTGGTGCCTGAATTAGGCTGGCGCTTGTGGAAGCCTCATCAAAATGATGGCCACGAAGGTGCGGACAGTGATTCAGTCTATGACGGTCATAAACTTGGCGACCGCTGGAATAGTGTGGGTGGTCATCTGCATATTAATCTGCCGGGCGAAAATTGAGAGCTTTTCACAGTATGCGGGCTGCCACAATTGAGACATTTCATCACCAGAGGTAAGACGCTCAGACCCGGGCGCACATGGAGAATAAGCATGCACTCTTTGTCACATCAAGGCCAGGAAAATGATAGGCGATGAGCTGCTGACAACTCCAAAAGACCACTGTAACTGGGCGGAAGCGCAAGCCGGCGGCACGGGACGAACGACTGGTGGGCTGACCAGCAGCGCTCGTGATTGTAATTTGCTCATGCAGGTCGACGTGTGCGGACAAAAGGAGCTTGGTCGGAGGCTGTGTCGACGCCTGTTTGGTGTCCTTTGAAGCCTGGTTTTAAACTGACGGCACTTATTGGCTGTCAAAGCTGCAATACCACCACACCTGTGAATTAGGCTCTTGAGATGTGAGATGCGTCTCCAGCCAAGGGAGTTTTCGCCCCGTAATCGAGCCGTAAATGACAAGAGTGGGTGTTATCCGACAGCTGCTAGTTCCCTGTTCCCTTCAAACTCTGCTCCATCGCATACAATTTCAACCCGCCACATTACATTGCCACCAGCAACCCTGATCGCCATGTATCATGCCCCACGGAGTCATGACCATTATCGACACAATGCGAATGTTATGGATTACCTAGTCGACGGGTTCGAACATGGGGCGGCACAGAACAACGATCCCGCACACCTCCAAGTTGAGGAGGCGGGCTCAACTAGCAACCACTACGGCGTCGGCTGGGGCTGTACACAGGGTGCTTCCAGCAACGATAGCGAATTTACCGATACGTTACAAGGCGCAGTGTCCAACGACATATTGAATGGGGTAACACCGAGCTCTTTCATCTGGCCTCCCGAGAAACGCCGCCTGAGGGTACGATTTCTCAACGGGAGCGCTTCCGATCGAGAATTTGTTGCGAATCTCGTGAATACACACTACAACACTATTCCGATGCGGATAAAATTCGAGTTTCTCCACCCAGACGATCTTGGGCCCTCTGATATCCGGATATCTTTCGGCACCCAGTCAAGCTCCTGTCTTGGAACGGAAGCCGAGAAGAATCCAAACGGACCAACCTTGTGGCTCAACATGTACCGACACATCGCCGGTCTACCGGGCCCTCGGCGACGCCTCCTGAGGCAAGCTGATATCTTACACGAAGTTGGACACTCACTGGGCATGGTGCATGAACATCAGCACCCTGATTGTCCAGCGGTCTGGAACTACCGCGAAATCCAAAGAAAGACGGGGTGGAAGTGTGCGATGATCTACAAGAACTACGACCGAAGCTTTGTTCGAGGTACAAAGTCCCTCCCCTATGACCCAGAGTCTATCATGCATTACCCTATCGCCCCAGAAGACACCCGAGACGGCATGATGTATGTCCCCCACGCCTGGGTATTATCCGAGGGCGACAGAAGGTTTCTCATGTCATTATACCCTGATCCATATATGCCCATGCTGCGCGAGACCCCAAGATGGGTCCCAGAGTGGGAAATGGAGTATAAACCAGTGAAGAAGAAGTCTGGAAGACACAAGCATAAGAAAACCAAGAAGTCCGATGAGCCGGGGTTGATAAAATGGATCTTGTACACTGCTGGGTAGATTGTTGATTTCCCGACCGAGAGTCGAAATGAAAGCAATGAAACATTATTAATTATGGCAATTATTGAGTATTGGTGAGTCTGATGTGCCCCAGCTGGCTTTATGAATGGTGGAACTGTCGTTCAAAGCCGTTCCAAGTGAACCTTGATGACCAAGGTTGCGGTCGTATATCTGCGCCCGCTGTGGTATTATTAGACTATTTAGTCCTGATATTGGCCATTGCTCTTAGAGGGCCTTCATTTGATCTCTAGTTGAGGCGGAGCGGCTTTGTGTTACGGGTTCGCTCGTGTTCACGTCAGCCAGACATACACCATCCCTCTCTCACCAATAAGATCGGCAACACGAGTCTGCACGTGAAGGCCTATTCTACCACTAGGAGTCGACTTAACTTTTATGTCGTGTAAGTAAGCAATGTGGTGTAATCATGTTCAGGCGTCTGTTGGCCTCCTTCCGATACTTCCACCAAGACTCTCACCAGTGTATCTTTCCTTGGGTGTGACGGAACAGATCGGGTTTCTTCGAAGAAATGATTCCAAACCGATGATGGACATGGATAAGACGGCTGCATGACCTCAATACAGAGGTTAACACAGTGTAAGGTGCCTTATTTCATATGATCTCCCAGGACTTTTGTCGAGACTATTGAGGCACTCTGACTCATGAAACCATACGTAATACCACCCACGTGAATAACTCATCGATCAACACAAATACTTACGAAACTCACCGCCCCTCAACGGAATAAAACAATTCCCCTCTTCTAAGCTTAGCAACCCCCTCCCGAGACTCCTTAGCTTCCACCCTATCACTACCTCCTTCGATGACAGGCGCGAGAGTTTCCTTCCACACAATTACGTGAGCAAGGTTTAAACCGCCGTCAGCCCTGTGCCCTACGGACGCCGTTTTATCCGTTCTCCCGAGTAAACCTTGTTAAGTCCGTTCTTGACGCGGATGATTCGGTAGATATTTGAGTTTTTCGGGGATTATCGACTTTGAGGCCGTGTTATTTCCTCAAGATGGAGTGTTGCGTGAGCTTACACGGCAATCACCAGTGCTCGACGGGGCCAGGCCTCGATCAATTTCGCATGTCAGACAAGTCAGACCCGAGAAAGTGAGTGGCGCTCCAGTATGGCAGAGATATAGAAATGGAGAACTGGGGCGACCTGCAGACCCCATCCTGAACTACGGGGCGGATAACCATATAAGTGCACGCTCGTCACGTTTCACGTCGACATTCTTCTCTGATCTGAACTGCGAAAGAAAGCTTCTTCTCCTCAATCAACTATACCAAAATGACCACCTACCAAACACCTCTTGCTGCTCTCTACGCTAGCACAAGGAATTATCCATCCGGGACAGCTCTGAGAATCCCTAACGAAGGGGTGGCAGAGTTGTCTTGGAAGGATATCACCTTCACTGACTTCACCAAGGACATCGAGGCTTGTGCCAGATACTGGGCTAATGAGTTTCTGGAAAGAGGTATCAAGCAACGATCTGTCATTGGGCTATGGTAAGTGTAGAAAACCGCCACTTTGGACTCTGTCTAACTGTTGTGTTAGGCTGAAAGGCTCGTCTTATACGGATCTTGTTCACATATGGGGCATCTACCGAGCTGGCTTCATCCCACAGCTCGTCTCTCTGAAGATGACGGATCCATCTGTCGTCTATAATCTCCTCAAGAAGTCACAGGCCGCAGTTTTGATCCACGATGCGAGCTTCCAATCAGTTGTGGCCGACAGCCCCGTGAAGGCTTACCCTGCTGAAGATATTCTCACTTTTGAGTATGACCACTTACCACTGCCTGACTTGAAGATGTCACCAGAGGCCGAAGATATCATCATGGTCTATCATACATCGGGTTCGACGTCCGGTATCCCGAAGCTTGTGCCGTTGACAGCGAAATGGTTCGACTGTGTCATCAGCAAGACGGCATGTGTCGATGAGATACTTCCTTCGACCAGACCACAGCGGGTCCAGGTTTCCATGTAAGTCTTGTTGAAGGCCCAGCGAGTTCACTTTCCTGACATGTCTGTAGTGGAAGCTTCAGTCATATTGGCAGCACCATGCTCCTCATCGACGCCATTTGCCGTGGAAGCTGCTTTGTCCTCCCCACCGAGATACCATACTCGAATGATGAGCTCCGACAGATAATCGACCAATGTGGACTCACTCGGCTGAACATGTTTCCCGCCTTCTTGTCCAACGTCCTCCATGAAGCCCGTCGTGACGTGTCCTTGCTCAAAGCCCTTCAGGGGTTAGAGTACATCATGTATGGCGGTTCAGCCCTGGATCCTACGGACGAGGCTTGGGCGTGCAGCCAGGGTCTGCATCTTGTCAACGTCTTTGGCTCCACTGAAGTAGGCGTCATGATGATTTCTGAGGACACCACAAACCCAGCTTATCTTACGACTCTACCTGGCTCCACCTACGAGTATGTGCCGTTGGAGGAGGATACACATATGGATGAACAACTGCTTGAACTCGTTGTAGTTCCCGAATCGGCTGATTGTCCGGATATCTCCTTGCGAAACTCTGAGGACGGGAAATTCCACACAGGGGATTTCTTTGTGGAGGTGGCACCTGGTCAATTCGTGGCAAAAGGGCGCAACGATGACTGGATCAAGATGGCCATGGCTCTGAGATGTGATACCGGTTCAATCGAGGCAAATGCCATGGAGACCTGTGGAGAGGATCTCATTGATGCTGTCGTCGTTGTCGGTGCTGCACGACCCTCTCCCTCGATGATCGTCGAGCTTCGAGAAGGTGCGTCGATCGGACCTGAAGAGAAGGACGAAGAAATAGGTCTTTGGAGGATCAAGAACGAGATTCTGTTCAGGATCAACCCCTTCCACAAAAGGAGGTACATGCACGAGCGCATCGATGACGCACGATTCATCTTGATCGTTCCTCGAGGAACACTCCCACGAACGGCTACAAAGGGCAACATCAGGAGGAAGCAAGTTGAGGAGATGTTCAAGAGCCGACTCGACAAGGTGTACAAGGAGTGGACGATGCCCAAGGATTCAGTCCAGGGGAACCATTATCTTGTGGTTAACTGAAGGTTGGGCGCTTGGTTCTCGATTTCTAAATGTGTGGATAATTGGATGAAAAATTGAACAGTGCCTGGTTGATAAAGTGTCCATGAATTAGTTCCATTCATGTTCTATCTATCATGGTCAGTGATCTGTGGATTTAAGGGCGTGGATAGCTTTATTTGCTCGAAAGATCTAATAGAAGAATCCTCTGCCAGGACAGCCCCCCAACCTCATTCTTTCTCCTTTCTTTCAATATTGGTGTTTTGGGGGCATGAGACCGCCAGATACACATACTGAGTTAAAGAAACCTGCTTTCCCAGTCTCATGTCATAGACTGAAAAGGCCATGCTCATGACCTTGGGTAAGAAATCAGAACATCATCGCGTGTTATAGCAGTGTAGCAAGCTGTAGCCTACCCCGGGAGTCACATTTTCCCAAGAGCTTTTGAGTCTCCTTCGTGACAAGTTGCATAGTGTCAAGCCGAAGAGTGGTTTGCTACCAATGAGACAGACATGGGGCAATGACAAAGCCCATAGATTCTCCCATGCAATTGGATGGCACGGAGATTGGCTAAGATCGAGGCTGATGTTGACATGCATAAGAACAGAGATAAAATCCCTCACGCCATTCATTTTTTTTCTGCTTTTCACGGTTGTAACTCTCCTTTACGCACTTGTGAGGCATTAGTTGTTAGATATTCTCGGTGTTTCTCCCGTTGGAGTGCCTAGCGAGTATCTGCGACACACAGCAACCAGAATTTCCGCGGACACAACCATCATCAGCGATCAGACAGCATGGAGGACAGCTCGATCGAGGTCCCAGTTGCCGAAAAGCTATGCAAACTGTGTAGCGAAATGCTGTGGAATCGAGGCCTGGAGAAGCGGGCTCATCATTTGTCGATTGAAGAGCTCACAAATTCCACCAGATGCCCGCTATGCCGAATGTTTTGCAGCGCCATGGAAGGAGGTCAAAGATTGATTGAGCAACCGGATCAAAGCTTTGTGTCTGTAGGGTGGCCCCAAAAGTTTAGAGAAGCCCTGAAAGGGAGTGCCATCACTATCCAGCCCTTGTCCTTTCACCTTCATTTCTCAGAGCAAGTACCGTTCCGGTTTCTACAGCCAAGTACTGGTGGTGTCGGAAATCGCCGACAGGGTAGACCGGTGGGAGTTATTTATGAAGAAGGTTCTTGTAAGTACTTTGGTTATGTTCAAATTTACAAGGTACCTACACTGACAATACCCCTGCAGACTTGGAAGAAGTTCAGAATAGAGCCATCTGGACACAGCAAGATTCCACTCTCGATGAAAGACTCACCATCATTAAAAGGTGGCTTGCAGAGTGTCGCTGCTCTCACAAGACCTGCGCATCGTTTGAAAGATCACGCTTGCCCAAAAGAGTCATCAACGTGACATCGATGGCTCTATATGAACCAAGCAACAGCGAATGGGGACGCTACACTGCCTTGAGCTACTGCTGGGGAAGAGACTCTTCAGGCGACGAGATCTTAACCACCAAAACAACTCCAAATAATATTGGGGACCGGAAGAAATCTCTCTGGCTCGAGGGGGACATCTTGCACAAAACATTCACAGATGCAATCGCTATTACAAAGGGGCTCGACATACCCTACTTGTGGATCGATGCCCTCTGCATTGTACAAGGCGACGATGGTGACTTTGAATCCGAAGCTGGCAAGATGGCTGATTACTATCGAAAGGCCACGATTACTCTTGCAGCCACAGACTCAGTCGACTGTGAAGGGGGCATGCTTTATCCAAGCAATCTTCGCCAGGCGTTCAGCACCAGTCGGTTCAAACACTGGGGCACGACAGGTTACGCATTTCTGGAATCTATACAAACGGATTTTGAGAACGACATCAACGCGGCGCCGCTGAACCAACGAGGATGGGTATTTCAAGAGGGCATCTTGTCTCAAAGGATGGTCCACTTCTGCAAGAAGCAACTGATCTGGGAATGTATGACGCAAGTTGCCAGTGAGGACGGCCTGGTCGTCCTGAACAAAGAAAAAATGAACCGGCCATTTGCGCTATCAACACGATTGGACTCTGGACAATCTCGACAACGTTTCTACGAAGACTGGGACGCTATTGTCCAAGGCTACTCCGGCAGGCTACTATCCAAGGCCAAAGACAAAACACTTGCCATTGCTGGAGCCACAAATGGCTTCAGGCATCTTCTCGGAGATGATCCCCTACTAGGGTTGTGGAAGAAGGATTTTCAGGCCGGCTTGCTTTGGAGAGCTCGCGAGCCCAATGGCCGCATGGAAGCTGATGAGCTCAAGTCGATCCCCTCTTGGTCTTGGATGGGATTTGATGGGCCCGTTACGTTTGACACTGAGCACCGGGAATATTTTCGGTCTCCGAAAACAACCCAGATGGTGATAGAACTCGACTGGGTGGTTATTAAATAGGAAGGCAAAGAGCTTACTTCACGGGTCAAGGACACAGACCTGTTAGTCTCTGGCAGATTAATTCCGTTCAGCTTGCCTTCGACGACTATAAAGGACATTTGGTGGGACTCCTTGAGCCGGCCAGACGGAAACATGTTTCTCCTCCTCGTCGCTCAAGTCTCATATCGGTCAAAATGGAGCCCGAAGGGAAACTGGATATTTGGAACAAAGGATTACTTTCTTATTTTATATTTAACGGAGTCAGGCGGGTTCTCTCGGCTAGGTATCGGAGCGGTTGACAATGGTCAAGAAGCTAGGGGGTATTTTGCAGACCAGAGCCCGGAGGAACTTTTTCTGATCTAACAAGCCCCAAGGAGCACACATAGCATATCTCCTCCTTTAAGCCGCTCTCTTGTTATATGTGTAAAACTATCTGCTCTCACCGTGCGTGCTATAATTCGAATACGAAGTACAGGCCTGATATGACGAACCTGGTCCGACACCCAGCTGTCCATTGACCCTGGGGGCATCAAAGTTTCCTTACCAGCAGACTTGGCATTGCACATCAGTCGTGTTGGTTCACTAATAATGCGGCCCAAAAACAATGGCATGGGGGAAGAGAGAGTCTTGAAGAGACAGCGGATCTCGATAGGTGTCTTTCCACACTTCTCGGTGTTACACACTCACCATCACCCGTTCACTGTCACTCGCCAAAACAGTTTCATCTCAGCTACTCCAATGTGTTCTTGACTTTGTAGCCTTTGGCGCTGTCTATGCCAATGTCAAACACTGTCACCCAAACCCACCCGCCTCCTTGTTGGAGCGATCCTGATGCGTGTCATACAAAGCCGCCAACACTTGTATTTCAACACCAACGCCAAAACAAAGGGTAATAGTTATCAATGGCAAAAATACTAGATACAAAAAAAGACATACAACACCGGGGATTCGCTGGTCGTCACCGACCCAACTACTGATCCGGCGCTTCGTAGCTTGACTCTGGGGGAGCGGACGGGACCCCGTATTCTCTACGAGCTATGGTCGTATGTGCTGGAGTTCAGGCGGTAGTCGACTTAACAGTGTGGCCTTGACGGCGATTCCAACACGTCTGAGAGTCATCTTCCAATGCTAGTCGTCTTTCCAGCCTGGCTTGTTGTCGTCAGTGGATCGGGGTGGACACAGAGACCCCTGCCCCTAACTGATACAGAGCCGGCGGCTATGGCGTAGAGAGCTTGAGACTAACGCAGGCCTTTAGAGGTATGGACTTGAATTTTCTAGATTCCGGTTTATGGAGTCGGTACTTGCCTCTGATGGCCGTAAGTCTCATGTTTGGTGAACCTCGCCCTGGATGGAAATGTTGAAGGTGACCCGGCCAACATTTCCGTCTGGAGATTTCACCCGGGAAAAGGAACAACACCTGCAATGCTTGAGCCGAATGTAGATAAACGTTGAATTATTTAAAAAGGCAATGGATATCGCGAACAGAGGTGTTGTTGGTGATTGTTAATGCCAAGTGATGACAGCCAAGAATACCAAAGCAAGCGAATTGCGGGCAGGGCATCGACACCTGAGCACCTGCCTGTGCCTGGACGAGCTCCACCGAACATCCAATGGACGCCACTGTTCTGTCGCACAGCATAAATCGGGGGTCAAAGCAAAACGAACGCTTTACTCCGTAGGGTGCGCCATGTTAAAAAGCGATTTTATATAGTTTTAAAATTAAGATAAATAAAGAAATAAAATAGGTATAAAAAAGAGAAAAAGGGTATAGATGGATTAATAGTAAATATATAATATGTATTTTTTCTAGAATTTTTAAAGAAAGACTCTTAGTTTTATTAATTTTTATTAAAGAAATAAAAATTTAAAAGACTAAGTGCTATAAATTAGTAATCTTTGCACTAAGGCTATAGGGGCCTTAGCGCTTAAAATATAATGCGAGGATATATTTTATAGTGCTTATATAGATATAAAAAATCACTTTATTTTAAAACCTTAGTCTTTACCTTAATATACTATAATAAAATTCTTTTAAAAATACTTATTTATTCTTATACTAGTTTTAGATATTATAAAACTCTTTAAAAAATTATATCTATTTTATTTACTTATTCATCTCTATTTCTCCAAGGTAGAATTTAGTAGGTTTTACGTAGCGCACTATAATGTATTTTATTAAACCGAAGCTATTATATACATATAAGTATACGCATAGTATTTCGTAATATATTTTATTAAAATATACCTTAGAATTAATAAAGGTAATATTATATAATATAAGTAACTCTTAAATAAAAATAATATAAAGTATTAGCCTAAAAAAGAGATAAAATTTAATTAGATATAATTAATTAAGAAATTTATAGAATTATAACTTTAATAATTAAGAATCTTAAAATTATTTTTCTTTAAGGTAGCTATAATTACTAAAATAAATATTAAATTAATAAAACTAACCTTAATATTAATATCTAAACCGCGATAAGATATTTTCTATTATAAATATAAAGACCTACCTCTTAAATAAATTAAATAACTAAGATTCCTTTAAATAGTCTTATATTATAAAGATAATAGCGAAATAAATATATAAGCTAAGTTAATTTAAAGACCTAAGTTAATTTATTATTCTTTGCGAGAAAAAACTAAGGAAACTTAAGATAAGAGATTACTAAGCGAGGGAAAGAACTAAGATAGGGATATATAATTTAAGGCTTATTTAAGGCGAATATTTTATAATATTATATATTAAAATGCTTTTAAAAGATTAAGAGGTATATAAAGTAGAGCTAATACTTTATTAGATTAATTTTAAATAATATAATAAATAAGTAAATAATATCTAAAATATACTTAATTAATTAATTAAGAAAATTAATTTATATTATATTAAGATATACTTATTAGCTATAAATAAGTTAATTAAGTATAATAATATTTTAAGCTTTTTCTTTAGCCTAAAAGTAATATATAGTATTAATAATAATTAAAAAAGAAAATAAGCTTAGAAATAGTATTTTAAGGTATTAAAAGTAGCCTTAAATAATAAAATAAACTAAGAAAAATAAATTATAAATTAAGAAAAAGCTATATAGATTATAAAGCTTAGATAAGTAACTAAAATATAATACCTTAATACTTAATTTAATAATCTAAAAAAAGCTTTAAAATATTACTTTAAAATCTTTTTTTAAATTAAGTAGGGTTAAAATAAGGAAAAGATTAAAAATAAAACCTATTTACTATTAACTTTCTTTATATAATTTTAATAAGAAATTTAAAATAAAAAAAAAAAAAATAATAAAATAATAATAAAGTAAGTAATAAAAAAGAGCTTTAGATTAATATTTCGAGCTTTATTTACCTAAGATATAAAGTAAAGTTAATCTTTTACCTAGGATTTAAGAAAAGACTTTATAAAGCACTTTCGCTAGTCTCTAAAAGTATTAGAGAAATATATACTCTATAAAAAGGGATATAGGTAGCTAAATTCCTTTTTATACTAAGTAGTATTCCTAGAGAAGGCCTTAAAAAGATATTTTATATCTTAAAGATAATTAGACCTCTTAGAATAATATCTTAAGTAAAATAAGGAGGTTTAAGAATTCTATAAGAAATTATATAATAAAAGTAAGGACTTATTAAAGAAATTAAATTAATTATTTAGCTTAAGATACTTTATCTTAAAGAAAATAGCTATATTTTTAGCTTTAAGTGCTAAATACTTATTATATAATTTATTTATCTTAGACTTAGGGACTATTATTTATATTTTTAATAAGGCTAAGAGATTTATTTTATTAAGGAGTATATAATATAAAAAAGGTATTTTTATTAGCTTAAGGTAGCTTTTTATCTATAAATATAGAAATATAGATATTTAAGTATAGAATTTATAAAATAAACCGCGAATTATTAATTTATAATATATTATATATTATTTAGAGATAGAAATAAACCTTATATCCTTTTATTAATTATATTAACTTAGATATTAATAAGATTAATAAAATAATAAAAATATTATTAAATACCTTAATAGTTAGGCCTTATATAAATTATAATAAAAATATAATTAATATATATTAAAATATATCCCTAAAATAATAAAATATATTATATTTCCTATAAGGTATCTTTATTATAATTCCTAAACTATTAAGAAGCCTAATTAAACTTAAGTAATAATTTAATATTACTACCTAAGATATCTAAGACTAAGAAGCCTAAAATACTTAATAAATTATATATTTAAAGTTAAAATTAAGGGACTAATTATTATAGAATATAATATATATAAATTAATAAAAATAAAATACTAAGAGTATTATAAATTAAGAAAATAAGCCTTAAAACCTAGGGAAAAAGTCTTATTAGACTTTTATAATTATCTAAAAGGGATAAATAATTATATATCTTATAGAATTATTATAGACTAAGAATCTAGTTTATATTAAGATTATTACTTTATTAATTATTAAGAAGAGAGCCTACTTATAATACTTAAATATTTTATATAAATACTTAATATAATATATAATATTAAATTCTAAATTATTAAAATAAATAATAAGCTATAAAAGGCTAATATAATTTATAAATAGCTTATTAAAAAAGGGATTAAGGTAAATAAAAATATATTATATACTTAATAGTAAAATAGCTCTAAAGAGTATTTTAAGGGGGTAATAAAAGAGAAAGTAAGGTTATTAATTATTAATAATAACCTCCCCTTAGAGCTCTAGCTAGAAATAATAAGAATAGTTATATACTTATTTAATTAAACTTTAAAATAATACTTATATTAAAAAATGCTATATAAGAGCTTCTTTTTAGGTATTCTAAGTATATAAAAATAAAACTAGCCTTAGATTAGGTATATAAGAATAATTAGCTTTAAAGCCTTTACTCTTATAGATTTAGCCTAGCGAAAAGATAAGAGGCTCTTATTAAAGATAAATCTAAAGGCTTAGATAAGATTCTTAGTTAGATATAATTCCTAGAATATCTTTTAAGTATAAAATCTAATTACTAATAAGATCTATATTACTAGAGATATTATATTTAATAAATAAGAATTCTTTAATACTAATAAAATATAAATAAAAGAAAGCCTTAGGGAATAAACCTTAGAAGAAATCTAATAATATTTATAATCTCTTTTAAGTACCTAGTAGGTTAATTAGGTTATAAACCTTATATAAAGCCCTAATAAATAAAAAATACTAGAATTAAGCCTTAAAAGCCTTATTAAAAACTTATTAACTACTAATATAGAGTTAATAGAGGATATATAAGTTAATAACTTAAAGTATACTTAGGTAAGATTTAAGATCCTCTTAATGCTATTAAAAAGCCTATTTTTAAGCTTTCTTATATAAATAAGGTTATATATAAGCTAAAATTAAGATAAAATAATAAGATTAAAGGAAGATTTATTTCCCTTAAACTAAGTATTTTATATAAAAACTATAATAATACTTATAATAAGAAAAGAAAAAGCGCTAATTTTAAAGGTAATAAGGAGTAAATATATCCGCGGTAAGTATTAAACTAAACCTATTATGCATATATACTTTAGAAATAGGTTATAAGCCTCAGAAGGAAAAAGAGAGGTTATATAATTAAGGCTAGTCTTAAAGAGAAATAATATAAAGTATTAAATAAAAAGAGGGGAAAGTTAAATAATACTATAAGAGGTAAGATAATTAAATTAAGTAATTTACTTAATTACGGGTTTAATAATTAAGAGTCTTAGAGTTACTTTTCTTTAAGGTAGCTATAATTACTAATATAAATATTAAATTAACTAAATTAACCTTAATATTAATATCTAAACCGCGATAAAATAGCCTTTTTCGCGAATACGAAAAATATATACCTCCTAAATAGACTAAATAACTAGGACTCCTTTAAATAGTCTTATATTATAAAGATTATAGCAGAAAGGGTTTATAAGCTAGGTTAGCTAAATAACTTTAGCTAATTTAATACCTACCGCATATAAATATTAATAAGACCTAAAATAATAAAATACCTTATAAGAGTAGGTCCTAAGATAAGATTAGGGACTATAAGGCTTAAAAGAGGTAAATAAGCTATAATTATAGTTAATAAATTATACCCTAAAGACCTAAAATTATATTAAGTAAAAATAGCTCTATATTAATAAGATTAATATAAATATAATAAATAAGTAAATATAATTAGTAATATACTTAATTAGATAATTAAGAAGATTAATCTATACTATATCGAGATATACTCCCTTACTACTAATAGATTAAATAATTATAATAATATATTAAGGTTTTACTTAAATCTTAAGACCGCATATAATATAAATAATGCCCTAAGAAGGAAATAAGCTTAGAATTACTATTTTAAAGTACTAAAAATAGCTTTAAGCGTTATAATATACTAAGGAGATTAAATTATTAGTTAGGAATAAGTAATATAAATTACGAAGCTTAGAGAAATAGCTAAAGTAATATACCTAAATATATAATTTAATAACCTTAGAGAAGTCCTTAATAACTACTTTAAAGTATTTATATAAATTAAAAAAAGGTAAAATAAAAAGAAAATTAAAAATAGAACCTATTAACTATTAGACTTCTCTATATAATTCTAATAAGAGATTTAGATTAATTAAGAGAAAAATAAAATAAAAGATAATACTTTTTTTATAAAAAAGAGCCTTAAAATAAGGAATTAAAGCTTAGATAATAAATATAATAAGTAAAGCCTATTATTACTTAATAAAAAAGTAAAAAGACCTATAAAGACTTCTTAATACTCTTAAGAGGAATATATACTCTATAAAAAATAATATAGATACCTAAATATAAGGTTATACTAAGTAGTTTTCTTAGAAAGAGTATTAAATAAGTATTAATTATCTAAGAGATAAATAGATTAATAAGAAAGATACCTAGAAGAGAAAAAAAAAATATAAAAATTCTATAAGAGACTTTAATAGAGATAAAGAGACTTAAAGGAGAGGTTAGCTTACTTATATTCTTCTAAGATAATTAAATTAAAAGAAGGCCCTTAAATCTAAGCTTATAAGTTATTAATAAACTAAATAGACCTTATTAATATTAGAAGTATAAGATAGCCCTAGAGGGTAAGATAAGAGACCTATAGCTTAAGGACTATTAAAGGATCTACCTAGTATTAAGTTTAAAAGAAGGATTTACTTAGTATTAGGTTTAAAGAGTCTTAAGAGTAATAAAAAAGAGGTAATATATTTATTAAGGCTTAAACTTAGAGTGCGAGGTATAAATAACTTAAATAACTTTTATTCCTAATAAATAAAAAATTATTAAAGGATCTACTTAGTATTAAGTTTAAAGGAAGGATTTACTTAGCACTAGGTTTAGCTAATAGTCTAGTTAGATAATAGGTCTAAGGGAGAGATTAAAATATAGAGATTACTTAGAAGGAGGCTAAAGTAATAAGGTATCTTAAATAATAAGATTAATTAAGGAAGCTAAAGAAAAAAAGGTAAATATATTATATAAGGCTTATCTTAGGGTTTTAAACCTTATAATTATATAATAATAAGATTAATAAATAAGCATATAATATATTAAATTAAGAAACTATAAATATATTAGAAAAATAAGGATATTAACTCTTAAGATATAAAAGGTAGGTATTCTAAGATAAGGCTAGGGATAGTTAGATTATTAAGGGGTTTTTAATCTAGGGGGGTATATTAAATTAAACTTATTATATATATATACTTCGGAAATAGGTTATAAGCCTTAGAAGGAAAAAAGGAGGTTATATAACTAAGGCTAGTCTTAAAGAGGAATAATATAAAGTATTAGATAAAAAGAGAGGAAGGTTAGATAATACCGCAAGAGGTAAGATAACTAAATTAAGTAATTTACTTAATCACGGGTTTAATAATAAGCTTAAGCCTAAGTATAAGATATAAATAACTTAAATATACCTTAAAACTAATAAATAAGTATATTATAAGAAAAATCTACTTCTAGCTCTAAGTTCTTATAATAGTCTAATTAGATATAAGTTTAAAATAGAGTTTAAATAAATATAAAGAGATTACTTAAAGAGCTATTAATAAATATTATCTTAGATAGAGATTATAAGGTATAATCTATAAATCTATAACTTATAAATACTAAATTATATATAGGTATTTACCTATAAGTTTAATAAGTATAGGTACTTATAGAAGTATAAAGTAAGACTTATTATTTAAGGAAACTAATAATAAAAATTAAGCGCTAAGGATATTTATATTATAACCCTTACTAAAAAGTTATTTTAGATAATACTAGCTATTATAGCGAAATTTAATCTTAAATTACTATAATATAATACTATAAATATATTTATTAATATAAAGCTATAAAGTAATATCTTTATAAAATTACTTCTAGGCTTTAAGAGAAGCTAAAAGGGAAAATAAGTATTACTTTTATATAAAATATTATATAGACTATAAGCTATATCGCTTTTATAGTAAATAAAACTTAGAGATATTCTTTAAAGCTTAAGGTATAAAGCTATACTAGATAAGCTATATTACTATTAAAAGGATAGAGTCTTTATATTCTTCTATATAGATAATATAATTATTATATTTAAGAAAAGAAATAAAGATATTATATCCCGAATTATTAAGTCCTTAAAGAAAAAATATAAATTAATTAGAGGAAATAAGCTTTAATAATTCCTTAGAATAAAAATAATTAGGGATTATACCTTAAAATAGATTTAAGTTATATAAATTATATATTTAGAGAAGATATATAAGCTATAAGCTATAGATGCCCTAAATAGCTTTTTAATAACTAAAAAAGAGCTTATTTTAAATAAAAGAGAAATAATAAGATATATAGTTAATTAATATAAAAGAGTAATTAGCTTAATACTCTATATAAGTATTATTAATAGACTAGATATTATATTTATTATCTCCTAACTAGCCCGATTTATAAATAATCTAAGGGAGAAATATATTAAAGTAGCTAACTAAGTCTTATATTACTTATATATAATATATTTCTATACTTTATAATTTAGACCTAGAGAAAGCTTTATAGTTTATAGCGATATATTATTTATAGATAATACTATTAACTAGAAGAGCTTATAAGGATTTATAATAATACTTTTTAAAAGCCTAATTAAATAGTAAGCTAATAAATAAGATATTATTATAACCTTAATAATAAAGGTAGAGTTACTTAGACTTTTTTAAGTAGTAAAAAAGAGGCTATTTTAATAAAGGCTATTTTAAAGCCTAAGACTTAAGGAATAAAATATTAATTTATACCTCTTTTTAAATAATAAAAATATAATCTAGCTATTAAAGAATCCCTTAGGAAGGGTAAAGATAAAATTAAGGTATATAAATATTTATAACTATTAATTATAAGAATATATCTAAAATAAAGAGATCTCCCTTAGCTATAAAGAAAGCTTAAAGTTAATTACTAATAGTCTAATAAAGGCCTTATAAGGCAATAAGTAAAAAGAGAATTATAAGTAATATAGGCTTATTAATATTTAAGAATATATCGCGAAATACTAAAATAAGGTTCTTAAAGAGAGATTAATTAAGGAGATTATAAATAAGTTATAATTATAAGGAATAAAGCTTAGATTAATATATTAAAGCTTAAGAGTTATAAAATTATATTAAGGTAAAGAGATAAAAAGTAAAAATAAATATTTCTTTTATTACCTAAAGGTAATTATATTAATATAAATTATAATACCTAAATAAGACTTAAATAAGGAAAATAACCCTTATTTAAGCTAAATAAGTATTATTAGTTAAAAGAAAGTCTTTCTTTATAATACCCTTTAATATTACTTTTACTATAATATAGCGCTTATTTTTTTCTTATAAAATAAAGGTTAATAATAAGGTCTAAATAATTAAAATAAACTATAAGTTATATTTATACTCTTATTAATCTAGGAAAGATCTTACTAGATATAATCTAAGAAAAATAAAGCTATAAGAAGAGTAGTAATAAGACTATAAGGTTTAAATTAATAAAATAAATTATAAAAGTTAAAAAGGAATATACTTATATTAGGCGATATAAGCTACTAGGATTATATTGCTTATAATAATATATACCTAGCTAGGCCTAATACTTATTAATATTTTAGCTAGCTAGAGCGCTATTAAGATATACTAAGTATAGGGGGTTATATCTCTAATTCTAGCTATATAAAAGATTAATATAAGTTATAAAATATAAAAATAAGGTATAATTTATATAATAATAGCGGTAATAATAATATTAGTAATTTATTATATATATATAGCGCGCTAAGTAGTAATATAAGTTACGCGAGGGGGATTATCTTATTATATATTTAAAATTATATTAGGGTTATTAGATATAAATTAATATTATATTTTTAGTATTTAAAACTCGAAATAACCTATTAATCTTTAGGCTCTAAGGTAAGAGGGGAAGAAATAAAAAGGTAACTTAAAGTAGATTTATTATTATTAATATTAGCTAATTAAACTCTAAATATAAAAAACTATAAGATATAAGGTAATTTATAGTATCGCGGCGGTAATAAAAAGAGCGAGGAGTTAAGAGAAATATAATTATATATAATAATTAATAAAGGTAACTTAAAAGCCTTAAAGTAAGCTTATAAAGTAAAGCCTAAGGTAATTTAAAAAGCTATATATTAAAAGATATAATAATATTAAAAAAAAAAAAAAAAAAAAAAAAGCTTATAATAAGAGGTATTATTTAAAAAAAAGGAATAGCGTGGGGTTGGGAAAGATTGTAGGAAAGGGGTTTGTAGGG